>JAOVYX010000032.1:189078-202904 GCA_035668315.1 Drosera spatulata | reverse complement strand
TTCTTCTCTAACGGGATAAAATTATACCCGTAGAGGATACCCCTCAATACCCCAAACTGGGTATTTTTCTAACTCTTTTTGTATTTGATGTGTTGTATTAATTTTCTGCTTCTTGCTCCCTATTTATAGAAGTTGAGGACGCTGCTTTTTATTCCTTCGTCGTGTTAAATTCCTTCTGCCGCCTTCTGTTGAATTCTCCTGAAAAGTCTTTGAGTGCCTTCTACCCGATTCCACTTCTTTCCTGAAAAAACCTCTGCCTTCATTTGCAAAATTTGGTGGAATTGCTTGTGGGTGGGACCCACGGAGGGAAAAAAAAAGCAACGCACTAACAGCAATTGATAAAAAAAAGCTACTGGTGTTCACCTACAAGAAGCAGCCATGCTTTCCCCTGGGTTATTTGAACAGACGCCTGGAACTTGGCCTGCTACGTTGAGTACAACGTCATAGTCCTCGTATGTATCGTACCTGTATGTTCAAACATCCACGTCCAGTAGGAAGCGTGAGTTGACAATGGAAACTTCGAAAGGAGAAATTTAGCATGATTATGTTAAAATAAAATGAATGACTTCTTTTGATTTATTAGGGATGAGTGCCTGCATCCGCATATGCAGAAGCTTCAACATAAATAATTTTAAACAAGCATTTCACTGGTAATCCACTAACTCTATCCTAAATTTAAGTGAATAAACAAACCAGTGGAGTCATAGGCTCATGATGAAGTGCAAGAAAGATTAGAGAGGTAAATTTCTGAAAATGGTAAACAAAGAAGGTCCATCTTTTGCAATGTCTATTACTCTATTATAAGTTGCAAAGGCGTATGCTCATACAAAGACAGTGACCTAACTTTGTTATCGTTGACATCTGTAAGACACTCAACAACCTACTTCGAAGCATCCACCCACAGGAAAATAATTAATCAGAAAGATAGTTATCATGGATGTCATTTTCAGATCCTTCAAAAGAAGAAAGTTGTTGTTGCATAAGCACGATTATAGCTAATAGGTAAAAGTGGGTCACATGATAAGTTATAAGACACATACCGAACTTTTCAGCTCGATGAAACTGTAACAGATACAACTACTATACTTGAAAGAATATTCAAGAGAAAGAACAAAGATGTGGCAATCAAGTGAAGAATACAGTTTTATTGCATTAAAATACGAGGTCACATATTTGGTATCAGGATTCCGATAGTTATAGTATACTACTTTTAGCGAGGTCCATGGAAAAGAGACAGGTAAAATGTTCCGCCTTCGTGTCCATTTACTCGCAAGGGGTTAACTTTTTTGTCTATCCTTTACCTTTACGATCCACACAATTCTTTTATATATTTCTATCTTTAAATCTTTGTATCTATTGATCATGATTACTGAGAATCAGAGGCATTCTCCAGCAATTCTCTGTCGATCTAAAACCTTAATTTTTCTATCAGCAGGAGCATTGGCCACCACCAAAATGTATGTCCCTACCAGTCGGTTTCATTAGAAAAACCTTCATACTGTGGACTAAGATTAATCCATGAGCCCAAATTGTCTTCTATGTTCAACTACAGACCATAGTACGCTAATCCATGGTGGCCGAAGGTCATCAGGCCTTGTAAGTTGCAAGGAGAACTTGTAATATATTCCTCATTAATAGCAGTGCAGGACTAAGTACCAGTCAAATTTCAGGTCGATTTACTTGTACACAGTTTTATGACAACAATGTAGACATGGCCTCTAATCAACATAAGACACTTATTTTAGAACATGTGGACACCCATAGTCGTATTCCAAAACAATGTAGAACTCTCGGACAGTTCTCCCTAAATGGAAACAATAGACTGAAACATGATCGGTATGCAAAATATGTTGTTTAGATGATGGGCTAGTCAGGAACAGGATTGGACTTCTCTTATCAATCAAGAAAATGGCAGGATCCAAGCGTGGTCATGTTTCGAAGGAAATGCATTGCAACAATACGGCCCAAAAAAGAAGGGATGAGAGGACTAACCTTTATTACAACAGAGATTCAGAATCTTGATGGAGAATATGAACAACAGATCGATTTAAGCCGAGGCTGAAATCACAATGACTGCTGCTCAAGATAACAAGATGGCTTTTGATAACGAGCTTCATAGTCACTGCGTAAGCCTTCAAGAATGAAAATTAAGTAGATTATGAACCTTGTAGCAGTAAAATAATGGAACGAGAACATGCACGGCAGAATGTTTATGTCAGGGTTCCAATTGTTCTCTAAATTTCGGACATGTCATCAGCAGAATGAATGATCATATCTACATTGAACATATTAGAGTCCTAGTGTAGTCTTTCGTTTCAAATGACTTACAATTTCAAAGACACAATAATCAAATCATGCCGTCAGTAAGAAAGCAGCATCTACTCATGATGCACACATAAATTTTAACATAATGACGAAGAATATCTCGCGAAAGAAAAAACAAACCAAAAACAACTAATGCATCCCACTACTAACTCTCTCGAGTTCCCTTGCGTAAGAATCTAAATCCATCCAAATCCTATATAAACGTACATCTAAGCTCGGCCTAATCTTCTAGCCAGAACAATACCATTGGTATTTCAATGTCTACAACCGTAACATTCATAAGTTCTTGTTGAAACTCTAGATCGACAACTCCAAACGCATTTACACTTCACAGCAGCAAATCAACACGAACGCGAACACTAATTTTCAATACCTGCTAGAGAAACCACGATTGCATCAACACGATGCACGCGTGTCCAATTCCATCCCGAGCAGATCAGAACCAAATCGAACTCAACGCCCTATCTGTTCCGACCGTTGGATAATCGAATCGAGTCTCCGATCCAGAAACCCTAATCATCGTCGACATGCGAATCCCGACAAGGTTCATCAAGTAAAATCAAAATGAAGACAATGTGATGAAATCGATGGGGCCGTGTTATTCGACGAGAGATCTGAGTTGAACTGTTGATCTTTTTGCTCCTCTTGAAACGATTCAAATCCATGAGTGGTTTCGGTTTGGTGTATTTCATGGGCATGCGCTGGGCGTGGAACAGCAAACTGTTATTATCCCATATACTGATATACATGGGCTGAGGCCCATGTCACCCATAATTATAATTCTCCGAGGCCCAAGCTCCGTTTTTTACTTTTTCTTTTTTTTGTTTTTTTATGAGAATTCTTCGTAGATATAGAGATACCTTATGGAGTTTTAATTACACAAAAATAATTTCGTCCACCCCAAAATAATTTACCTCATGTTTTTTGGTTCTAATCTTGACAATTCACCCCAAAACTTGGTCAGGATTCCGGTCGCTGTGCTCCCTCCATCCGGCTTGTCCTCCTTTCAGTCGGTTGGACATGCGAAGAGTTGTTTAAAAAATCTCTTCTCCGCTCTTCCTTCCTTATAGTCGGGTGATCGCTCCCTGCAGTCGTTATGTTCACTGCATAAGAGCGTGCTTCTGTCAGAAACACACTCTTATTCCGTTCACCTCGTTCTACGGAATGCTGGTCAACACCTAAGTGATGCTCCTTTCTCCCACCAGGTATCCCATAATCAATTAAAAAATCATTAACAAAAATAGAATACTACATCCAATATTCAATTTCCTAGAATTGATATTCTTTAAATCCACGACACCGGTCGCCAACGACGATGACAGACTAAAGACAATGACGGACGACAACGAACTAAAAGGACGACGAACTAACGATGACGACGGACGACGATGAGCTAACAACGACGACGACGAACTAACGATGGCAACAGACTACGATGATCTAACGACGAACTACCGACGACGACGAATTGGGAAAGACTACAATCATTTGACGAACAGCGACAAACTAATGACGACGAACGACAACTACGAACGAAGAGGACGATTGACGACGACGAACTAACGACGATGACGACGACGGATGATGAGGACGACAATGACAACGAACTAACGATGACGACGACGACGAATTGGAAAAAATACAATTATTTGACGAACAGCGACGAACTAACGACGACGAACGACAACTACGAACGAAGAGTACGATTGACGACGACGAATTAACGACGATGATGACGGCGGACGACGAGGATGACGAGGACGACAACGGACTAACGATGATGATGACGAACCACAACGACGAACGACGATAAACTGAGACGAGCTAACGACAACGACGATGAACCAATTAAATGAATGCAAGTGAAAGAAAAATAATGGAAAAAATCTGCATTGAAAATTTTACTAAAACCATGAGATTTGCAATTAAAAAAATAAAATAAAAAAACATTAAATAAAATTGGATGATTTAAAAAACGGATAGGGGAGATTTAATTTAAAAAAATGAAAAAAAAGAAGACAAATGGTACATCTAGCTTTAAAAAAAAAAAAGTTGGATGATTCCATTGATAACGAGTGGTACAAAAGAATTTGATAGGGGTAGTTGTTGAAACATAGCTAGTTCCAGCAACAACAAAATCTGCAAAAAGACAGCGGTGATACTGCTAAAAAAACAGTTCCTATATTGTCCATATGTAGGTCTTTGTATAGACAGCGGATAAACACTGAGATGGAACAGACCTGCTAATATATATTTGTTTGGAATTAATTTGATTAAATGATATCTTGGATATTTTTTTTTAGAGAAATAATGCCAGGGAAAGAAAAAAGCAATGCAAAGTATACTAAAATATTTAATGAAAATTTCACTTAAATTTTGTTATTCATTTTAATTTTTTAATTCATAGGTGTGAAATTAAAATTAAACTCCCTTTCGTATCTTTTTATCATTTTCGTTCATCTAAAATTATTTATAATGTTTTCATATTTGAATTTTTTTTTGTTGTTAGGGAATTGAAAAACTGAAGAGAGAAAGATTATGTGGTTGATAATTAAAATTAAAAAAAGACACATAAATCTAAATATATGTGTGTAAAATGAATATTGTAATTATAATGAGACAAAAAAAAGTAAATGAAAACGACAATGAAATTTTTCAATAATTTAGCCAAACAGTATTACTCCCTCCGTCCCATATTATTTACAACTTTTTTTTAACGTCCTAAAATATACATATTCAAAATTTTCTTTTTAGAGAAGTTTTTAACATAAAAAATATTAAATCGTTATAATACACTCCACTAAATAGTAATTTTTATAACCGTATAAATTTCGAAACGTTTCGTTTTTATTTTTAACGATGTTAGAAAACTATTAAAATGATTCAAAATTCAAAACTTAATTTATCATTAATGTTTCACACTAATTTTGAAAAAAAAAAATGATTCTGGATCGTCTTAGATTGGGCTTCACATTATGTTTCGTTGCAAAAATTATGAAACGAATGAAATATTTAATAATAAAAATATTATTTTTTTGTCCCATGATAAATATAATATTTTAATTTTTGCATCATTTAACACGTATTTTGAGGAGTTTCGTTATTCGTTTTAACGATATTAAAAAATTACGTCACTGACTCAAAGTTGAAGTATATAATTTAAACTATCATTAATATTTGACGATATTTTATAAAAAATAATATCTGATTATCTCATAACATAAATCAAAACTTATATCGATCATTTTCTTACTTAAGCTGTTGTATTTATTCATGGTAATGTAATATTGTAATTTTTTTTTAAAAAATGATTTATTATTGGTTCATCCTCAGTCGGGTCTTTAACCTATCTACACCAACTGATGGTCCACTAACATAACTCCAACGACAAAAAGTACCGCAACTTGCCTCTCCATTCAAACGAGCCTCTCTCCGTCACTGGGCCAATCTCAATCCTCAACGTCCAAATTCAACTCTTATAAGAATCCAACGGCACACAACTCCTCAGGAACATTCCAGAACCACATTCCCATCCCACGAACCCTAATCCTTCCCTATAAATGCCACTCCCAGTTGCTTCTCCGCACAAACTCACCTACACTCAAAACTCAGATCTCAGATTTCTAACAGCGATGGCAGGAAAGGGAGAGGGACCGGCGATCGGGATCGATCTAGGGACGACGTACTCGTGCGTCGGTGTATGGCAACATGATAGGGTTGAGATTATTGCGAATGATCAAGGGAACAGGACGACGCCGTCGTACGTCGGGTTCACGGATTCCGAGAGGTTGATCGGTGATGCGGCGAAGAATCAAGTCGCTATGAATCCGATCAACACTGTTTTTGGTACGAAGTCTGGTTTTTGATTGGTTTGTTTGTTTCAGATCTGTTGTTGATTCGCGTTGGTTTGTGAGGTATGAGATCTAGATCGTTCGGTTTCAATCTGATGCGTTCATGTGGTTGGTTATTGAGCTAATGTGGTTAATTTTTGAGTCAATTTGGTTGATTCTGAGATAAATGTATTATGAATAGTTAGCTAGATTTGTTTCAGATCTGTTTACGTCTCAGATCCGTTGCGAGATGATTAGTCAGTTAATTTGGTTGTATTCTATCGTGGTTTACCTAAGAAAAGTTGTTTCGTGTTGTATATACCGTCATCAATTATCTGTGTTGAAGACATGCCTTGATCTGCTTATCGTTGTAGTTGTTAAGATGAATATCTCCTTTTGGGCGTTGTAGTATGTACTAAGCCTACCTTTGATGTGGTGCGGTGCACCCAAGAAATTCTGGGATTAGTAATGTAAATCCATCATGCTCTTATATATTCAAGTTTCTAATTTGTTCGTTCAAGGAATCGACATGAAATTCAATGTGTAATGGCACTTGGTATTGAATTCAATACATTATACATAGATTGAATTTGCACTTGGTTTGTGCTATCCCAAGGAAATGAAATGGCACTTGGTGAATGGTTTGTACTATCCCCTCTGTTTCATTTGCTGAAGCAGTTGGTTTCCTTGCAACTTCATCTGTTTCCTTATTATTTTTTCTGCCTGAGAACTAAAGTGCTTTTCGTGTACGGTACATTGTACATATTGTGCATTGCGATCTATTCTGTGCACCAATGGTGTATTAGGTAACTGATGTAGTCAATTCTGTGCAGATGCGAAGAGGTTGATTGGCCGAAGGTACACTGATGCTTCTGTTCAAAGCGATATCAAGTTGTGGCCGTTCAAGGTTATCGCTGGCCCTGCTGATAAGCCAATGATAGTGGTGTCCTACAAGGGTGAGGACAAGCAGTTCGCTGCTGAGGAGATCTCCTCCATGGTTCTCATGAAGATGCGTGAGATTGCCGAGGCTTACCTTGGCTCCGCAGTGAAGAATGCTGTGGTCACTGTCCCTGCATACTTCAATGACTCACAGCGTCAGGCCACCAAGGATGCTGGTGTCATTGCTGGTCTTAATGTGATGCGTATCATCAATGAACCCACAGCTGCAGCCATTGCCTATGGTCTTGACAAGAAGGCGACCAGTGTTGGTGAAAAGAACGTTCTGATCTTTGATCTTGGAGGTGGTACCTTTGATGTCTCTCTTCTCACCATCGAGGAGGGTATCTTTGAGGTAAAGGCCACTGCTGGAGACACTCACCTTGGAGGCGAGGACTTCGACAACAGAATGGTCAACCATTTTGTTCAAGAGTTCAAAAGAAAGAGCAAGAAGGACATTAGCGGCAACCCAAGGGCTTTGAGGAGGTTGAGGACTGCTTGTGAAAGGGCGAAGAGGACTCTGTCCTCCACCGCTCAGACCACTATTGAGATCGACTCTCTCTTTGAGGGTATCGACTTCTACTCTACCATCACTCGTGCCCGTTTCGAGGAGTTGAACATGGACCTCTTCAGGAAGTGCATGGAACCAGTCGAGAAGTGTTTGAGAGATGCCAAGATGGACAAGAGCTCTGTCCATGATGTTGTTCTTGTTGGGGGTTCTACCAGGATTCCCAAGGTCCAGCAATTGTTGCAGGACTTCTTCAATGGGAAAGAGCTGTGCAAGAGCATCAACCCTGATGAGGCTGTTGCCTATGGTGCCGCTGTGCAAGCAGCTATATTGAGTGGTGAGGGTAACGAGAAGGTGCAGGACCTGCTTCTTCTCGACGTGACTCCTCTTTCTCTCGGCTTGGAGACTGCTGGAGGTGTCATGACTGTTCTGATTCCGAGGAACACCACCATCCCGACGAAGAAGGAGCAGGTCTTCTCTACCTACTCCGACAACCAACCAGGTGTCTTGATCCAGGTCTATGAAGGTGAGAGGGCAAGGACCAAGGACAACAACTTGCTCGGCAAATTCGAGCTCTCTGGTATCCCTCCGGCACCCAGGGGTGTCCCTCAGATCACCGTTTGCTTCGACATTGATGCCAATGGTATCTTGAACGTGTCTGCTGAGGACAAGACCACGGGCCAGAAGAACAAGATTACTATCACCAATGACAAGGGCAGACTCTCCAAGGAGGAGATCGAAAGAATGGTTCAAGAGGCAGAGAAATACAAGTCCGAGGACGAAGAGCTCAAGAAGAAGGTCGAGGCTAAGAATGCCTTGGAGAACTATGCCTACAACATGAGGAACACCGTCAAGGATGAGAAGATTGGCGGTAAGCTGAGCCCTGATGACAAGAAGAAGATTGAGGATGCCATCGACCAGACCATCCAGTGGCTTGACTCGAACCAGCTCGCAGAGGCCGATGAGTTCGAGGACAAGATGAAGGAGCTGGAGAGCATCTGCAACCCGATCATCGCCAAGATGTACCAGGGTGCCGGAGCTGATGTTGGTGGTGGAATGGACGATGATGATGGCCCCTCTGCTGGTGGTAGCGGCGCTGGCCCCAAGATCGAGGAGGTCGACTAAATTTTTTTGCTGCAGGTTCACATTTTAACCATTCGATCTATGATGAACTCATTTGATGGCCAATATTAAGTACTTGAAGGCTGCTGCTATCTTTGATTAGAATTCGGAAGTTCCAGATTGTTTTGGAGTGCTTCATTTTGCTGATTGTTGAACCAGTTCGCTTTTCATATCAGTCTTCTGCATCGTATAATGTCTTCATGTCGTGATATGTGGTGATGTGTAGATCTAATTGCTGTGCAGCGTATCACAATTCGAATATCCAAAAGAGAATGTCGAAGAGAGAGAGTGATAATGAAAATTGTGAAAATCAAATCAATAAAAAAAATTATTAATAAAAATAAAATATATTTCAAAGAATTTTTAATATTGTATGAATATATGTTATAGTATAAGTATGTCTAATAATAAATAAATGATTGAGGTTAAAATAATAAAAATCTATATTATTTTTTAATCTTAATTATTTATTTTTGACTGTTTAATCTCAATCATTTATTTTTTACTATATATATCTGTCATGATATATTTTTTTCCCCAAAAAAAGCTAAAAATTATTTTTTCTCTTTTTTTATTTTTTATTTCTATTTTATCCATTTAAAAAATATAAATCAACATCAAATAGTTATGTTTCATCAAAACAAAAACATAAATCAATACTAAATGGTTTTAGAAAATATGATGATAGTATTATATATTATTAGGGGATGAATGAAGGATAGATATTAAATGATTAGAAAATTTCAGAAATAAAAAATGTTTTTAAAAATATCTCCACTATTGAATAGGTTGTGTTGTTAGCAATAAATTTTCTTTTTCCATACTAAATAGTTCTGTTTTATCAGTTCATAAAACGATATCCTTAATGGCTGTTTGATATAACTATCAAAACTGTAAAAATCAAAATCAATAACAAAAATAGAAAACCATCAATGAAAATCTAAATCGTTTTATAAAATAAAATGATTATTTATAAAAGAAAGATTGAATACTATATTGAGATGAATCAAAAATCAAAAATAAAAAATTAATTTTTTTGGATTTCTGTTTTCAATTTTCGTTTCATCAATTTAAAAATAAATAACAAAAAATAAAACCAAAATTAAATATTTTTTTGTTTATTAGCAAATGAAACAAAATAAAATACCAAACAAGCCCTTCGCAATCTGAGCTTGCAAGACCACGAACGACTTCTGTTCACGAGGGCGGTCACTGTAGGGAATCAGTGAAGATTAGGCAGTTGAAAGCCATCGTTTAATAGTGAGTGTCAATGTCGAGATGCGAAACATGTTTAGCTCAACTTGATAATGCCCCTTTTCTTTTGAACGAACTTTATGAAAAGGATAATGATTAAATAATGATATACTTGTACTCTGTCCCTTTAATTGAGATGAGAATATAGCAATATCATTATCGATTATCGAAACATAGAAAATCACAGCCGTTCTTTACTCATGTTAAGCGACAACCATTCTTTTTGTGGGCTCGTATTGATTCCTTCATCCATCCCTAGCTTTAATAGGTTATCATACTCATCTGGGTGGTACGGTCCCATCAACAACACGATTCACTCGGGTTTCATTTTCATCGGCCTCTCATCAGACTCAATCTTATATAACGAAAACATATGTTCGGATAAACATACGGCCTGATTTGTTCCCTCTTTCCTGGTTCGCTACAAACATATGTTGAGATACATGCGAACGAACTTACCATACTTGTGTCATTTTTACATCAATCAAAGTTTGTGTTACGATGAATGAGAGGCTCTTCAATTATTGATCACATTTTAGAGTAGTAGACAAAAACCCACCATGAGCCTCACATCCTCAGCCACATGCAGTTGCACCACCTATATTCCAATTATACCATACTTGCTATAAAGCACAACAAATTCATTAGACTATACTTTCCTCATCACGAAAGCAAAAGTACATATCACCATGTACCACACTCACAAATATATAAACTACGGGTGGCTGGGGTGGTAAAAGATAATATATTATCTGTTATAAATTATATTTTAAAATATTTATATTATAATTTAAAAAATTCATATTATAATTTGTTAAATATATATAATTAAATTTTAGTTATAAAATATATTAAAAATTTGATTGTATATATTCAATAATTTATAGTATATATTGTTCAACTTATAATATAAAATTATCAATATATAATATTTACCGTAGATTTATAACAACTACTACCCTATCTTTTACAACATATATTGTATTTTCCATATATAAATGTATGTAAGGCAACACTCATATGAAACAGAATCATTTTCCATCCCTCCTTTTTTTCACTTCAATTCAATACCAAAAGTTCATCAAAATACTTATAACATGCCACCACTCTTCTTCATCCTAATCCTACTCATTCTCACCCTCCTCCCAACCTTAATCTATATCTTCTATCTTAGAAAATGCCCATCACAACCCTCCGATCCACCATGTCGCCCCGTGGCCGGAGGGTCGTTCCATCCGACGACCGAGATCATAGAAAAGTTGGGTCAGAAAATGAATATTATGAGCAGAATAGAAGTGGTGGTTGTTGGTGGTGGCGATGATCGTGGTGGTGGGAAGGCGGGTGAGGAGTGTCCGGTGTGTCTTTCGGGGTTCGGGAATGATGGGATGGAGATTAGGCAGCTTAGCTTGTGCAAGCACATGTTTCATGGTTCTTGTATTGATAAGTGGCTGTGTTCTCATTCTAGTTGTCCTGTATGCAGGGCTTTTGTTTCCACCAAGTTGATTAAAGAAAGTTACCTTGATCTAGAAAAGCAATGAAGGATGATGAATCGCGACGAATTCGAGAAAGGAGCCGAGAGGCGAGAGCAATGGGAAGTCCTAGCTACGCCCTGTCTGTGTTTCTGTATGCATTTCACTCTGTTCAGATATCTGAAACGCGGATGAGCAGTACCAGTATGAAGCCAGAGGGAAAGAAATGGAGTTGAGATGGTTTTGATGTTGAGTGAATGTATGGTTGTGTTATTCATGCTAATGGGTGGTATGGTATGTGCTATGTGATCAATTGATAGCAAATGTGCCTATGCTTGTATTAGCATTAGCCTTTTTTTGGAGCTTGAACATGAAGTGAGGCTATTGTATGTTTCCTTCCAATTGAGGTAATAGAAGAATATAAAAACTTCACTGACTTGCTTTCATCAGATTAATCTGGTTAAATTAATAATAAACGTAATGAAACTTGATTTGAGGTTGTATCAAAACATGAAGTTCAAAATTGTAATGAAGCTATAGCTGATGAGCACGACTCCAATTAATGGTCGATATGTTGTCACTGTGCATATATGGTCCTGAGTCCTCAAGACATAAAAGCTTGTTATATAGGTGGATGAAATAGTCGACATCATGGGGTACGTTCGGATCCTCAACCGCAAGTTATCTTGTCTTCCCTGTTTTCAAGTCCTACGAGTCTTTTTTTCTGTTTAAATACTGGTTTTGATTGGATGATATCGTTGTCATCACAATATTTATAAAATCACTTGAAATTACGTAGGTGTACAAATGCGACTAAGCGAGTGACAGTAAGATTGGGACGAGTTAAGCCAGCAGAAACCTCTAATAACTCAAGCAATCAACGGAGTTCAAATCAATGCGTGCATTTTGAACCAAGACATTGGACATGTGACACGATGTGAATACTAAAACAGTGGTCATTTTGGGTAACTTGATGGACACTGATAACTGCTTTCGCACATGGCTAGTGTATGGTATGGTGCACTTGTACGTTTGGCATATTTGAAAGACGTGTCTATGATTCGATAACTGATTTGATCCAAGTGTAGAACTCCATCCATTGATAAGATGTCTTCTAAAGTCGAAAATCATCACGCCGATTATGTTCCACTCGAGACTTTATACAATGTCATCTGCATCATAGTTGAAAAGAAAGCCTTAAGAGCAATGCGATATGAAGTGAGACGTTTGGTATAAAATTAGTACTACAAGTTCCCGTTTGGTATAAAATTAGTACTACAAGTTCCCGTTTGGTATAAAAGAAAGATTTTAGGATGAAATAGAATGTAGTATTTTGCAGAAATAAAGATCGAAATCGAATAGATTGTTTCATTTCATTTAAATTGTGTGGTTGGCATAATTGAAATGAAATGTTTTATTTATAAATATAATTAAAAATGAATTTTAAGTGTACTTAATTTAATAAAAAATTAATGTAATATTATTTAAATAATAATTATTATGACGGAATGATGTTTTCCGTCCGCAATCTCATTCTTGCCTTTTTGGTGATTTTGATTCCTCCCACCCCCGGATTACCTTATTCATGTCAGGAATGGATTGTTTTTTGTTTTTTCATGTTTTTTTTTGTTTGTTTTAGCTAGTAAATAACAGGTGAGTTTTTTTTTTTTTTGTGACTATTGTTGTCCAGCAGAGTGACTATAAGCAAAGTTTAGGTAGTTAATAATTAAATAAATTAATCAAAAATCATAAATAATAATTAAATTTTCTTCGCTCAGACGGAACCAATAATACCATTCCGTTGGTCATGCTTGCATAACAAACAGGCCATAAGCTCAAAAACCAAAGATCAAGAACTGAAAATTTCACGGATTCGTAATTGAACAATTTCGAAAATCCTATCAATCCAAACTGTATTCGTCCTTAATAATTTAAAAATCAATCAATTAGTAACCTCAATAACAACTACTCAACCATTCTTTTCATTCTTTAAAATCAACTATGTCAACAATATAAATATAAGGATATTTTCTCCGCATCCCAGAATCACATAAAGACACTTTTGAGAATGATCCAAGAACCCTTTCCCAAGGGCATCCCATGCCAATGCCAACCCCCCAAAATCTCCCAAACCCTAACCCCTCACCAAACTCTCTCCCACCCCTCATGAAGAAACCTCACCTTCACCTTCACCTTCACCTTCACCACTACCTCAAACCCACACTCCTCCTAACCCTAACCCTAACCCTAACCCTAACCCTAACCCTAACCCTAACTCTCCTCCACCACCACTTCACCCTCTCCCCCACCTCACCACCCTCTCTCCCCCACCCCCTCCCACCCCTCCCCCGATTCGCCTACCGCATCTACGGCACCCCCGGC
>JAOVYX010000032.1:175246-188978 GCA_035668315.1 Drosera spatulata | reverse complement strand
ATGCTGGAGATCTGGATCGTCGGAGGTCACTTACAGGGTATGTATTCACTTTTTGTGGTGGGCCAGTTTCTTGGAAGGCAACTTTGCAGGATATTGTAGCCTTGAGCACTACAGAGACAGAGTTCATGGCTGTTGCGTCAGCTATGAAGGAAGCAATTTGACTGAGAAATTTGGCTTCTGACTTAGGTCTAAAACAAGATAGCACAGTGGTTCACTATGACAGTTCATCAGTGGTTCACTATGACAGTTCATCAGTCATTCACTTGACCCGTGATCAGATGTATCATGAGAGGACCAAACACATTGACATCCGGTATTACTTTATACGGAACGTTAAAGATGTCAAGGTGATCAAGATTACTACCGCAGAAAATCCAGCTGATATGTTGACGAAACCTGTCCCTGTTTCGAAGTTTCGTCATTGCCTGAAACTCTTAGGAGTGGAGGGCAGGTAGACTCGTTTAAAGGCTAGATGGAGGTTGCTTGACGACAATGAAGTTGATTTGAGCCAAGGTGGAGATTTGTTGAAAACGTATGCCTCAAATCTGCATTCTTCTCCGCGTGGCGTGTCCGTGTGGTGATGCGCGTTGTCCGTGGCCTTTCCGTGTCTTCATCCGTGTGGATCTTCCATGTTGATATGTATAAGAAAAGGAGGAGGCAGAGAAAGAAGAGATGCGGGGAAGAGCGGTGAGAAGCAAAGGGAAAGAGAAGGAGTGAGTGGCAGAGAAAAAAGACAAGGAAGGAGAGGAAGAGACCATGAGCTTTTGGTATATTATACACACATAAAAATATATTGAGTGTTTAAGAAATTTGTTTAACAGATTATTATCTCTATCCCTAGATTCTCAATATTTTGAGTGTAACTCCTTTTGTATTTCCTCATTTGGTTAGAGGGTTCTTCGTCGTCGGCGACCGCCCATGGTTTTTCCCGAAAGGGTTTCCACATAAAAATCTTTATCTCATTTATTTTGCGCACTTGTTATTGTTTGTGTTTATAATTAACAGACCAATTCGTAACAGTTATCAAGCACAAAGAGAACAGATTTCGCTATTCACAGGAAACAAACAATCAAAGCTGCTGACCTTACCCACAGACTTGCACCACTCATCCTCTCATCCAAACTCCAATGCCTCACTATTCCGTACTACAACTAAACCACTACATAAACACCACAAAACCCGGTCAACCCCTAAACACAAATCACACAATGCAACCCAAGATTACACCAAAATCATATAAAAACAGCATCAAACCAAACTCAAATCACCAAAAACAGAAACACGAAGCGTCACCGACAATGAACCCGAGAGACGATGCCTCGCCTCCGCCATCGAGTTCGGAGACGCAGCAGCAATCAATCCTCTCATTCTCTTCCTCTTCCTCTTCCACAATATCCTTCAGTCTACAAATCACCACCACATCACAACACAACACAACACAGAGCAAAATCAGTTAGTTAAGCCCTCCAAATCGACGACGAAAACCGAATCGAGCAAATGCGGAATCCGGTGAAACGACACATCCAACACTCAACACCAAATCACCACCAACAACATCACAACAAATAGCGAAATCAATCAGTTGAGTCCTCAAAATAGACGACCAAAACCGAATCGAGCAAATGCGGAGTCCGTTGAAGTGAGAGTAGAAGCGGTGATACTGTACCTGAACAGGCGACAGCGGCGCGGCTACGCTCAGGCCATTGCAGCGGTGGCGTCTAGGTTACGGTCATTGCGGCGGCGGTGGCGGTGAGAGAGAGGAGAGAGAGTGTGTGTGGGAAAGAAAAAGAATTAAAAGGTGAAATGAATTTAATAGGAGGAGAGAAAAAGAGAGGAGAAGGTGGAAAGGTGTTGGGAATAATGGGAGGCTTGTAAGAATGGGACGGGTGTCTCCTCCTCAAATATTGAGCCGTCCCACTATCAAATACTCCTTCTCTTCCGTTATTTTCGTAATTTTTTTATTTTATATATGTATGGATACAAAATTTAATATACGTATAATAATAATTAAAGATATTTTTTATATATTTTTTATAATTTTTTATAAGTTACATGTTATTGGATGATCAAACATAATTTCATATGAAAACGAAATCTGTATTCATAGATATATAATAATATAAAATACATATATGTTATAAAATATGTACGAAAGAGTGAGTACTCAAATAAATACTTACCTCCTTTATCGTTAAAAAAATCATATTCCCATCGTCCCGTATTATAAATTTATGCTTGGGACGTGATAATATCTTGATTCGTTACGCAGATTTATGTGTTGAATTTTTATGAAATTTGATGAAGAAGAAATATTTTTTAGTGATAGTGTGATTTATTATAGCAGTTGTGAGAGGAGATAATAGATGTATTGTAATAAATGATGATTGTTTTATTATGTTTTTTGTGAAAAAGTTATTAAATAAGATATATTGTCTATATTTTAAAACGATCTAAATAAATAAGTATTGTTTATATTATGAGACGGATAGAGTATTATTTTATTATGAAAGCATATTAAAAGAATGTATACTTTTCGTTAGCTTTAACAAAAATTAAACTATTTTGAGACGAAACATCATTTATAGGAGTTGACAAAAAGGTCATCGATATATTTTTAAGATCTAAAGAGGTTAGGTGTTACTGTCGAATACTTCATGAAGGTTTTATATAATCTTTCCCTTCTTGAATAAATTACGAAAATTAACTTGACACAATTATTAAAATATCCATTGATTATATGGGTTTTGATACTCTGTTGAAGAGGAAAATATGAGTGGAGGGGAATAGAAAAATTATGATGCGATACTCCCTCTGTCCCATATTATGTGCAACAAATTGATTTGTACGAAAATTTATGTGTGTGTTGAATTTTTATTTAAAAAACTTTTTATCCTCAAAGGTTTGTGAGAGAAATGAGAGAGAAAAAAGAATGAAAAGAGAAATGATAATGAGATAAATTGATGTGATATAAAATAAAAATATTAATTATCAATAGATGTGATTTTTGGATTTTATTTACCTAAAGATCACGCCTACATTTAATATTTACCAATTGCTTCTAAAAAAAAAAAAAAAAATCTTCTCCATTCTACCCCTCTCTCCATATTTAATTAATGGATAAACCGTATTTTTTCTTCATCATCATTATTACTTCACATTAGCCGTCAACCCATACTGAACACACCATCTCAAAATATTTCTCAATTGTATCGATAAACTGATCATTATCCTCCGATGAACACCGTGCACCAACAACGCCCCCGTCTCCCACAACGTCCGATTTACATCCCTGCACAGCCACAGTAACTACAAATCCAATTGATCTAATGTTGTCGATAAGTATGACGTGAGATCTATCACATGAAAATCTTCCATTGAAGGGAATTGATGGAAAATGAGAAGGGGAGAGTTTAGTTAAAAATTTGAAAGGGGGTATGGTGGAAAACAAAGGGATACGGGATTGAGGTGGCTGGGGGTCTCGGTGTTTGACGGGATGGCTCGTTGGTGGTGGTGGTGTTTCATGGGGAGACGATATGGGGCTTGGGAGGCCCGATGGAGGTTGTTAGGGTCGTGTGTGGTCGTCGGTGTCATTGGGGAAGATCGGCAATGAGCTTAGCAACTTGACGGTGCTGTCAAGGATGGTGGTGGCGAGCAGGTGGATATGGTGTGTGTTTGGTGGAGTTCAAAGATGGAGAGAAAAAAGGTGAAGGGAGAGCACTGTCGATTTTGGTGGGCGTACTGTCCACTCCGACGGGCGTACTGTCTACTTCAAAGACAACTCAGAAGATATCAACTCCGATGATAGGTGCACTGTTGACTCTAGAGGATGTAATGTCGACTCCGACTGGCGTATTCGACTTCGACGATAACTCCCGAGTTGTCGACTCCAATGACAGGCATACTATCGGCTTTGGAGGATGTACTATTAACTCCGGCGGGGGTACTGTCGACTCCGATGACAACTTCGAAATTGTCGACTCCGACAATGGACGTAATGTTGACTTTGGTCGATGTACTCTCAATTCCGACGGGCGTACGGTCAACTCCAGTGGGCATATTAAAGAAGAAGGGTTAGGATTTTAGGATGTTGTAGTTATTATAATTTGATACAGAAAATTATGATGCGATACTCTTTTTGTCTCATATTATGTGCAACAAATTGATTTATACGAAAATTTATGTGTGTGTTGAATTTTTATGTAATGAAATTTTTACTCTTCAAGGTTTGTGAGAGGAAGGAGAGAGAAAAAAGAATGGGAGGAGAAGTGGTAATGAGATAAGTTGATGTGATATCAAATAAAAAATATGATGATTTGGTATTTTTGAAGAAAAATTTTTAAATAAGAAAATGCTATAATTTTTATAGGACATCCAAAAAAAAATGTTATAATTTTTATGGGGTGGAGAGAGTATAAAATAGGGACATTGTGGATATTATGGACTTTTAGACATTGAATGGTTGTCCTTTATGAAAGTGTTATAATATATATGGGATATTCACTTTTAATAATATACTTTATCCGTCCCAATTTAATTGTACTTTTTTCACTATTCAATATGTATTTTGAGAAGTTTCGTTTGTTGTCTTAATGACGCAAGAAAATTATGTCAATGACATCAACTTGAAGTACATAACTTAAATTATCATTATTGTTTTACGATAATTTTTCAAAAAAATGACATTTGATCATCTCGCGACGCGAGTCAAACTTTACCTCGATAAATATATATTATTATAATTATAATAGATCGGAGGGAGTATCATAATTTATTTGGGATAAAGCAAATATTTCCTCAATCCCAATATAAATCATAAGAGCGGTACTAATGGTCTTCTAATGTGACTCCATGCCTTCATGTACGAGGATTTTTAATAAAACATCACCCGACAAGTTCCCCATCCTTATCTTTATCTTTCAATCATTCTTCATATTGGTTTTGATTCTCTACAAGCAAGGAATGAAAAGGAACGATCCCTATATCAATTTTTTTTTGTCACATCAGCCAAAATTCCATCGAGGTCTTGATTTTTCCTCTCAAATTATCTCTCCTCTGGAAAATCACATGTTTCACACGACTTCCTCTCCGACGATGAATATGACGGATCCATGATCTCCATCACAACTGATTCAAGGGTGTTTTTGTTGAGGAATATTATAATTAATAATATATCCTTAATATAAGTTTTCAATATACGCCATAAAGCTAAGATTTGTGTTCGGTAGATAGGGCATATTTTAATTGTATAAAAATACCCTATTACCGTAAGCCTAATCTTCTATAAATACTAGCCTGGAGACAGCGGCCTTGGTATTCCAAACTAGATATCTTGGGTGTTATGTTTCAAGCCTTGGATTTTTTCTTAAGTGTTCTCAATAATCTTGAAACATAAAACTAACCCTAGTCGCCGCCGCTACCAATCTAATATCACCAACCATAATCGCAGCTGCCGTCGCCGCTGTTGCTCTCCTCACTCCTCTTGCTGCTCTTGCGTTGTCCCAAATCTGAGCCTTGACGACCTTATCATCAACCCTAACACTACTGGTCGCGAACTCGACACCGATCGTGGACTTAGACTCCAAGCTGAGCTCGTTTCGCGTGAATCAAGATAATAGGTTCGTTTTTCCTACTACGGAGTTGCCGATCAACACCACCTCGAACAGGTAACCATAGTCATCATCGGCTCTGTAGCCCATTGATAGAGATCCAGTGGACGGCTGAGATTTGAGGCTGGTGGTGATCGGACGGTGGAGATCGCGGTTGCTGGAGAGATCTGTGGATGAAGAGCACCACCTCCTTCTCCGCCGGCTAGTTGCTGTCTCCGGCGAGTTGCTCTCTCCGACGAGTGGTGTCTCCAAGCTGCGAAGATCTTGCTTCAATCGGAGAAAGGAGCGGAGAAGGGAGGAGAGCATATTGAGTTTGAAGGGTGGTTGCCAAATTGAATTCGGTTTAGTTGCCTGAATTTGCGTAGTGGGGAGTGGTATTCAGTGATTGTGTGTGGTTGGAAGCATCTCTCAATTGGAAGTAGCTGCCTTTCATTTGAGAGAGTTGCAATTTGGTGGAAATCATCTCGGTGCGATTGTTCTAATCTCTTGCACACAATTTTAATTGATTGTGAAAATTGATAGAACAATCATGAACAAAAATAACGTTTCTATTGAGATGCCTAAATTAGAGAACTTTAATGGATCTGAATTCAATAATTGGAAGCGAAAGACTCAATTTGGTCTAAAATATTTAGATGTGTTCTATGCTTTATTGACTACTTTTGAGGAGATCACTGAGGATGCTGATGAGTTTCGATGGACCAAGGATGAAGATTTATACAAGGACTACTTGCTTAATTGCATGTCCGATAGACTTGCAGAGATCTATGGCAAGCTCAATACTGCTAAAGAAATATGGGACAATCTTGATGCTCACTTTAAGAAGGAGGAGGCACTCTCTGAAGCACATCTTATCGATAAATATGAACATGAAATTTGATGGCGATAGAGAGATACTTCCTCAAGTCACAGATCTTGAGAATCTGAGAATGAAGCTTAAAACTGATGGCATTGATGTCTGCGATGCATTCTTAGCAGGAGCTATAATTTATAAGAACCCTGCATCATGGCTGTCTTTCAAGACTAAGATGTACCGAAAGAAAACTCAAATAGTGCTGGATGATCTCAAGCGATTCATTTGAATCGAAGATGAGAATCGAACTAGGAGCAACTTGGAGTTAGTCAGCAGTCAGATCTCTGTTGCTAATGCTGTGACAATTTCCAAGAGGCATCCTAGAGTGCAATTCAAGCCAACTAAAGATGAGCCCAAACATGTAGTTGCCAAGAAAACTATTGCAAAGTTTCGAGGCAAGTGTCACAATTGTGGCAAATAGGGCCATCTACAAAGTGAGTGTAGATTTCCGAAGAAGAACAAGCCCGACAAGCCTAGCATATCTAAGAAGGAAGTCAATATGGTGGTTGATAAAGCTGAGCCAGTCGGTTTCATTGCTATGATTCGGAATGATACGGCCAACTGTAACACTTCTAACTAGTGGCTAGACTCTGGAGCTAAGTGCCATGTCTATAATGATAAGGGAATGCTGAAAGAAAAGAGTGATGCATCCAAGACGGTAATCGTGGCAAATGGAGCATCAGATAGAGTGACCCATCGAGGAACTGCTGAAGTTACTATATCCTCTGATAAGATTCTAACTTTAAAAGATGTTAAAGTAGTTCCTGAATCTGAAAAGAATATAATTTCTATTAGTTTGCTTTGCAATATTGGCATGCGTGTTTCTTTTCAAGGTAGTAGAGTAAGCATGTTTGTTAATACTTACTATTTTGGTTACGCTTACTTAGTTAATGATATGTATCGTTTGAGATTAGAACATGACGTATTTAACCAAGTAAGTTCCAATGTAATTGATCTCGCAACATTACATCACAGGTTGGGACAGGTGAACTATAGAAAAATGGTTAAACTGGCTAAGACTCATAATATACCATTAGAATTCGCGGCAAGATTTAACAGATATGAAGTGTGTGCACAAGCAAAAATTACTAGAAAACCTTTTGATTTGGTTTCTAGAAGCACACAACTTCTTGATTTAATACATTTCGATATTTGTGACTTTAAAAGTCATATGACAAGGGGTGAACGGAAGTATTTAATCACGTTTATTGACGATTTCTCAAGATAGTGTCATATTTATCTGTTAAAATCTAGGGACGAAGCATTTGAGAAATTCAAAATCTTCAAAAATAGAGTTGAAAATCAACTCAATTTGAAGATTAAAAGGCTTAGAAGTGATAGAGGAGGAGAGTATAAATCGACCGAGTTCAAGGAATTCTTCGACTCCCATGGCATAATCCTTGAAACTACAGCTCCTTACTCACCCCAATCGAATGGTATTGCCGAAAGAAAGAGTAAGACATTAACAGAAATGTTAAACTCCATGCTATTGACAGCCGACATGCCTTCATGTTATTGGGGGGAAGCAGTTAAGACTGCAAATCACATTCTAAATAGGTTCCGCACTCAAAGTTGGACTCGACTCCTTATGAGATATGGGACAAACATCCTTGTAGTGTTATACTCTCAAGACTTGGGGCTGTATCGCTTATGTAAGGATACCAGACCCTAAGAGGCCTAAGGTGGAAACTAGAACTAACACATACGTGTATTTGGGAGGTGCAGAAGATAGTGCTGCTGATCGATTTCTTGATCTATCAACCAATCAGGTGATAGAATCTCGTGACGTATAACACGTTTCTCAAAGATAAGGGTATGACCTTACCAGGTCAAAGTGAAATGGTTCAAGAGACTTCAATAACATTTGAACCAATCTATTTTGACACACGTAGTGATTCTTGAGTTAATCCCACATAGAGAATCTAAAAGAGAGCAAATACCTAAGAGTTTCGGTGAGGAATTCGTGACTTACCATGTGGAGAAGGATTCATCATCTTATAAGGAAGCGATGAGAACCCATGATTTATTGTTATGGGCAGAAGCCATTGAGGATGAAATGAATTCTCTACTCCATAACCAAACTTGAAAGCTAGTTGCTTTGTCAGATGGGGCTAAGGCTGTAGGCTGCAAGTTCTTGATACAAGAAACCAATAGTTCGAGTTCTTTAATAAAAAACTTGATGACAATGCTTATCGTATTTTTATGGATCTTTCTTGCCATGCGTAATTATGCCAAGCTCTTGTTGTTTGAGCTAAATATTTAATGGGTTTAAGTACTAAGTTCTTATTGTTAGAACTGGATATTTTATTGTGTATTGTGCTAAGTTCACATTGTTAGAACTAGATACTTTATTTGTAATTTAGTGGTTAAATTCATTATTAATGAAATTTAAATCTTTCAAATTACAGATGATGGCGAGAATGGAAGAGGTGAAAGACTCAACCTAGACCTTGATGATGATGACCTACTCGATGAGTAGAGACAGTTTGAATGGAGGAGCTATCATATTTCATTTCGTGCAATAGATAGTTCACTCATAATTTTGAGACATCCTTTATTTTGTATGAGTTTAGCTTCGTCTAAATTTTTTTGGATGAGTTTAGCTTCGTCTAAAACTCCGTGGTTGTATTGGAGTTTCAATTTACTTTCGATCTAGTTGAATTTTCAAGGTTTCCTATTAAAGATACATGATTCTTTTTATTGTTATAAACATACATGCTGGATCTATCTGTTATAGTTATTTTGGAAAACTTAGGAGAAGATTATTGAGGAATATTATAATTAATAATATATCCTTAAATATAAGTTTTCAATATATGCCATAAAATTAAGATTTGTGTTCATTAGATAGAGTATATTTTAATTGTATAAAAATATCCTATTGTTATAAGCCTAGTCTTTTAATAATAGTAGCCTGGAGACAGCGACCTTGGTATTCTAAACTAGAACAGTTTTCTCTTTGGCATCACCAAATTACTACAGGTAGTCTTTGTAATACCCCAAGGAAATGCTTAAATGGTTTAATTGTACTACCTATACCAATAAGGTGCACCTTTCTTTTTGGTAGCCCATCACTTTAGAACTCCGCAGTTAAGCACTGCGGAGTAATGCTGGGATGGGTGACCTCCTGGGAAGTTTTCCAGGGTGTACGCAAGTGAAGCCAAAGCGCACTGAAAGGAATAGTGTTGGTATGTGGGGCCAGTTGTCAGCGTGACGAGGGTTCTTAGTGACGATCCGGTAGCAAGAATTTGGCCGGGGCGTTACAGTATGGTATCAGAGCAACCCTGCCACCTCGTGTTGGACCTGTGGACAAGAGGTCCAGGTCAGCCGCCTAGCAGGGGAAGGTTCTGGAGCTGTGTGTCGTGCTTGAAGTCGCAACGAGGACGTTGCGTTCTTTAAGTGGGGGTGTATGTAATACCCCAAGGAAATGCTTAAATGTTTTGATTGTACTACCTATACCAACAAGGTGCACCTTCCTTTTTGGTAGCCCATCACTTTAGAACGAGTAACCCCAGGATGGGTGACCTCCTGGGAAGTTTTCCAGGGTGTGCGCGAGTGAGGCCAAAGCGCACTGAAAGGAGTAGTGTTGGTCTGTGGGGCCAGTTGTCAGCCTGGCGAGCGGTTCTTGGTGACAACTCGATAGCAAGGATTTGGCTGGGACGTTACATTCTCTATTGAGTTTTAATTTAGAATTCTCACAACTTATTCCACTAATAATTTCACTCAATTTTAGTTTTAGGGTTTGAAAAAATCTATTGATTTTTTAGTTATAAGAATCTTTTGTTTTTCATTAATTCTTATATTAGAGGTCGATTTTGTGTTTCCATGTGTTAGGTTTTGATTTTGTTCAATCTTTAATTATGATTGAGTTATTTTGGGGTTATTCTTGTTTAATGACGAATCTAGGGATTGTGGTTGTTCAATCTCTGGTATTGGGTTTAGTTTTCAGAACTCTTGTTTAGATTGGTCACTTATTATGATTCAGCTGATGTTATGTAGAATTATGAGCTTGGTTTGATTGATAGAAAACAATACATGAATTATTGCTGATACAAATCTAATCTTCAACGAAGCAGCCAGTAGCCAACACTTATGCTTGGTTATATAACCTTGTTAAACGCTTTGATATGAATTTTGATTCGTTTACTCATATGGAGGTGGAGTTGTACACTATAAATCATGGATGCCCTCCAATAAATGTTCTGGTCATCAACGAAAAGGTAAAATCTAAGAAATCCGATAATTATACTATGCAAGAGGATATCATCCTAATTGCACCTTGGGTAAACGCTAATAAAGTTGTTATTATAGGTACTGATCAAAATCTCAATATTGGAGTCGAGTATGGAAAGAGTTTATGGCTAATGCAACAAGATAACCTCCTAATTCTGAGAAATCTGTCATCAATCGTTTCAGCATTATTCAAAAAAGTGCTTGAAATTTACAGGAATTATTCAAAATATCGAATATGCAAAACCAAGTGGGTTCAATAAGCAAGCCAAGGTAACTTCAAAATTTCTTGATGAATTTGTGTTATAGAGATTCAAGTTGTTTGAGTTGTAAATATTTAGGTTGTTTGCGTTATTGATATTTAAGTTGTTTGATGAATCCAAGTGATATTGAAGAGAAAGGGTTCTGGTTATCTTTCTTGGTGCTTTAAATTGACTTGGATGTCTTAGGTTGCTAGAGTTATGAACCATCGTACCTTAGTCCCTATAATTTATATGTTATTTCCTTTCGTTTAATAATCAAAATGTCAAATTTTTTTGTTTATCTTGATAGTGTCCTTATTAGATTTGAAGTCATGTGTGGCTATTTTATCTTGATAGTCTCCTGATCTATATGATATATGTATCCTTGTTGTATGATTAATTTAGATTTACACCATCTTGATCTTAACTCTTATCCTTGTGCAGCTTAACATGATCATTGCAACATGGACAAATGAGGAGAAAGGAAAAGGAGGTTTTAAGTTACTTCATTTTTATAATGTGCTCAAGAATTCTCCCAAGTGGATTACAGAAGTCATCCATCTGACCGTCAATAGAAGCATACTCATATCAGATTCAATTGATAGAGAAGATGGGTCACCTTCCATTGGTCATGTGGAGTTGGAGCGCCCAATTGGTAGAAAAATAGATAAAGGAGTTAAGAAAGAAAAGAAAGCCGAAGATGGATGAAAGTGGCGAGTCTCAAACAAGCACCAATTTCATGAATCATTAGAACTGATGGGAAAAAAAGGGCATCAAGAGAAGATGACTGCATTCCTTGAAGATGGATGTGGTTTTTGAGATAAAGAAGGAAAAACTCGAGCTTGATCGAAAAACCTTCCAAAATAACATTGAATAGAGGGCGGAAAAGCTCATGACGATGGATGTGATCAATTTGACAGAACTACAATGCAAGTACCTTGAAATGAAGCAAGCAAAGTTTTTTTTAGAAACTTTTCGACAAGGATTATGGATTTGAAGAATGAAGTTTCATGTGCATGGTTTTGTTTGTTCGTTCTCGTAGACATGCTGCTTTTTGCATATATTTTGGCTTAGAAATGGATATGACTAGTGAATAGTTTTTTGTACTACAAACCATATCTAATCTTGGTTGCTAAGCTTTTTGTCCAATACTTGTGTACAATATATTGAAAACTGAAAGAAGCAGTGAATATGCTAGTGTATGTTTCAATTGCATGTATGTAATGAAACAATATCATTTTGCTAAGTCTACCTTGTAAACTTTCAACTTCAAATAACTAATTTGATGAGAACTATAAATAGTAGTGCATCATTGATTTCCATTGGAAGGGAATTTTCTAAACATGCAAACTAGTTCAATATTTCCATAAATTTCCTATAGATAGACCTTCTTGCAAATGACGATGTTGTGATTTATCTTTTAGTTTCTTGCGCCCTTCAATGAACCGTTTGAAATCGTTATTGTTTTCATCACGAGCGATTACTATAGGAGCGTCCTCTTCAAATAAATAGTAGGTACCGTTTTCCAACGACTCGTACATATCATTCCCATCCTCAATATTCATGTCATGTAAAATTACACATGTCTTGATGATGTTCTTCATTATGGTGACCTGGAAGAGGTGACAAGATTGACGAATAATACTGAAACATGCTTAAAGCACCCCAAATACACGTTCAATATTTTTTGTGGCCAACTCTTGAGCTTTTGTAAAGTTTTTCACTTTTCGACTCTGTAGCATTTAAATGGTTTTGACTATCATCGTCCACTGTGGATAGATATTACTGCTAAGCAATAACCCATGTCATATTGATGATTATTTATCATAAAGTTCACAGCGCGAGCTCGACCATTAATAATAGCAATGAACATGAAAGAACGCTCAAGAATATTGATATCATTTAGAGATCCAGGAAGACCAAAGAAGTATCCATACATCTCGAGACGCCATTGCCTCTAGAATCACAGCTACTTCCTTTTTATGACCAGAGTAATGCCCTTTCTATGAGGCTGGACAATATTTCCATGTCCAATAAAATACTCTATGCTACCAAGCATTCTAGAAAATCCACGTTGTTCGTGCAAGTGAAGCAACCTCATATTATCATTGGAGTCAGGCGCCCTTAAGTATTGCTTACCAAAAATAGATAGTACCGCTACAGCGAATTCTTCATTGCCTCATTTACAGTAGCTTCAGCTATTCGTAGATACGCATCGATCCTATCAGCGGAAACTCCATATGCTATCATTTGTAACGCTACAGCAACATTTTGCAATGAAGATAATCCCTCCTTCATTACAGCATCTTTACCTTGTACAAAGTAGTCATCATAAGTCACAACACGATCATGAATATGCAAGAACAAATTATGACTCATTTGAAATCTCCCCCGAAACAGCCTGTCGTTATATGTTAGTGCAAAATAGAAACAATCACGCATTAAATTCTCATGACCTTATTTTCTATTACGATCGATATAAGTGGGATCAATAATAGAACTTTGTTGACCATTTTCATTTGTGTGCTCTCCATCGTTAAATTATTGTTGTGCAAAGCTTCCTTTTCTATAGATTTGAGAATCAAGTCCCGTCTTCTTTTCTGGAAAAATCGAAGCATTATGGAGTAGATGGAACGAAGATTGAAAAAAAAAAAAAAAAAGGATAGATGTTTGAAATGTGTGATATGGATGAGTTTTTTGTGACTCTTCTTATGCACTTCAAATTATAGTGTAACGCCCCGAAATCCGGAATGCCCGGCACGTGACGTTATGCCGTCATAGACCCAGTCCATGACAAGGCT
>JAOVYX010000032.1:155985-175146 GCA_035668315.1 Drosera spatulata | reverse complement strand
CAGGCTAGAGTTGATGAGGCCTACAAGTAAGAATCCATCACTATTACATCTCATTGTACATTATTTATTGACTGATTCTATCAGGCTGAGTTGATGTTGTAATAGGCGTGTCGGAGTCACATCTGTAAAAGTAGTATCGGCCTCGGGATGAGGTGCATTCAAAGGTGTGCAGTGCAGCATTTGTTGGCGGTTCATATAGGATAATTACATCCATGACGCTGTACCTTTTTATTATGGGATTGACAAGGGGTGATTAATAGGTTGTGTGTTTCAGGGATAAGAAACGGTGGCTCAAGATGTCTATATTGAGCACAGCTGGTAGCGGGAAATTCAGCAGCGACCGTACTATCGCACAGTACGCGAAGGAAATATGGAACATCAAAGATTGCCCAGTGCCGTGATTCTTGACAGCCATACATACAGCCCTATACTTTGACCGTGTTCGTGTTCTAATTAATAAGTTGTAGTCAATAAGTGGTTTGTATTTGAACTGTTGTGTATTCCACGTTAGTTTTTGTTAATAAAGCACCAGGGCTGCTCTGTTGGTTTCGGATCGTTTCGAGTTGCCTACTTGGTTCCCTTTACACAAGACCGGCCTCATTGAAGCCTCATATTTAGCTTCGCCTGAAGTGATTATGTGTGATACCTTGACATGCATGATGATTAGCTATCACGAGAACATTTCATGTCTCAAACAGTGTGACAGTGTGCATGTTTCATATCTCAAACTGCATGGTTATTTTTCATGCTTCTCAAGGCTATCCGAGCTTACCTGCTAAGCCACCATTATTCATCACGAGGCCAGTGGTTTTTGATCCATAGGGAGGACCATTTTTCAACTGCATCCTGTGAAGTTGGACTCCATGAATAACTCCTCCAAGAGTTTTCTTAGATGCTAGCGAGTGGCTCATTGACCTTGAGCAGGCAAACATTGTTTTCAATAAATTTACCGTAAAATGTTGATGATTATTATCAATATTTTAAATCATTTTGTTTGACAAGATACATCATTGTTTAATATAGAAACAAAAATCGTGTTTGTTAAATAATGTAAAAGATCAACACGTTATAATCTTCGTGAGACAGACAAAATAATAATATCATGTTTGTAGATTTTGTTAGAGCAAGTCTAACTATGAAGTTAAATTAGATATAATTATTGGTATAATTTGACATAAAAATGATTTTGACATCAATTATATAATTGTTATTTGAATATATGATTTAATTTTAAAATATAATGGGATCAATTCAAACTCAATTATACATTCATTGATTAATTAATCCAACTTAAAAATAAATAATTGAAAAAATAAACAAACTATATTTATATCTGATGTCAAATTTAAAATCAAGATTAATTCAATTTTATATTTATAGCAATTTTAGTTCATAATTCGAAATACAATCTTTATAATTTGATATTAAAATTTAATTATAAAATCATATATAATTTATAACTGGATAAACCATAAACTAGTCGATACAATATTTTACATTCACCATGGTCTCTAATATATCTCCTCAAGTTCGACACAATCTCTTTTCCACTGACAACCTCGGCGATCAAACGGGACCAGAGAGCGGCGCCGATTAGGGCACTCAAAGCATGATCTGAAAATGGATCGGATATCGGCGAGCGACGAGCTGCGATTCCGCGTGGGAATCTCCGGCCACAGCGGCCATCTCCGAATCGAACCTCTCCCTCCCGTCGAAGGCGACGGCGACCCGCTCCGTCACCTCCCCGACCTCATCCTCGTCAGTATCGATTTCTCTGATTTTTGATCTCTTGGTTCTTCCGTTTGATTTGATGTGGAACTTGTGCTTGATTGAGGAGTTAGGGTTTTGTGGATTCGAAATTCGATTCGTGTGTGATGGAGCGATGTGGTTTGATTCGATGATATGTGTTGTTTTGAATGGAGTTGTGTTGCTGTTGAAAGTATTGAGTATCGGTTATGATAGAAATTGCGTGATTTAAGGTTTTGTGAAGCTTGATCTGCGTGGTTGAAGCATGTTGCTTCGGTGGAAGATGAGTGAGCGCTCGCTTCGTAGTTTGATGTTAGCGTCTGTGGATTTGAGGTTTTCAGGCGATATCAAGCATAGTTAGAGACTACCAAACTTTCTGAAGCTTCGATGATACTATGAATGAATCGAGGAGGAGTGTGGAATTTAGCAAAAAGTTGTGTATAGAATATGTTATTATGTTATACGGTAAAATGATTAGTATCTGTTCTGCTAGTTATGAATCGAAGCCATGGATGCTTCATTGTGAGATTCGGTGAAGCGATGCAGATTTATATTGGTTATATTGTGGACAAGTTTTTTTTTTTTTTTTTTTTAATTATTCAGCAAGAGGATTAGGGATGTAGGTGAAGATAGCTTGAATTTAATTTTCTCTAGGATGATGTTGCTTCATTTATTCCAAGAAGAAATCATAGGGGGGGTTGATATGTTAGACCAGCGGCCATTTCCTAGCAAAGATGTGCGTATATCACACACACACACACGACAGATGTAAGGCTGCATGTGCGAGTGCGAGTGAGGTATGCAGTATGCACTTCGTTCTCACAGGACCTGCATACAAGATGTCGTGACCTTGTAATTTGGCCAAAGTGAAGGTTCTTTAATCACCTGCAGAAGGACAACACAACAACAAACCCAGTATTCCTGACCAGGACAATGTTTGGGGAAGCAGAGTGTACTCAGTCTTACCTCTTTTGCGAGCAGCAGAGACTGTTTTCTAATGTCCTCAACAATGACACAAAAAACACATTAACTATGTTTATTATCCACATAAAGGAGGGTGTAAATGTTATGCTGGACTATGTTTGTTTCATGCATGGAATTTATGCACGTTTATCATCAGCTTGCCTTGAACTTATGCTAGTGTTTGTATTTCAGCCACCTGCGTTCCAGAGAGAAACAGCAGACTCTATTAAAGAGTACATAGAGGGAGAGTATCTGTCTCCAAGGTTGGATCCAGAAGACTTCTCTCCTGAAAAAGCTGGAAGTGATTGGGAATTCGACTGGTTTAATAAGGCCAAGGTACCCTTAGAGCCATCTTTACCTCGATCAGTTGTGGTTCCTGTATGGGAATTGCCTTTCCGGAGGTCAAACTCAGGAGCAAAAAATGGAAAATGGGAGCCTCATTCAAAGCAGGTATAAGTTCATCTGTTGTTACCCCTTCTATATATCATGTCATTTGTTGTTCTTATAGTTCTCATACATGTCTGAAATAGCGGGGAAAAGAAGCAACTCACTTTCTTTTCATTATGTGGGGAATGGTACGAGGCACGCCATACTGCAATTTTTGTTGAATGCTGATATTTCTGTAAATATTTGTTGTCCCTTGTTATTTATTCCCATCTTGAGGCGCAACTTCTTGGTTCTAGGTGGACATATCAGAGTTAAATATAGACGCAGAAGATTCTGGTGCTCTACCACGTATTGCTGGTCCTGCAAAAGATTTTGTGAGGGGAAGTCTTAGCAATCGCCCTTTTCCTCCTGGAGGATTGGATGTGACTCAGTCTAGGGCTCTGGATGACGGTGTTACAAATGGCCAATGGTTACGTGAGGTGCTTGATGGTGGCCCTGCTCAAGACCGTCCTCCAAACTTTAAACATGGATTAGATCTTGGTGAGTTGAAGGTAACTTGCTTGCCCATGTTTCTTAGATTTTATCGGTAGACATGATGTTACCTGTATTTGTTTAAATCTTTCATGATTGCTGTTGTTTTTAGGCTTATCCATGCTCGTGGGTTGTTAGCAAGGACCGTGGTGCATCAAAGAAGTTGCCAGATGATGGAACGGTGGATATATTTAATTCTGTCAAATGCTTGTTTGTGTTTTTGTGCTTGCTTATTCTCTTGCCCAAGGATAATGATTACTGTGATGTTTCCTAATTTTGCTCCCACTTTACATTGTGTGATGTCGCTATACTTTCTTTTAAAATAGGTCCTAGATTTGAAAATTTAGTCTCTTGAACTGGTGTTCTTTCATGTTTTCTACGGCATCAAGTTTTGAGACCCATTTGGTTTTTAAGTAGAAAAGTAATTTACCTCTATTTTCACCGGTAAAGTTTTGTGAATTAAACTTATATAGCTGCAGTATTGCCCTTAATTTACTGTAATTGCCATTTGCCGCTTAGTTTGCCCTTGTAGACTAGTATATGTTTACAACTAGAGCTTTTCTTTACATTTTATACAAGGGCCAGACCAAATAATCCAGAGACCCATTATCATTAAGTTGACTCGTCTGCAAAAAAAACATCATCCTGCTATAACCTGATATGACTGTTGATTTTAAGTAGATATAGCTATCCTTATGCATGTCATGACCATTGCGACATCGCCCCTGCAAATATGTTCTCATAAATCAGGGCTGTCAACCAATCTCTCTTTATGCATGTTATAGCCGAAAAGGCTTTACTCAAACCTGTAAACCTTAGCAGCTACGAACTAGTGGTGCATCCTTTATGCTATGCTCATATGCTTTCTTCCATGTTTTTGTAGATCAAATTCTCCTTACAGTTTGACGACTTGTTGAAGAGGGCGTGGGAGGACGATTTCAGTCGAAATGATCAACAAGAAGGTTTGTGCTGATTCTAAACTGGAAAATCATTCCATGCCAAGAGTACAAGCTTGACCTTTACTAGATTGAGTTTAGAAATATAGCGTCACAGTGAACATGTTGGCCAACTGGACACAAGTTCAAATATTGCTATCCACAGATGTTTATTGTGTTCTCACACAATTTATTGTTTCTTGATTAGGACCTAAATTTTGTTGATATGCGCCATCCATAGTTTGATCATATGCGATCTTATAGATCATTGGAAATCAACATAGTTCTTTTGTGGGCTAACTGAGTTCATTAATCGGGGTAAGACTGAATGGGAATGAAGTAATTCTCTCTCATTATGTAGACAAGATAATTAGGAATAAAGTAATTCTCTCTCATTATGTAGACAAGATAATTATTTCGCAAAGAATGGATAATCAACACTGGAACATGCCTAAATGATACTACCTCCGTCCCAATTTAATTACAACGGTTTGATCGGACACGAGATTTTATGTGTGTTGAATTTGTATGGAATTTGATGAAGAAAAAATACTTTTTAGAGATAGTGGGGTGTAAATGGGATTTATGAGAGAGAATGAGAGAGAAGGAGGAAGAAGGTAGTGGGATAGTTTGATTATATTAATATAAATTCATTACCAAATAAGAAAATAGTAGAAATGTTGCATTTATATTGGGACTAACAAAAAAGAAAAGTGTTGCAATTAAATTGGGACTGAGGGAGTAAAAGTTATCTTCTTCTTCTTCTTCTTTTGTTGAGTTAGTTGCCTAACATTGTCAATTTGGGGGGTTTCTGTTTTAATTGATCACTCCATATTCTTTGGGGGTCATATTTTATCAGAGTGAACATGGGGGGAGAAGATAGTCCTAAGCTGATGTTCCAAGAGTTTACATCGTTTCTCTCTGTGGTTAAATTGCAAGATAGTATGTCTTTGTATATTGAAGGCTTTTTCTTTGTTTTCTGTTGTTGCTTCCCCTCTTTATTTTTGTTTCCGATCACCCTCTTGACAGATCTTGAAAATGAGGGCAAGTTTGATAACGAGGAAATAATGGCTGAAGTGTCAAATAATGTTCTTTTTAATGAATCCTCCGAGTTGGATAAGATTCTGAAAGTGGATCCTGTGGTGCCGGGAATGCGGTCGGATGAGAAGCATGATCATCAAGGCGAACAACAAAAAAAAGAGGTAAATTATTCATTCCATCATTATTTTCCTTGAAAATCCTCTTTAACTTGTGGCAATGTATACTTAGATACACACGTTTTGCAGTCTTGGGCTGTTAGTGGCGGCGGTAAAGATATTGCAGAGAATTTTCACGAACTTGTTCCTGACATGGCGCTTGAATTTCCATTTGAGCTGGACTCGTTCCAGAAGGAGGTAATCAATGGATTTCCTTGCTAGTCTTATGGTCTATATTTTTAGCGCTTTTGTTGCCGGATTGTTGGAATGTTTTTAGAGATGAAGCAGCTTTTATAACCTTTCCATCAGCTCTAGGCCTACTGTGATGCTCATGCTTCCTTTTGTTTGGTGGCATCTGATGCTCAAAATGACTCCTTATAAGATTCTTTTTTTTCCCCTTCCATTTTCCCCTGTGGCCTAGCATCTTTGTTCTTTGTGTCTCTATTGGCATTACCTTGCTGCCAAAGCGGATTCTGGTATTTATGATCCAGCTGCTGGATTGAGAACTGAGATAAGTGGACTTATACCTCCAATGTTTCTCCACTGCTCTTGTTGTAGAAGTTGTGTGTTTCATATATAGCATAGCTGTTCATATTTTCTGTTATTTTTTGTAACCAGCGTGCCATTGTAGTTTGTTTTCCCTACCATTGAAGTATCGCTTGCAAACATGTTTTACTGGATGATAAATGACAGCATAGGCTGCTTTACCTTGTTAGACGGTTAACCTCTATACCCCCATCACGCAATCAATCTGAAAGCAATATAACTTTCTATCATCTGGGGTTGAGCCAGATCTAAATTTTAGCCTATATGAGCTCAATTGACTTGCTTTGTTCTGATGATCATTCTTTTTTCCTTTTGTTTTGGTGTCCTGTATTCGTTCTGTGTTTACTTCTTCCAATTCAGATTCGTAGTCTTTATGGTTATATAAAATTCTTTTATGTCTTTCCGTCGTTATCTTGGTCGACTTGTTTTGATCGTGACTGGCAAATAGTGACGGAAGAAGATTATAAATTTGCATCCTTCGAAGTACATGCTCCTCTTTTATGTGTTTTTTCGATCTTCTTCCCATTTTGATATATACAGGCTATCTACCATCTTGAAAAGGGAGACTCTGTTTTTGTGGCAGCTCATACATCAGCTGGAAAGACTGTTGTTGCAGAGTATGCCTTTGCACTGGTTACTAAAGTATGAACCATCTATTTCATCTTACAATGTTGATTTATCTCATATGTAACCTAGATTTCATATGAATTTTATTTTTTCTGTGTTAGACAACATGTATTTGACCTTCAATGGAAATTTTGTTCTTACTAAAAGCCCTTTTGCAGCATTGCACACGAGCTGTATATACTGCTCCCATCAAGACCATCAGCAATCAAAAGTATAGAGATTTCTGTGAGAAATTTGACGTGGGCCTTCTTACTGGTGATGTCAGCTTGAGACCAGAGGCTTCCTGTCTTATCATGACTACAGAAATATTGAGATCCATGCTCTACAGAGGAGCTGATATTATACGTGATATTGAATGGGTAATGGTCATAGGCTCATAGTTTTTATGTTATTCCGTGTTAAAAGTATTTACATGTCTTTTTGTTGCTTATCCTTTCTCAGATGCTATCTTATATGAAAGTCTCACTAGATTGCTGTCATGTGATTTTTGTAGGTTATATTTGATGAAGTGCATTATGTCAATGATGCGGAAAGAGGAGTTGTTTGGGAAGAAGTTATAATAATGCTTCCACGACATATAAATGTTGTTCTACTTTCTGCCACTGTTAGTTCTTTTGGCTCTCAACTCACATTGTGGTCAGTTTTTATTTATAAGAGCTTGTTTGGTATCATTTATGTTTTCGTTTCACTGGCTAATGAAACAGAACTGTTTGGTATCACCTCTGTTTCCTGTTTTCTGTTTCTTAAATGGATGAAACAGAAATAGAAAATAGAAAGAAAAAAAAAAGGTTTTTAGTTTTTTTTCCTGTTTCGTCTAGGTGCAATATTCAATATTCTTTTTTATACAAAATCATTCTATTTTATAAAGTGATTTTTGTTTCTGTTACTGGTTTTTTGTTTTTATTATTGGTTTTGGTTTCTCCAATTTTAAGCAGCAATATCAAACAGCCCTAAGATGTTAAGCGATTTGACCTCTTCATGGAGGTTGGCTAAACTATGTATGGTTTAGCACGCCTGAGGGATCCGCTGTGAGCAGAGAAAATTTCAGTGGCTGTCGTCTTTATCTTCTTGATAACTCGAACCTGATCATCTTTATGATAGTTATAGCCCTTCCTCAGAAACTTTTGTGCCCTTGATACCTGTGAAGGAAGCGTCTACTCTCTGTACATGTCCTTTGAGACTTTGCTTGGAGGTTAATAAAAATGTTGATTTTTTTGTGCTTATATTAAATTGTTTTTTCGGAGGGGATAATGTGATGCTACCTTGTCCTTGTATATATAGCAACATGGTATTGGGAAGGAGAGAGTTTGTTGAGAGAAACTTTGACTGTCTTGATGGGACGAACAAAAATCATTTTACGCAAAACTCTCTATGTAATATTAATCACGATATAAATTATATACTTTAATCTATTGTTTGAAAAAATATCACGTTGTATTTTTTATTTTATTTTTATGGAATAAGAAACGACATCAAAATACGTATTGAATAGTGTTTATTGAAGCATACACCACGATTCTATTGGAACAAAGTATATTAGTTAAAAGGTATGGGTAGTTTGGTATCTTAAACATAAAAAAGTCTCCAGTTAAGGAAATGATGTACTCCCTTCGTCCTATTTTAATCGAAACGTATTGACCCGGGCACGAGAATTTATGTGTGTGTTGAATTTGTATGGATTTTGATGAAGAAATAATATATTTTTTTTAGTAGTGGAGTTTACTGTAGCAATTGATAGAGGAGTCAGTGGGTGTATTGTAACAGATGAGATTGATTTTTTTTTTTTTAATGTTAAAAGGTTACCAAAAAAGATAACGTCTCATTTATTTTGGGACTGACAAAAAAGATTAAACGTTTCAATTAAATTGAGACGGAGGGAGTAATTTTTTGTGGGTCGGAAGACTAGAGTAATGTAGTGCGATTTATGTGGGATTCTGGGAAAAAAATGGAAATTTTTTTTAGACAATCATGAAAGCAGTTGTCCCTTTTCTTTCACTTGTTTTGTTCGCAATGTCAGCCTATAGATGTTCTATATGTATTGCCAATGATTTTCATACTGTTTTAACTCCTCCTTCCAAACAATTCAATCTTTCACATGTCTATTTGAAGTGTGTGATCCTACACAGAGTAACTTCAATGCTTCTTCTATAGGTGCCAAATACAATCGAATTTGCTGATTGGATCGGTCGAACAAAGCAGAAGAAAATATGTGTTACTGGGTGAGTATGAATCTTTGCCGTAATTTGGAGCTTTATGTTGGAATCTTTCTTGCTTGGTTTATGCTTCTTTAGTAGTATTGACGATTACTTCTTGCAAAAGTTGAATTCTTTCCACATTGTCTGACATACATTTTTTCTACTCCTACTTTTGTGTGCCAGAACTACGAGAAGACCAGTCCCACTGGAGCACTGCATGTTTTATTCCGGTGAGCTGTACAAAGTATGTGAAAATGAAACTTTTCTTCCGCAGGGTCTGAAAGCTGCTAAAGATGATTATAAGAAAAAGAACTCAAGTCCAGTTGGAGGTGGCTCTTTCCCTTCTGCCGGGTCTGGTGGAGGCCGCGGACAAAATCGAGAGAATTTTCAACGTGGGAAACAAAATAAATACACTGGATCACAATATCCGGTTAACTTTAATGGAAGTGTTAGGACACAATCGAACCACAGTGGTCAGAACAATCCTGGTCTGCGGAGATCAGAGTCTACTTCTTGGTCTCAACTTCTGTACAAGCTCTCAAAGAAGTCTCTTTTACCAGTAAGTGATCCTTTTCTACTATGTATCCAAGGTTTAGATTGTATGTGCTGGAACACCACCTATGTCTGTTGTTGTCAGCATGCTAGAAATTTTCTGTTCTTGCATGTACCACTTTGAACTTTCATTTCTTGATCTATCTGTCTTTGTGAAGAAAACTTCCAAGTTTAGAGCTCTTCTTCCCCTTTCACATATTTTCATTTTCAACTTGACATTTGTGTAGGGATGAATTTATATAGAATGATTTAAATTCTTTAAACAAGACCCAAGAAGCATTCATCAAAGTTACAGTTGATTGGGTTGCTCATAGTTGGTTACTTGTTTTCTGGTTAAAGTCAGGCCTTCTAACGTGACCCTTGACATGTTTAAGTAGTCTGTCAACTAATTTGATTGGACGTGTTTTATGCATGGATCGTATTCACTCATCTTGTCTCCATGGAATATTAGTTATGAGCAGTGCTTGCTTGCTGTCAACCATCAACCTTAATTCTATTATAGATTTTTATCCATTCTGTCAACATGCAGTTAATATACCTTTTTCTACAGGTGATTATATTTTGTTTCTCAAAGAACCGCTGTGATAGATCGGCTGATAGCATGATGGGAACTGACCTTACAACCAGTAAAGAAAAAAGTGAGATTCGTGTTTTCTGCGACAAAGCATTTTCAAGACTTAAGGGATCTGACAGAAATTTACCCCAGGTTTGGAGCCGACTTATATGTGTTAAGCGAGATTTGATTTTAACTTGACTAACCAATGGGCAATGACTTGCTGATGGCATTGTAGATCCTCAGGGTGCAAAGTCTCCTACATAGGGGAATGGGCGTGCATCACGCAGGGCTGCTTCCTATCGTGAAGGAAGTAGTAGAAATGCTTTTCTGCCGTGGGGTGATCAAGGTATCATCTCTACTCGACATATTTCTCGTGTTAAAGCAACCGAGCTCCCTGCGTCTTCATGTAATTGCATAGTATGTTTTTCCTCTGAAGAAATTCAGATCACGGGCATCTATCTTATTGCAGTGGTCAGAAAGGGGATAAAAACTGCTGGCACAGAATTGCTGTTTTAGCTGCTCCAATGCCATATTAGCAAGACCGTCTTGTGCTTCAGGACGTGACTTTATTGTTGAATTTTGCTATATTGATTACATAGAATTCGCCTCAAGGATCAATGACTAGCTTTTCAAGTGTATTATCCTGGTTTAGCCCCTGAGGTGCAGAATAAAAATGTAAGGCTGTCAGTCACAGTTAGATTGACAACTGTCGTACTGATAGTGGAATATGCCAATGGAAGTAGAACTAGTCTGTGAAGAGCAACAATCATTAATGAAAAAGTTCTATATTAATCTCATAAAGAAGAAGGTGCTTATGGGTGTGGAACACTTGGTTGATCACGAAAAAGGAAAAAGGAAAAAATGACTAAAGTAATGAAACGTAAATGCACACGTTCTCCCGTATAGCAATTGCCTGTTTGCTGGCTGACTAGTGTAGAAGCATGTCTAGCCTTAAGGATGCTTCCAAGCCAATCTCGTGGAGCTGTAGGACCTCCCTACCATCTTGAAGTTAATATGATTTATTTGGATCCTTAATGAAATGATATAGTGGTGAGCAGAAGCTGAAAGAAACCTTCACGTTGCTGTATAACTCTCATTTCTGCATGTGTTTATGCAGTCTTCTTGTCGCCATAAAAATGCTGCTTTACCAACTTTGATTTGTATAATTGCTTTGCAGGTTTTGTTTTCAACAGAGACATTTGCTATGGGTGTTAATGCTCCTGCCAGAACAGTGAGTCCCTTTTTGGGGTAGAAACCACTTGAGGGGTTGGCCAATGTAGTGAATCATTTGCTTTCCCTTCCTGCTGTCTCTGATTAATCTGTATTTGTTTTTCAATTTGTTTATTCAAATACAGCAGTGGTTTTAGCATGAGTTAGTGTGGGGGGAAAAGGGAAATCAATACATGTGTTAGTGTCCCTTTGCATCCTTTTTTAGTTAGTCGTCTGTATCTGTTTGTCTATCTCTGGAGTTGATGCCGTATATATTGGGTACTGTGTATGCATCATGGTTTGGAGCATATGCCCCCTTGGAATTGTTGTTTTAGATCATCAGTGGCATTATGCCAGTAATAAGTTCTCATCGTGGATTTGCACTTTCTTGATTCTCATTTGTCATTAGTGCTGGTATTATATAAGTTTATTTTGTCTTTTTTTATTGTATTTGTGAACCAGTAATTCTATGTGTATCTGCTTACTTTTGGTGCCGACTGTATCGTTCATGAGCCTGATAGCCAATGCACATGAATAGCAGCATGTCTGGGCCAAGGGTGCTTATGAAGATATGAATGGGAGTGGCTTTGTAATTGCTCTGGGATCTTTGTGCTTGCATCATCTTCATGGATTAATAATTTCTTACAGGTTGTTTTTGATAGTTTACGGAAGTTTGATGGCAAGGAATTCAGACAGATACTTCCCGGTGAATATACTCAAATGGCTGGGCGTGCTGGTAGAAGAGGGCTTGATAAAATTGGTACGGTTGTTGTGATGTGTCGTGATGAAGTTCCAGAAGAGAGGGACCTGAAACATGTCATACTTGGACGTGCTACCAGACTTGAGTCTCAATTTCGGCTGACCTATATAATGATCATGCATCTGCTTCGTGTTGAAGAGCTGAAGGTAATTTAAACAATATCTGCAAATTTACCTCCTTCTCTTGTTCTTTGCAACATCCTTGTTGTCAGCCAACACTTAAGAGGTCCAATTTCCATTTTTAAGTCTGGCCAATTAACTTTGGTTGAGGAACAAGCTCTTTCAAAAGTCTGAATTTCCTATATATATCTTACTTAAGTAACAGAAGATTTTTTGGAGGCCTTTTGAATTTTGATGTGCTGTGCAACCAATCTTTGATGCTAATTTCTAGGTTTTTATGCAAAGTACGATTTTGGGTATTTCGCTTTCAGGATTTTCAAGTTCTGTGTGCTTCCACTCTAGCCTTCCATTGATTGGGTGGCTGCAACTAACTCCTGAATTTCCTTTAACTTATGTAGAAGATATATTGCATATATCCTTTTGATGTTCTGACTAGTCAGTCAATTTGCACTCAATGTACTGATGTTTCTGACTAATATGTATATGTTGGGTTTATATCTACGAAGGTGCGGAATGCTGCTGAATCTTCAATACTTTTTAATGTTAAAATGTTCATGTAACTTTTTAATTTAATGAAGGTAGAAGACATGTTGAAGAGAAGCTTTGCTGAGTTCCATGCTCAGAAGAAACTTCCTGAAAAGCAACAACTTCTTTTGAGAAAGCTTGCTCAGCCGACACAAACGATAGAGTAAGTTTTCATGTAAGTCTATTGCCTGTAGATCAGCTAGTTAATATTGATGAATAGCACTCTGATCCTCCCTTCCTCCCAAGCAGGGAGGAAAAATCTCTCCGCTTCCTGCGTTTGATGAATGTGGTAAAAGAATAGAGTCGTGTAGATTAAGCGTATCATACCCAATGTCACTGCTGAAGAAGCCATTCGTCAATCGTCCTAATCTGCCTCGCCCTTCGAAGCTGGGAGAATGGCAAGTTGTTTTCTTTTTGGTTGAAGCCACACAAATTCTGTGGTGTATTGTCGTCAACTTCAAATAAATGGAGTAATCAATCTTAAAAAAGAAAAAAAAATGCTTCTCTCTGCATCAAGGCCTTCTATGGTCTAGTTAGTGCCCAAGATTCAAAACTCATAGCGTCAGAATTACTGGGTTAGGGTTTTATTTATTCTTGATTCTGCCAGTTTAGCTGTTTCAGTTGTAGATTTCTAATTTCCAGTAAGCTTCGCTTCAAATGAATTGCAACTACATTTCCGCTTCTTGGGGTAGTGTTATTGGATATGGTTCATTGATGACTAGGCCACAGGTACCCTTTTCTTGGCAGATATGGTTAATTGTCCATTAGTTGTGTTACTAGGTTGTATATGTTAAAGAATCAACTCTACCAATAGATGTGCCCGCCATATTAATATTATCTTAGCATAATAGTTATGAAAGGTCCTCCTAACTCTTCTGTTTCTCTTCTCCTTTTGGCAGTCTTAGCCTTCAGACATCAATTCTGTTTTAACCACGTCTCTTGGCTCATTTGCATTTAGTGTCACTCTTCTCATTGTGTCCTAATCCTTAAGCCATGGAGTAACATCTTGGAAGATACTGCAGAGGCTCTTCTGATATGAACATGGAGTGGTGTCCCTTGATAGATGATGGCTTAAATATGTACTGTTAAAATAGCAGTGTAACTTGAAAAACTGAGTGGCTTGGCATTTTTTTCCCCTCTTTTGCATATGATTGCTGTGTTTCCTTTTAGTCTCTCATGGATTGACTGCACCATGGTCGAGAGGCTTACATATGGTTTCATAATTCAGATGTATAAAGGGGGCGCCTGCTATCGAGGAATATTTTGAGATGTACTCAGAGGCTGAGAAGTACCAGGACCAGATTAACGAGGCAGTTATGCAGTCCCATGTTGGCCAGCAGTTTCTCACTGTTGGAAGAGTGGTGGTTGTAAAGTCAACAACGGTGAATTGTGAAATTCATCTGTTGGCCATAATTTCTCATTGAGTTTTACGTTGTTATTGCTAGCATCTAAGCATATAGTTTTACGTTGTTTTGAAGTCATATACCCCAATTTATTTATTTTTTGATGCGTTACAAAAACTCATCAAATATGATCTGCAGATGAGTAGTTTGTGTTTTTCCATGGATAGCCTGATACGTTCTGAGATAGGGCTTTTTCATTTTAATTCCAAAGTTCCTGATTGAAGTCTTTCTATCTGTCATTGGTAGACTCAAGACCATTTACTCGGAGCTGTGATCAAAGCACCTTCTGCTAGTGTCAAAGGGTACATCGTCTTGGTGCTGAAACCAGCTGTGGCATCAACAACGCAAACAGTAGATAAGGGAGTTAACAAATTTAACGAAGGATTCTTTGTGATGCCGAAAGGAAAACGTGCTTCAAGTGATGAGTATTATTCTGTTGCAAGTTCTCGCAAAGGAACTGGTGTAATTAACATCGATTTGCCTTATCGTGGAGTTGCTTCTGGGGTCAATTTTGAGGTTAGAGGAGTGGATAATAAGGAGTTCCTGAGCATTTGTGATCGCAAAATAAAGGTTGATCAAGTACGGCTTCTTGAAGATGTCAGTAATGCTGCTTATGCAAAGACTGTGCAGCAGTTGTTGGAACTCAAAACCGACGGCAATAAGTACCCTCCTGCATTGGACCCATTAACAGGTATGGGACTTCTCTAACTGCACTAATCAAGTTATACATGTTACTTTTTGCATGGAATGAAAATACCCTTTTGCGCTTTCCATGAAGTGAATGAAGGATGGACTACAATCATACCCTTCTTTGCCTGCTGTATATATCTATTTCGATTATCCCTGCTCCACACCTTGAGTTTTTGAATGGCATTCCATGGTTGGTTTGTGTTGCTGATTCTAAAAATTGAGTTGAATGTTGGTTTTGAACATGGGCGTACATTGACATTCAATCTACAGCATCATCATCAGTGCTAGCAATAGCATACCCACTCTTTTGAGCCCTCACATCGATTTTTATTTTTAACTCGGAGGCTGGTTCAAATCTCTATTCAAGATATATTCTATATCTTTGCTCAAAGCTTCCCCTTCATAGATCATTGTCAAACCTCTCTTTATTCAGCTACTGAACCCCTTTGATAATTTTTGCCTTGCAGATTTGAAGTTGAAAGATATGGATCTTGTACAAGTATACTATAAGTGGAACAGACTATTGCAAAAGATGGCTGAGAATAAATGCCACGGGTGTATAAAATTGGATGAGCACATGAGGCTAGCTAGGGAGATTTTTAGGCACAGAGAAGAAGTAAATGCTTTGAAGTTTCAAATGTCTGATGAAGCACTTCAGCAGATGCCGGACTTTCAGGGCCGGGTATGCTTCATGATCTACCTTTCTTATGGCTCATTGATAAGTTTTTTTGCTTGGAGAGTTACATTTTGAAGAATGAGCTTATGTTCATCGGAAACATGTCAAAGAGTGTTTTGATCATACATTTGAGTTCGATGGAAGCGATCACTTGCTATATTGGAAGGTCTATGTACAAAAATCCCTCACTTGAAAATCCTTTGATTTTAGGTCCAGCTTCCGAAGATTAGTTAGTGAGCTAGTGTAGATTATATTTCTTTCATGGGGTGTTTCTTTTAACATCTTTGTTTTCTGATTGCAGATAGATGTGTTGAAGGCAATTGGCTGCATAGATGACGATCTTGTGGTTCAAATTAAAGGCCGTGTTGCTTGCGAGATGAATTCTGGGGAGGAGTTGATATCCACAGAGTGCTTGTTTGAGAATCAGATGGATGAGCTTGAACCAGAAGAAGCCGTTGCATTGATGTCTGCCTTTGTGTTTCAGCAGAGGAACGCTTCGGAACCTTCCCTTACTCCTAAGCTGTCACGGGCCATACAAAGGTGATTTCCTATCCCTTCTCTTATTTTCGAAGTTTCGAGTGTGTCAATTATGCTTTTCTGTACTCTCATCCAGTCACCGACTCATGGATGCTTTCAGGGAAGGTTCCCCTGCTAGCTCTTCTTTTTAACTGAATTTTTCTAATAATCGTTAGGAAAGAAATTTAATGGAACCCCACCTGGTTCTGCATCAAGTGCTATTTCGAGAGGTTACTAGGTAGCATCCGGTCGTGAAGTGTTAGTACCTAGCGATGCCTTTTCTTTTTCCTTTTCCTTTTTTTCTTTTCTCTTTTCTTTCCCTTTTTTTCTTTTTTTCTTTCCCTTTTTTTTCTTTTTTTTTTTTTTGAATTGAGTTTGAGTGAACAATTCTGTACTTTTAATTTCTCCAAGTTATAGAACATGTGTGCAGTACATGATGGGTTATTATACTTCTCTTATCACTGCTTTGGACGATTTCATGTTATAAGTTCAAGTGTATTGTCCAAAGTCCAAATTGGAGTTGTGTAGTTGTCTATGAGCCGCAAGTAGAAAAGCTCCCTGGTGCGTTGCTCTTACGCCACATGGTGGTATGATCCGGCTTGATCGTTTTATAGATTGGTGTACATCAGTTGGTGAGAGCAACTCATTTATATATGATACTGGTGGTATGAATGGATGCCATTTTGCCACTTCCTGCAGAGCTGAAGGGAGATATCCTTCTCCAGCTTCCGAGACCATCGTGGCATGTTGCAGAGATTAGTTTCTTAAGTTTATGAATGTTTGGTATCAGCGATATTTTAAATAGTGCTTTTCTCTGATACTCTTGGATTCTTCATGTGATTTGTTATTCATTTCCAGGTTGTATGATACAGCACTGAAGCTTGGGCAGCTACAAACTGATTTCAAGCTGCCTGTTAGTCCTGAGGAGTATGCTAATGAGAATCTAAAATTTGGCCTAGTTGAAGTCGTTTATGAATGGGCAAAGGTATTAATACTTCACCTCCTGCTTCTTTTTTTTCTTCCTCTCTTTTGTCCACACCACCACCTTCGATTTTAAGCCCTTCCACTTGGAGATGGTTACCATCAAGCACCTATTTGATGAAACTGTCCAGAAACTTATATTCTCTGGAAACATCATTTCCATGAATGATACTTGTTTCTGGATTGATTCTTGGTTGAATAGTATGCTCAAATTTCCACTCTTCTCCTCCACGACATCATGTTACATAATTACATTGTCTTGCCAATGTGCTTCTCTCTTCTTCGCTTTCCTTGATATGCCATTAGATTGTTGTCTGTCTGGCTGGAGTATATTGGAACTGAACAATCATGTGTTTCTCTCTCCTGTGCGTCTGTTTAATGGCAGGGCACTCCATTTGCTGATATCTGTGAGCTCACAGATGTCCCCGAAGGCTTGATAGTAAGGACTATTGTCCGTCTCGATGAGACGTGTCGTGAGTTCAGAAATGCTGCTGCAATCATGGGGAATTCCTCACTGTACAAAAAGATGGAGGCTGCTTCCGACGTCATTAAACGGGACATCGTGTTTGCAGCTAGCTTATACATCACCGGTGTGTAGCAGCCATGCCCATTACTCGAAGGTACGCTTTGTTATCTTCTCTAATTTGAGACATTTGGAATAGAATACCTCAACCCCTGTTATACCTGAGTGAGAGCTTAAGCTCTTGTTGTACACTAGCCATTTTTTGTTCCCATAAACCTTAGTTGATATAGCTTGACGTAGCCCTTTCAGCACTATTTAATCTTGTACTAATATTTTTTGAATGACGAACTTAAAAATGAGCGTTTTTGCTTTTTATTGGTACATGTCACCATAGTTTAATGAAGGCTGGGAGTCATCTGGCTCTTGTTGTGCATTGCTTAACCTTGTCTGTCGCAGATGGTTTCTTATGCATGTGAAGTTGAGATGAGTTCCTTTACATGTTGGTATGAACAGCTTTCATTTTTTGTCTTGCTCTTGAATTGATTATTCAAATGTAACTTTGCCATTCCTTGGATTAGAAGGTAGTGATATTATGATGACCATGACAGTTCACTCAAGGTGTTGTGAAATTCTATCCCGTGCATGTCGATATACCAATGGCATCTAGCAGCTAAAATTTGACTTTATTTGTCTACAAATGACGAGTACTCTGATGAAATATGCAAAGAGGTTCTGTTGAATAGATAAGGCTAGTCATCTTGACAGTACAATGGAACATAATTCATCAAGTAGTCTACAGAGTAGATAATACAAACCTATCAATGTCGATGGGGTTCAATGACGCTTCCATCATATGCAGTGAAACGATATGTTGATATGATACAGTAATATATGCTTTAGTATGCATCAAATGAGGTCATTCGTCAAGCATGGGGCTCCTCTCTATAAATTAACTATATCTGTCTAATAAGTTACTATTAGCTTATTAATGGAACAACCTGAATCTGGATAACACATTTACAAGGTAATCGTGCTACTGTTTGTGAAACAATCACAGAAGAAAAGTATCATACTCTGGTTTTGGGAGAAGAATGGACCGTGACAGCTTACAGCTCCCGCTGGAAAATCTTCTTCACCTGTAACCGAGTGAAAATGAATCAGCAAATGGCATGCCCAAGGAACGTAAACAAGGTTTTGCAGTCACCAGTGTGATAGACCCACCAAAAAACAGACTCGATAGGTGATTCCCATGGAACGTAAACAAGGTTTTGTCCACGATCCAATAAAAAAAACCTCCCGTGCGCTGACAGGTTTTGCAGGAAAACTGGAGAAGAGTGTATAATATGCATTTAAAATGAAAAGTTAACTCAAAGCAAGCTACACCATAGAAGAAGACGGATACTCGTGGCTGAAGGTTATGGTGGTCCATCCAGGACTGTAGAGATGCAGTCCTGGGCGTCTATTTTGTTTCTTCCGACTAAAGTGTAGGGCAAAACAGAAACATGCCAAGGGTGTAGTGTATTCATAGTTTCATGAAGTTTAAATCAAGAGAGCATAGACAAATATGCTGCAGATATATTTCACC
>JAOVYX010000032.1:113836-154228 GCA_035668315.1 Drosera spatulata | reverse complement strand
CATTTGGCAGATCATCAAGGGTCTAAAGGATGTTTTAGTTGGCATGAAAGTTGGAGGTAATTTCACAATTTATCTTTTTTCGTCATAAGATTTTGGGAATTCGAAGCATCATCCTTGTTTTTTTTATATTAGCTGGCTTAATGTGGCTTTGTTGAGTGTGCCAACAGGTCTTTTAGCTTCATGCAAATCCTGTCACCCTGAGCAGCTTCCATACTTTGCGATGAACTTATTACATGATCTTGCCATTTGCAGGGAAGAGAAGGGCCCTGATACCGCCGTCTTCAGGATATATAGCTGAAAACTTAGAACCTGTTCCTGAAGAGGTTGGTCGCTATCTTGACGTGCAAATATTCTTTAGTTTATATATCCAAAGGCTTATCAAATTCTTGGTGCCCGATTTCCTCTATGCTTGATCACTTACTGATCCCAGTTTTCTCCTTTGGTCCTGACCTGACAAGATTATCAGTTCAAATGCTCATTCAATGGTTGAAACATACTCAATTGTTAATGTGCAGTTTGGACCTCGGCGTAGCCTTTTGTCTCATGCAAAGGAGCCATTGGTGTTCGAAATCCAGCTTCTGAAAATACTTTGAGGTTGGTGGGGCAATCTACCTTGTATTGACTCACGAGTCATGAGTTGGTTTTCGTATGGTGATTTCTGTTTTGCATTTGAGCCATTGAAAGTCTTCTAACCAAGGGAGATCAACCATATGGTGCCTTCAATATGGGTTTTTATGCATCCCCAAAGGGTTGTTGTTCTAACAATTTGGTCTAGTTGCCAACTACCAGGGCGATATCAATTCAAATTATACTCCTAAGTATAATTTCGGTATAGGGGGTGGCGTTTTGTTGATACTTGGGCTTATGGGCTCTCATGTGCGTGTAATGATATTAAACCCGAATTCATAATTGGTATTAACATATAAGAAGACCTTGAAATTGGAAGCCTTTTTATAAGTCGAATAAAACTCTTTTAATATATTTTCTTCATCTCATATTAATCGAAATCGTTTTTTTTTTCTTCTTGTTTTTTTTTTACGGTCCCAAAGTAAATAAAGTCTTTTCTTTTTGATAACCTTTTAACATAAAAAAATCAAATCAATCTTATCTTCTACCTCTTTTACATTACACATATTAATTTCTCTCTCAAATGATACAAAATACTCCACTATCACAAAAATAATATTTTTCTTATTATCAAAATCTATGCAAATTCAACATACACATAAGTTTTTACGTCTGATCAAAACGTTTCAATTAATATACTTAGGAGGGAGGGATTAATAGATTCACAAAAACTAAATAGGAGGATTATATTTTCTGAGAACAGGGACCTACACATGCATGGAAAAAACTTCAGAGATCCATTGACTTGACTCTCAGCTTAAAACTTTGAATATGTATGCTCCATGACTTGAAATTGACTCATCGTAAACAAGGTATATGTTTAGAATAGTTTATCCATATCAGATAGAACAAAAATATTACAAGTACATATATGTATAGATTAGTCATTCTATTCATTATCCGTTTAGAATAATTTACCCACGTTGATGTTGAATTAGAACTTAGAAGTTTAATACTAATACCATTGTGATTGGAGTCACTTTATTTTGGAGCAAATCAAGTCTTATACAATATCATGAAACTGTCTAGGTTTTACAGCAGATGAGGAAACCTTCATATTCCATCCAATTCGTATAATCTCCAAACCTAATAGACCATCAACAAAGGAACAACAAGCAGAATTAAGAAGGAACAAGTGAACAACAGCATAGAAGTAGCAGTAAACCACATGTAGTAAGCTCGAGGTGAATGTTTAGAAGTTGGTGAAGAATCGTCTGGCGCATTCCTGGACAACTGCTTCGGCTGACGGCCTGTATCATGGTATCCGTGATTTGCTGCCTGATCAACGCGGCAGATGACCCGACACCTCTTGCACCGTCGTTTCCCCCGAACTCAGTAGCAAACCTCAATCTTGGATCAGGCTCAGCTGCCTCTGTGATCTCCGACATCGTCCCTGTCTCAATCTCAGATACCACGTCCAAACAGTAAGGTCGTTCTCCTGAGGGCTGCTTCCCTCCCTCTGGGTGCCAGGGTATACCCTTGAAGTGAAAATCGAGTTAGCAACTTTAAGACTGAAAGCTATAGCACTTGGTTGTGAGGCGTCGCCGATTGAGACATAGAGCTCGTTTCCGTTAGCCCAAAAAGCTGAGTAGGAGTTGCTAGAACCCACGTTCAGGTCTGTGCTCGACTCAGCGACCCACGCATCAACCCTGTCTCTGATAAAGATTCATAATCAGAATTCAACATCGATCTGTAGCTGCTATTGATCAAGCTTTCCTCGGTTTGTAGCTGCTGCTGATGAAAGATGGCTGTGGTGAAAGAAGGTTCAGAATCTGAATCTTGAATGATGGGTCGTCCATCTTGGACATTGAAGCTGCCTAATTCATGGGTTTGTGGACTTGGAGGCTTGTTGGTATGCACTAGAAACCCGAGGGGGGAACTTGGAAACCTGGCATTCGCTGCGGCCATTTCGTCTAGGCAGCTGGTGACTACATTCAGACAATGCTCGTGCAGAACGAACTCGTAGCTTAGGCATTGGTAACGTATATGCCCTCCTTCCCTTTTACACAAAACGCAGCACGCCCAGGCCGTAGAGATGAATTTGACAGGGTGATGCTGCAGCAAGTGCGCCACCAACCTGTGATAATTAACAAGCAGGAACTCTCATTCTTTAGGTGACGACGACTTCATAAAAATTATAGAGTCAATTTTATCAAAAGTACAAACTGATAATAGAAGACTCATGATATATATTCAATAAAAATCTTGTCGGAAAGATCCTACTCACGGACCCTTTTTTGAATCGAACTGTGATGATGGCTTTCTGATTACAGGAAACCAACCTATGGAGTATCAGTTCATCAACACATTTTCCGGTCAGCCTTTGTGCTTTGGCTGTCGGATGCATCGACTATTTTTGTCTCACACTTGGTCAATTGAGATGGATTTTTTTATACTCGGCGTGTGACTCCGTGGCAACGAATGAAAACTATACAATATATTCCAGGAAACGTGGCACACTCGTAACCCTTCCCTTTGATCGAAATACATATGGATACTTCTCAATTTAATTATAATATTTGATTTTTTCTTAATTATTCAATTTGTATTTTAAGTAGATTCGTTTGTCGTCTTAAGAAAATTATGCATTAACATCAAATTGAAATATATAACTTAAATTATCATTAGTATTTTATAATAATTTTTTTAAAAAAAAGATATTTGATCGTCTCACGATATTAATCAAATTTCATCCCGACAAATACGCACAGTCAAACTGTTATTACAATTTATCGGAGGAATACAAAATAATGTGCTCATCGATGTTTTTTTTAGTACGTTATGTTCATGGACGACATTTGGGTATTGACATTTTCAACGGTAACTGGCAGTTGATATTCAATCATCGTGACAAACTGTCCCTCTCCCCCGAAAAGTTTGGTCAAATTACTATTCACGATCAGGAAACTTCTTGCAAATTCAATATAGCGGGAATGTGGGTGGGTTTCGTTTTGTTTTTCGATGTGGTTTAAGTCATATTTGATATCGTTTTTATTATTAGTTAAATTTTTTCTCACACTAACCGATAACTTATCGCTTGTGCTAAAATATTTTTTTGTAAATGCCTTAGCAAACAGATTGCGAGAAGCCGTGCCGTGTGTGATCCCTTATAAGCAAGGGGCCTTTGGTAAAACCCGCTTGATCTCCAATGATGTAATTATAGCCAATGAAACTATGCACGCTCTAAAGAGTCGCAAGAAGGGATACCGGGGAGGATTTGCCATCAAGCTAGATATGACCAAAGCATACGACTTGAGTGAGATTTCGTCGAAAAAGTGATAAGGTGGATGGGCTTTCCAACAGAGCGAATCTCCTTGATCAGATCGTGTATATCCATAGTATCCTATGCAGTTCTTGTGAACGGAAGCCCGACAGCCCCCTTCTCCCCGACGAGGGAAATTCGACATGGAGACCCATCTCACCTTATCTCTTTATAATAGGCGCTGAGTTTTTTCCCTACCCACTACAGGTTTCCAAGGAGAGCCGCAAACTTGGTGGGATGATTGTATGTAGGATGCTCCACGCATTAATCACTACAGGTTTGTCGACGACAGCTTGATTATGGGACAAGCTAGAGTTGACGAGGCTAGGGAGTCACAACATGTTACGATTTAACGCTCGAGATAATCCCAAAATTGTAATTTAGCAGGCAATCGATCAATTCATAAGTACAATTGAAAATAAACAAGAACGAAAAACGATATCTACGTGGGAAAAACCTTCTAGGAAAAAAAAACCCACGGAAAAAAAACTCACTAATCAAGGAGTCAGATTACAATAATTTTCCTGAGATCGCTCTCTCTCTCTTGTGTATTGTTCTCGAAATCCTAATTTTCTCTCTTTATTTTTCTACACAATAAGGATATATTTATAGGGGACAAAAAAAAATCAACAAGTCAATGCCAAAAATAACAATCTCTACCTTTGGCATTTACTTCACGATCCATACCAGAGCAACTCATAAGCGAACTCTCGTGCCACAGCCTGATACGTCCTTGCCCCGCTTTGCGTAGCGGGGATGCTCCACCACAAACTCAGCACGAAGAAACGTTGATTAAGTCTAAGCAACGCTCAAACTTGATCTTAGGAACTATCTTGATAAGCATATCTACCGCATTCTCATTTGTGTGAACTTTCTGCAGATCTATAACCTCGGAATTCAATCATTCTTTAATCTTGTGATAATGAACATCAATATGCTTCGTTCGAGCATAGTACACCTGATTCCTTGTCAAGTAGATCGCACTCTAACTGTCATATAACATGCGAACATCTTTTTCCTGCTTGAACCCAAGTTCCTCAACCAGATACTTCAATCACAATGCCTCTTTTTCACCCTCTGTTAATGTCATATACTCTGCTTCCGTGGTAGACAACGCAACCACATCCTGCAACACAGATCTCCAGCTTACAGGTCCACCACAGAAAGTAAAAATATACCAATTCGTAGACCTTCTGTAATCCAAGTCATTGGTATAATCAGCATCAACCATCCCAACCACATCACTCTTTGCACTCTGACCATCAAACAAGATGTCATAATCTGTAGTCCCTGTCAAGTAGCGAAAGATCCACTTCACAGCATTCCAATGCTCCCTACCTGAATTCGCTATATACCTGCTTACTACATCAACTGCCTAAGCAATGTCTGGTTTGGTACAAACCATGACATACATTAGGTACCTAACCGTATTAGCATAAGGTACAAGAGACATGGGCTCCTCCTCTTCTTCTAAGTCTGGACACATCCGCGTAGACAACTTGAATTGTGCACCTAAAGGAGTATATTGGTGCTAGCAGTAGTGAAAGGAAAGACTCTGAGACTGATTCTCGAGTCGCGACTGCTACTAATGGACTCATTATTGCGTGCTATGAGGATAATGTCAATTTAGCATGCATTGGTACGAGTTGGGTGACTGACAGTGGAGCCTCACTGCATATCACGTCAAAGAAGGAATTCTTTGATTCCTATACACCGGGGGACTTTGGCTCTTTGAAAATGGGAAATGACGGCCACGTCAAACTGATAGGTGTTGAAAATGTGTACTTGGAGACTAGCAATGGATCAAAGGTAGTTCTCAGGGACGTCAGACACGTACCAGATATCCGTCTGAATTTGATGTCGGCTGGGAAACTCAGTAAAGGTTCCTTAGTTATGGTTAGAGGGAACAAGGAGTCTTTCTTGTACTTGTTGCAAGCTAAGGTTTCTACGGACAGATGTAGTGTTGCAGAAAAAAGAAATACAACTGAGTTATGGCATCAAAGACTTAGCCATATAAGCGAGAAAGGTATAAGTGTGTTAGCCAAGAAGAATTTACTTTCTGGAGTAAAGAGTGCGAAACTTCAGAAATGTGCACATTGCTTGGCTGAAAAACAACATAGAGTTTCTTTCAAAAGTCACCCTCCTTCCACAAAATCAGGTCTATTATAGTTGGTACATACAGACGTTTGTGGTCCAATTCGACCAGCGACACTTGGTGGTGCAGTTTACTTTGTCACCTTCATTGATGATCATTCAAGAAAGCTCTGGGTTTATTTCTTGAAAACAAAAGACCAAGTGTTAGATGTGTTCAAACAGTTTCAAGCTTCAGTTGAGAGACAGACTGGAAAGAAATTGAAATACGTCCGTTCAGACAAAGGTGATGAGTATATTGGCAGGTTTGATGAATACTGCAGGTAGTATGGTATCAGACACCAGAAGACACCTTCTAAAACTCCTCAATTGAATGACATAGTTGAAAGGATGAATAGAACTTTGGTGGAGAGAGTAAGATGCTTAATTGCAGATGCTAAACTTTCAAAGTCATTTTGGAGTGAGGCACTGAATACTGTGGTTCATGTTCTCAATCTTTCTCCGATAGTTACTTTAGATGGTGATATGCCAGACAGGGTTTGGTATGGTAAGGATGTTTCCTACGACCATCTGAGAGTATTTGGGTGCAAGACCTTCGTTCATATTTTGAAGGATGAAAGATCCAAGTTAGATCCCAAGACTCGTGAATGCATTTCTTGGATAGGGTTCTGATGAGGTCGGCTATAGGCTTTCCGATCCAGTTGAAAAGAAGATCGTCAGAAGCAGAGATGCGGTATTCATGGAGGGTCAGACTATAGCAGATATTCAGAGGACAGAGAAGATAGTATCCCGAGATTCTGATGACAGTATTGAAATTGAAGTGATCCCGACTATCGATTTGCAAAAACAGATTCAGGATGAGGTCTTTGATGAGATTCCAGATCAGCTAGCTTGAGGAACCAAAGGGGGATTAGGCACAGTACGACCAGCAGGGTGCTGATGGTTTTGATGTTTAGTCAGAGGATGTTGCTGATATTCAACAACAAGCACCGACAATTCCACCAGCTATTGGTACGAGACAGTCCACCAGAGTTCGTATGCTATCTACTAGATACTCGTCTGATGAGTATGCATTGTTGATAGATTCAGGTGAGCCTGAATGTTTTCAAGAAGTCGTTGCTGATGAAAACAAAGCTAAGTGGATGGATACAATGCAAGACGAGATGAATTCCTTACATGAAAATCATACTTATGAGTTGATGGCTTTACCGAGAGGCAAGAAACCTTTGAAGAATCGCTAGATTTATCGGTTGAAGCATGATGAGAATACTTCACATCCGTGATACAAAGCTAGATTGGTCGTCAAGGGTTTCAGTCATAAAAGGAGGATTGATTATGATGAGATCTTCTCACCAGTTGTGAATATGTCTTCAATCAGAGTAGTTCTAGGTTTAGCAGCCACACTTGATCTCGAGGTCGAGCAGATGGATGTGAAGACAGCTTTCCTTTATGGCAATTGGGAGGAAGAGATATACATGGAGCAACCAGAGGGCTTCAAGGTCAAAGGCAAGGAGAACTTTGTTTGCAGGTTGAAAAAGAACTTGTACGGATTGAAGCAAGCACCGAGAGAATGGTATGGGAAGTTTGAGTCTTTTATGGGGGAGCACGCCCTTCAGAAGACTTCTTCAGATCACTGTGTGTTCATGCAGAGGTTCTTAGATGATGATTTTATTATTTTACTGCTTTATGTTGATGACATGTTGATAGTTGGTCAGAATGCTTATAGAATTCAGAGGTTGAAGCAACAATTGAGCAAGTCTTTCTCGATGAAAGATTTGGGATCAGCTAAACACATTCTAGGAATGAGAATCAGTAGAGACAGAGAAGGCAGAAGGCTATGTTTGTCTCAGGAGAAGTACATTGAGAAGGTACTTCAGAGGTTCAAGATGGATCAGGCTAAAGTGGTAAGCACTCCTCTTGCTATGCACTTTAAGCTCCGCAAGAAACAATGTCCGTCAAGTGAGAAAGAGAGAAAAGAGATGGAAAAAGTTCCTTATGCTTCTACAGTGGGTAGTTTGATGTATGCAATGGTTTGTACCAGATCAGACATAGCTCATGCAGTGGGAGTTATCAGCAGATATAATTCCAATCCCGGTAGAGAGCACTGGAATGCACTGAAGTGGGTTCTGAGATATCTCCGTGGCACTTTTAGTTTGAAACTTTCATTTGGGAGTGATGATCCATTTCTGCTTGGTTACACAGATTCAGATATGGCAGGGGATGTTGATGGTAGAAAGTCTATTTTAGGGTATTTGATCAGTTTTGCAGGGGGAGCTGTTGCTTGGCAGTCTAAACTACAGAGATGTGTTGCTTCGTCAACTACAGAGGCAGAGTTCATCGCAGTGACAGAGGTGTGCAAAGAGTTATTATGGATGAAGGGTTTCACACGAGAACTTGGTCTAAGTCAGGATCGATATACTTTGCTTTGTGACAGTCAGAGTGCTATACACCTTGCGAAAAATTTCACTTTTCATTCAAGGTTTAAGCACATTGATGTAAGGTATCACTGGATACGAGACATACTGGAGACAAACGAGGTATCGCTCGAGAAGGTTCACACCGACAACAATGGTGCAGACATGTTAATTAAGGCTCTTCTGAAAGAGAAGTTCTAGTTCTGTCGGCATCTGGCCGGCATGGTGATTTCCACTTGACGTATTGTTATCGGGATCTCCTCTTTGGGTTGGAGGGGGAGATTTGTTGAATATGTCTAACCCAAGACTTGGTCCAAGTTTCCCAAAGGCAGTCCAAGTCTCCATTCATAAAAGGGAAACCAAAGCCAGGAAGAAAAGCACGCACAATACAGAAACCAGTGAGCAAAAACAGGGAGAAAAACAAAGAGAGACTACTCTGCGCAGCTGAGGGAAAAGAGACGGATCTAGGGCCATCCATAGTCGGATCAAGCTGATTTTTGGTGAGCGTGTGCATGACATCCTATTCTGCGTATTCAACGGTTGGATCGTCGATCGGAGTTCCGTACAGCCGTCAATCTTGTTCCGAACAACAACAATAGTTTTTGGTTATTTCTTTTCTTATTCTCTTGGTGTTCTTGTTATTACCTCTTGATCTTCACTATGTACATGTGAATCCCGTCATTGTGGGATTAGAAACGTTATCGTCTCATTTATGATGATATCTAGGTTGTGTACCTAGTGAAACTTGGTTTTGTACCAAAACCGTGATAGTGAAGTGTTTGGGTGGACTCCGAGATCGGTCCCGTGGTTTTTAGTCCCCAGACTTTTGGGAGGTTTTTCACGTTAAAAGTGTTGTGTTAAACTCGTCTGTGATTTGTCGGATTGCATATTATTATTTGGTTGGTTGGAACATTTCCTCGCAGATTTAAGCAAATCGAGAAAGTTACCGTCTTTTCCCCAACAAGAAATGCTAAGGTTCACGACGCTCCTATCAAATCTGCTAATGCTATTTCCCAGATGGCGAGGCAATCATTACAGGACTTCCGTCGAGCTTGAAACCAACCGAACAGGAGAGCCAGATTTGGGCTACAGACGACGATGAATTTGAGTTTGAGAAATGTTATCATCGAGTCAGATTGTCAGCTGTTGGTGAAAATGTTGAGGTCGGGTCGAGGTGATCTTTCATTCATGGGTAGTGTGGTCAATGATTGTATTGGTTTAAAGCATTCTTTTCCTCAGGTTCAGTGTTCATGGGTCCACAGAGAAGCTAACGGGGCAGTCCATGAGATGACTTTCTTTGTGTCCGAGAGTCATCGATCATGTCTGTGAGTCCTACTGCTACACTCCCTGAGATTATCCGATCTATTTATATTATGGACGTCGAGCGATGAACTGCCCACCATGGGCCTTGTCAAAAAAAAAAAAAAAAAAAACTAAAAGAAAAATTGTAAATGTTTGTATCCTCTAGAAAAGCAATAGAAATTAAGATAACTATGTCATAATAAGTTGGCCCAATGATAAAAAGTTCTCCTCTTATATTTTATATAATATCATACATACTCTTATAAAATGAATGATCACTTATTTATTTCTTTTTCTTTTTGTTTCTTTCTTTTTGTCTCTCTCTTTTCTTTTCTTTCTTTTCTTTTTTTTGAAAAATAGACTATTTGGAAATGATCAACAATTATTTAGAAGATTGTCAATATTTGTATTTAAATACTTTATTTTTCAATTTATGTATTACAATCGAGGTTTAGTTTGTGCAATTACAGTGAAGGTCTCTATGATTTGTAGTCTATCTCTTCTCTCCATTTGCTCTACCATGCAACTAACATCAAGGCCTCCTTTGGTATAGGGATAAGATAAAGTAGGATAATTAATGAAAGGATGAATAATCCCTTCATTTTTAATACTAGAGTTAGTTATCATATCTCACTTTGTCACAAATTATGTTTGGTACAAAAAGGATTAATAAGCAGTTGGCGTGAGATAGTCAACCGGTGCTCAGACGACTATCGCAGTTAGTAGTCGACGATCAGACTACAGTCGATAGGCGACGGCCTAGCGGTTGTTGGCGAGCGACAGTCAGACGGTGGTCAACGGTCGGTCGCACGACGATCGACGATCAAACAATGATCGGGAGGTGATCATTAGGCGACGGTCGGACGATAGTCGATGGTCGATCGACGGCAACCAAACGATGGTAGGAGGACGATCGACGGTCGGACAACGATCAGGGGACAATCGTTGAGCGATGGTCGGGGGGCGGTCCGCCAACGGTTGGGTGACGATTAGGTGGCGATCAACGGTCGATCGGACGACGATCGACGGTTGACAACAATTGACGGCGATCATAGAGCGGTGGTCACCAACAATCGTCATACTACGATTAGCTGTCGAGAGGTCGGGCGATGGTCAACTATTCTCGGTCAGCATTCGGTCGGGTGATAGTCGGGTTGTTAAATTTGTGTGTCGTTATATTTTTATTTTCTTATTTTTTGATAAAAGCATTATATTTCTAATATAATGAACACACTATATCATAACTAATGAATAAAACATGATATTTCTACTATCTTTATATTGTAGATTTTTTTTACTTGGAAAAAAAAACAAGAAAAATAGCTTTTAACCCTCTAAAGTATTAAGTCGTGGCATATGACCCCCTTCAAGTTTAAAAAATATGTGTTTAATCTTTATATCGTTAAGTGAAATCGTATAATTTTGGCATAAAATCACATTTAAAAAGTGCATAAAAGAATCATCTATATACTTTTCACTAATTTAAAAAATTAAATTACTTTGAAATGAAACATCAAAAAAAAAAATTAATAAAAAATCATTTATATATTTTTAAAATTTAGAAGGATCATGTGACACTGTCGAACAGTGCATAAGGATTTTATACTCTTTTCCCATAACTTTTTACCGTTAGATATGAACGATTTGTATCCAAAATAATCTGTATCCTAAATGATGCAATTGATCATTCATGGGATAAAACCCTAGACTCCATAGATTCCGCTCTCTGCTTAGCAAGCAAGCAGCGTCCACATCATCATCTCCCTCGATCGCTTCACCAACAATGAAATCGGCGCAAGCGTGGTTCACCGGCGGCGGCGGCGGCATCGACGACTCTCAAACCTCAAAGTCATCGACGTCGTTGCTCGCCGATTGGAACTCCTACGCCGCGTCCAAAGCTTCCGAGGATGCTTCTTCGACCACCGCTCTTGGATTCGACCTTGAAGCCGCTTACCGGTCAGCGAACGATTCCGTCGCCGGAACCTTCAATGTGTGAGTAAACGTTCCCTTCCTGCTAGGGTTTGGTGTTGTGTATCTGTTTAGATTTGGTTCGCTGGTGATGTTGAGGTTTATGATTGCGAGGATCATGGATTCGGTGTTTTGATCGAGGATGAAATGAGAGTGATTAGGTGAAGCAGCGTTCGATTTCGCTAGCTTTGAGGAGGACCTTGCATGAGATGAAGAAGTTTGATAGTCCATTGATGTCTATGTAACTGATCTCGTAGAATTAGATGGAGGTTTCTTGTCATCGTCATTGTCGTGATATTGAGCTGCGAAGATTGATGTATTGCTAGAGTTCTTCCTGTAGGATGATGATGATGTAGTTTTGATCATGTTACTCTTGTTCAACTTCCATGCTTCTCTCTTGCATTTCATGGATAAAGTATTTTGAGTTACGTAGCTCCTCATGGAATGGGAAAATTTAACTCGAATAAGATATATTTAGCATATGAAAGATTTCCATACATCGCCAAAACAGTCTCCTGTCACGAATTTACAAATATAGATGAGGGATGAGTGAATGTGGAAGATTATTCCTGTTGAAAACAATTTCTATACAAAATACTACTAATTTTTTCCTCACTACTGCCTTCTTGTTCTCAAGCAAAGGTTTATTATTCACCTTATTTTTGGATCAGAGATTTGTGGATCACTTGTTTCATGTGTCGGGCACAAGTTAACTCCTTTCTACCGATAGAGTTTTATGGGGTTCTGTTTCTCTTGTTCTTGGATTAATTTTTTTATTTGATGTTTCAGGGTTTCAAAAGGAGTTAGAGAACTTCCAGGGAATCTACAGTCTGCCACTAGCAGCATTCCCTCAGCAAAAGATTTCATGTACTTTGGGTTGCTACTTGCAGCCGGTTCGTTCTTTATTTTCATTGCATTCACCATGTTCCTACCTGTGATGGTGCTGATGCCTCAGAAATTCGCAATCTGTTTTACCCTGGGTTGTTGCTTCATTATCGGGTCGTTCTTTGCACTAAGGGGTCCATCAAATCAGCTAGCTCACATGACATCACAGGAGGTAACTTCTTCTATTGTCCTCTACCGTGAGAACTAACTTGCCGAACTTACCTTCGTATAGGACATTTTTGTTTATCTTGGTCTAATTTCATGCAGAGACTTCCTCTTACGCTTGGATTCTTGGGCTGCATGATTGGTACAATATATGTTTCCATGGTGCTCCACAGCTATGTTCTCTCTGTGCTATTTTCTGCCTTGCAGGTAACTAGCTTTTCTTATCCTTACTGTGAAATTGCGACCTCTTGCTTCTTGTGCCTCAGTTCGGATCAAACTTAGGTTCGATAAATGATCTCCAAATGAGTTATGACTATCTCACTGTAGAAACATGAGATCAGAATTGAAACCAGTTGGCAATATGTAGGTGCCTGATCTCTATATGGGTGTAAGACTTTCCAAATAACCTATAAGGGAGTCTCACGAGAATGAGCTTCACAAATGAGATCTTGGTTACTTTATGACCGGTAACTGATCAGGATGGAATTTTCATTTCCCTTGAACCATCGAACAGCTCCATGTGATCTAGGCTTAGCTCCAATTGAGTTCTCTCTTCCTAGCCAAGAGGCTAGGATCATTATTTACTTATTTGGGCTGGTTGTCGATTATTTATTTATTTATTTGTCTCTTTTGTTGCTGGCTTGTTTGCTTTTACCTTGTTGAGCTTTTCCTTTACTGTTCGTGGATCGTTATCATTTGCCATTTTGTAACCTGGTTTCAGCTCAGCCTCTGTTTTATGTATTCTTGCAGGTTGTCGCACTTGTGTACTATGCTATTTCTTATTTCCCTGGTGGATCAGCAGGAATGAAATTCCTTACATCGGCGCTCACATCCTCGTTGACGAGCTGCTTTGGGAGGTGAAAGTGATCCCTTGTGTAGTATTGGATGCCCTTGTAATCATCTTGATTAACAGATCTTCCATGCTGGAAATTGAAACTGAATATAACCATGCTGAGTGATTATCTATAGATGCCCTACCTAAGAATATATACAAATTCAATTTTATGCACGCACCTTACTAGTTTCATACTAAGGTTAGTAATAGGAGAAAGTGCGCATCTTTTATCTGTTCTGTTGCAGAGAAAGTCACCTAACAAGATTCACTTCGTCCACATTCCATGATCGTCATGGGATTTCGTGGCTCTACATTTTCGCCTAGTTTTTCAATTTCGTGATGCACAGGACCTGTTGCAAGCACTATGAACCTGAGATTATTACTTTGCGATGTTTCGGTACTTGTGTCTCGGTTTTTTTTGGTTCACCATCCATGCCTATTGTGTTATAATTCAGTGCCCTACATCGCATGCTTCGCTGCGGCCTTTGCTACACTTGCGCTCTTCTTATAACTAGAATGGTTACGCATCGTACAATGTTGTTGTCGATGCTAGTTTCTCTAGATATGGATAATGGCCGGTTGGCGATATTGATCTCAGTGCAAGTCCAACAATGAGTACACGAAGCTATAAAGTCGAGGGAAGGGCCCTTTGATGAACGATATGTCGTGATCGTGTATTGTAAACCAGGTTTTGGTTTTCTCTCACTTGACGTTATAGCGTTGACCTCGAAGCCGAAAATAGAAGTAAAGGTAAGCTCTTTGCGAGATATCAGAAGATGAAAGGGAATGGACCTATTTTTTTGCAATGAAATCTAGTGGCTTTGAAAGCTTTGACAAAAGCAGTCCAACTTGGATAAATCGACAGGTCGGGTTTGTCTTGTGTTGCTGGATCTTGTGGCCAAGGTGTTGCTCCGATTGGGTGCAAGTCGTAACATGGTCAGGAGCATATCGTGCACTAGCTTTGGTTCCGTGGTTATTTTGGGCGAGCTTGAGCTTGGATACAAACATGTTATATTGAGTCTGTCGATTGATTATTTACCGTGTCGATTTCATTCCGGTTGGTGGTCAGATTCCTGATATGAATGGTGGATGAGTGACCCTGCTTGTATCTGTATTGCCGTGGATTTGCCGATTCACATGTGCAATGGTCGTTGGGGCCAGCCGTACAGGGAGAAGTGTGATGTGTGCCACGCAAAGCATTGAGTTATCATGGGTTGTTCCTTTCATGGGTCCGCACTTGCATTATGTCTTTTCACTTTTTGATCGATCTCAATGGGATATGCCACTACTCAATCATGCGAGTCCTCAAACCTTGGATTATCATAGAATCTAAACTTGAACACTGTGTTTCATAGATGATCTATGATTAATCTTGAGAGGTTTAACAAAGCCAAACATCAAAACCGGGACAGCAAAGAGATGGAAAGGACATAGGAGGATTAGGATATGTAGTGCATTGTTGTGGCATATCCCCCAGTTGTTTTCATAATCTTAATCATAAGTTTCTTGATTGTATGATGGGATTCCATGTCAGGTTTTCGTAATCTTAATCATAAGTTCCTTGATTGTATGATGGGATTACATGTCGGTTTATATCAATGATATATGTCGATGATTTTGGAAGCAAAAGACATGCTAAGAAATGATCGTGCCCATGTGAGATGCCCTGCTGGTTTAATCAGCAAGCAGGACTTCAAAAATGATCTAACAGAGTGAGATTAAGGTACATTACTTAGATCCAAATCAAGGAATCTCTCCCTTTTCTTCTTTAATCTTTTGTCCACTTTCTTTCGTTAGTTATATTAGTATTGTAATACCAACAGCTAATGGCTTGAGAAACTTTGATTTGTTAATGGGATTTGGTAGTGATGGAGGTGTAATGCACATGGTGAAACTGTTAACATAGTACGATCTTCAGTGGAACAAAAGGGAGTGCTTACCTGGAAATGGATGCTTCATATACAAAAGGAAAACAGAGAGAGAGGGAGGGGGAGGGAGGGGAGAAGAGAAGGGATTGGTTTAATGATAAATCGTTTTATTTAATTATTAGATAAAGAATTTGAAGTTTTTTCAGAATATCAAAAAATAACATCTTTTTATTAATAACTATAAAGATGAGTACTATTGCGCATTTCACTTGCATCTAAGAATGTTATCATATGTCCTAATGGTTTCCCGTCAACCAATGGGAAGTTTAATCGCGTATCTTGATCTGTTTTATGTCGAAACGGTAGAGAAAAACACTCATTTTCTGATCTCTATGTTTCTTGGCATTTCTGATTTCGAGTGTCTCCCTCCGTGAGATTTGCATTGAGCTCAAGTCTTTCTTTACTTGTTTGTTTTTTGGGGTTGTACTTTGAAGAGAAGTGGGCATCTCATTTGAAGAAATCTCCAATCTTTCTTTTTTGCATAGAGCTATATTTGCAAGTGTGAAGTGTCACCATCTCTCCCTTGAATGATATTGATTGATTTTCTTTATTTTCTTTGTATGCATTGTTAGCCCATTTTGTGCCCAATCCTTCACATTTGACGAGCCTTTTTTTGAGGGGTCTCGGTGTCCTTCACACCTCCATTTGGGCTTCTTGTAGGAGCCTTAATTTCACGTGACCACATAACACATGCCTTAAGACGTCATACAACTCATCACAACTTCACATTGCATACAAACTTGATGGCTTCCATTCCCTTGAGTTATGGTTGTAAAATGTTAGAGAAGAGTCATTTCAACAATAAACAATTCTTTCATCAAATCACATGATCAAGGATTTCAACATTTTCCGAGGATCGCGATGGAATGTAGAGACTTATGGTAAGTCATTCCAGCACTTGTGCCGATTTACCGCGAACATCGTGTGACAAAGACCAGTGACCACGAAAATTTTCATCATGCATGCACCAGCTCAAACCAAGGCTCATTGATGCACAAGCTTTAATTGTATCAAAGGCGGGATCAGCTCTCTTTCTCATCTGCCAGATTAAAAGCACGAGAGATGACGATGACCCCAAATTGACCCACATATCAAAACTGGTCCAAGAACGATAGATCATAGAGAGCCAAAAGGGCTCTCTATAAAGCTGCAATGAAAGCTAAAGCCTCTCGTTTTCGAACATTAACTCACTACACAGTTCATCCTTTTGTTGGGTCAATTTCTAGCCTTTACAAATCATGCACGCAAATCCCAGGTAATATACTTTCATTCAGCTAGCTCACATCGATCTTGACCCATCGACTTTCATCATTTCACTCACATGTACTCTAAAAATGATCTAAAACAGTAAGAACTTTAACTCGATATATATATAACACATGACTAACAATTTGCACGGTCTATGACATAGGAGCGAGCTATAAAGACTATTTAGGCGTCAAAACGATATCTACCCCCACCAAGGTTTCGACAGCCTCGGACTTTCGGTTCGATAACTTTCTTCGTGTCTTTAGTTGATGGTCATGTCTACACAGACTACATTGAGCCTGGAGCTGTGAGCAGTGAATATGAGCATGTCAGATGAGCCCATGCCCCTGCATGTCTACAGCACAACCAGAAAAACATGGCACACAACTACACAGATAAACTAGAAAAAGATCACCATAGAAAAAGAACAAAAATGGGTCAATTTAGAGAATAATAAAAAAAGAGTGAATAATAGTAGAGAATAGTGATTATTTGTATATTGATGAAAATACAGTGGAGCACCACCTGCAATTCTGACACTAATTCATATGGACTAACTACTCAAACCAATAAGCTTCGGTGGCTGGAACGAAATTCTACTGTTGTACATCAAAAGATGAAAAATCACTTCAGTTTATGCTACACAACAAAGAACCCATCTTTCTCATCAACCCATATCACAACAAAATCCAACGAAAACGACCCTTGAAAATTATTTGCTACTTTATCTGCTACTTGATAGTTCATCCACTATTATAACACCACCACAAATAAAATTTGTTTTTCGCATATGAAACCATTCGGGAATCCCATAATCCATGGATAAAATGGACTAACCTGAAATACCCATGATAATTGAAACTTCACCAAAGGATATCAGATAGCTGAAATAGAGAAGATGGACTACCCTGCAACGTTCCATGTTCCAACGAGTCAACCTATAAACCGATCAAAAACAACATGCAAACAATCAACGATGAAACTTAAACCCAAGACAGTTGAATGCTCAATTAGAATTTGAGATCAGATTATTGAAAAAAGATGAGTACTTACAATGACCGACATTAGTATTACGTTTGAAAGAAAGAGGAAGCAAGTGCCCATTATCCAGATCTAAATGCTTTTGTTATTTTATAAACAAAACGTGGGGTTTGCCCTCCTCCACTCCACAATCCCAAACACCAGCACAGCTCATTTGTTCCTCTTTGCAGCACCAGAAGCTGCTGCTGCTGCTTCTTCTCTGCATCAATGCCTGCAATCCTAAGAAATCTCCTGTTTCATCCTCCCATCTTCAAAATCATCATCATCTCTTCACTTTGTTCTCTTTTCTTCAATCTCTGTCTCTCCATTGATGACCAAGGCCAAGCTCTCCTCTCATGGAAGAGCAGCTTGAACAACTCAACACAGATACTCTCCTCATGGAACCCTTTAGACTCAACTCCCTGCACTTGGGTCGGGATCAAATGCAACACGAACGACCGGGTGGTGCAGCTGAGCTTAACCCTGATGGACTTGCAGGGTCCATTGCCAGCAAATCTTCAGCCCTTGGAGTCACTCAAAAGCCTGATCCTGACATCCACTAATCTCACCGGGACGATCCCGCTGGAGCTAGGGGACTATAGGGAGCTGGTGGAGATCAATATCAGCGATAATGCGATCACGGGAAGTATCCCGGTTGACATTTGCAGGCTGCAGAAGCTGCAGACTCTGGCTCTTCATACAAACTCCCTGGAGGGAACTGTTCCAATGGAGATTGGGAACCTGTCTGCTCTTGTTGAGTTCACTATCTATGATAACCAGATCAGGGGCGCGATTCCAAAGAGTATTGGGATGTTGGAGAACTTGGAAGTGTTTCGGGCCGGTGGGAATTCCAATCTCAAGGGAGAGTTGCCTTATGAGATTGGAAACTGCAGCAAATTGGTCATGTTAGGCCTCGCCGAGACGAGTATCTCAGGAAGTCTGCCTTCGTCGATCGGGCAGCTGAAGAGAGTTCAGACGATCGCTATCTATACTTCTATGTTATCTGGTTCAATCCCAGATGAAATAGGAAACTGTAGTGAGCTGCAGAACTTGTATCTGTACCAGAACTCGATCACAGGTTCGATCCCAAGGAGCATTGGGCAGCTTAGGAAGCTTCAGAGCTTGCTTCTATGGCAGAATAGCTTGGTGGGTGAAATCCCGGTTGAGTTTGGAACCTGCACTGAGTTAACAGTCATTGACTTGGCAGAGAATTTACTGGTGGGTGAGATCCCGAGCAGCTTTGGCAAACTTCTGAAGCTGAAGGAGCTACAGCTAAGTGTAAATCAGTTATCAGGCAGCATCCCTCTTGAGCTCACAGATTGCTTAGCTCTGACTCATCTTGAAGTTGACAACAATGCCCTCTCAGGTGCTTCTTTTTCAATCTCCTTTCTGCATAATCCTAGCAGCACATCAATGATCTGATATTAGACAAATTATGAAATTAGTTTAAAATTTTAGATGATAACTGAAGCTTTGATTTCAGGTGAGATACCATCAAGCGTAGGCAATTTGAAGAACTTGACTCTATTCTTCGCCTGGCAAAACAAGCTCACAGGCAACATACCAGCAACAATTGCAGACTGCAAGGAGCTTCAAGCACTTGATCTATCATACAATCAGCTTACAGGATCAATACCGACTGAGATTTTCGCCTTGGAAAATCTCACGAAGTTGCTTCTGCTCTCGAATGGGTTATCGGGGTTCATACCTCCTGATATAGGCAACTGCACAAGTTTACACAGATTTAGAGTGAATAATAATGGACTGGGAGGCACCATTCCATCAGAAATTGGGAACTTACGTAGCCTGAATTTCATTGATATGAGCAACAATAGCTTCACTGGAGGAATCCCGCCCTCGATCTCTGGGTGCTCCAGTCTCGAGTTTCTTGATCTCCACTCCAATGTGCTCATGGGTTCAATGCCTGAAACATTACCTAGAAGTCTTCAATACTTGGATGTATCAGACAATCAACTAACAGGTACAAAACTACCCAGAAATCTTGAGACAATTCTGAATATCACAAATTTGTCATTATAATGTTACATTCCTCTGAATGGTTGTCATTTATTCAGGATGCATTGCTACTTTCATGTGATACTCATATCTAGATTTGACAAGAATACATATCTCTAACATCTCTATATACCCTTGACAGGAACTTTGACACCGAGCATTGGCCTGCTAAATGAGCTCAGCAAGCTCAACATAGGAAGAAATCGGTTTTCTGGCAGAATTCCAGCAGAGATTCTCTCTTGCAACAAGCTACAGTTACTAGATCTAGGAAGCAATGGTTTCAATGGAGAATTACCCAAAGAGCTGGGCCAGCTCCCCGCCCTCGAGATCGCACTGAACTTAAGCTATAACAGCTTCTCTGGTCAAATTCCGGGTCAATTTTCCGGTCTTATCAGGCTGGGAGTGCTTGATGTGTCACATAACACTCTTACTGGCAACTTAGATGCACTCGCAGCACTTCAGAACCTTGTATCCTTGAATGTCTCCTTTAACGATTTCACAGGAGACTTGCCGGACACAACGTTTTTCCGAAAGCTTCCTCTGACTAGCATAGAGGGAAACAAAGGTCTTGTCATAACAAACAATGGGATTGATAAGGAAGGTCACACTGCGAAAGCCAAATCAAGCATGAAGCTCGCTATGTCAGTACTAGTGAGCACAGGTGCAGTTCTGATACTATTGGCAATTCACATGCTGGTGCGTGCCCGCATAAAAGCAACAAAATTGGAGGAAGATGGCTCTTGGAATTTGACACTGTACCAAAAAAAGGAATTTCCTATCGATGAAGTAGTCAAGAGCTTGACATCGGCCAATGTCATAGGAACTGGCTCATCAGGTGTGGTGTACAAAGTTGTATTGCCTGATGGAGAAGCACTTGCTGTCAAAAAGATGTGGGCGGCTGATGAGGCTGGGGCATTCAGCTCTGAGATCAATTCATTGGGCTCGATCAGGCACAAGAACATTGTCCGGCTCCTAGGATGGGGTTCAAATGGCAGGTTGAAGCTGTTGTTCTATGACTATCTACCAAATGGAAGCTTGAGCTCACTCATTCACGGTGCAAACAAGGGAAGAGCAGAGTGGGAGGACAGATACGATATCGTACTCGGGATCGCACATGCCCTCGCTTACTTGCACCATGATTGTGTGCCTGCAATCATCCATGGAGATGTCAAGACCATGAACGTCTTGTTGGGAGCAAGATTGGAGCCCTACCTTGCTGACTTTGGGCTTGCTAGGCTTGTCTATAGCACAAATGATTCATCAGATGGGTGCTCTAAGTTGAGACATAGGCCACTTCTTGCTGGTTCTTATGGATACATGGCGCCTGGTAACTATTGCTTACTTTGCAAATAGACCTCATATCTAATATGACAACTGTAACTCATTGCTTTGATTTTTTGTTGTCAAAACAGAGCTTGCTTCAATGCAACGGGTGACCGAGAAGAGCGATGTCTACAGCTTTGGCATAGTTCTCCTAGAGGTCCTAACAGGGAAGCATCCCTTGGACCCAACGCTGCCAGGAGGAGCACCCTTGGTGCAATGGGTCAGAGGTCATCTAAGCACGAAAGGCGACTCTAGTGATATCCTAGATGCTAAGCTGAGAGGAAGAGCTGACCCTCAAATGCACGAGATGCTTCAAACATTAGCTGTTTCACTTTTATGCATCAGCACTCGAGCAAATGATCGGCCAGAGATGAAGGATGTGGTGGCAATGCTCAAGGAGATTCGCCATTCAGACAGCGGCAGGCTAGAGACGGATGTGACAAAGAGAGGTGTTGAGGAAGCTCTGATTGCAGTTTCTCCGAAGAGGAAGGTTGTTTTTCATGGATCATCCAATTGCTCCTATGCGTTCTCCGACGATTCCATGTGTTAGAAAAGGTCTCAGGAAAGATGCAGTTTTTCCTTGTACATGTCAAGAACAAGGCACAAAAGATCGGACAGGAAGTGTCCTTAATTTAATTTGTTCAAATTTTCAATGTATCATCCTGTCAGGAAAGTGCATTTTTTAGCATTGTTGTTGCGTTTTGTAGATTGTAATAACAAGTAGCAACCTGAGATATGTATATATAGTACCAATGTCGAGGAACCCATCAACCAAAAACTCAAGTTTTTGACGGAAACCAGATAGATACTATTTGTAACTTCAAAATGCCCTTTCATGAGCAAGTCTTTTTGGCGTGAAGCACAATGAATCATGTCACCTCATACCAAGGGTTAGTTATATTTGTAGTGTAGCACCGGAATTCATATGAACTCTTATCAGACCTCCTCTAATTTCACGTTGGCAAACTAGCTTTATTGGAAGGTTGGCCATGCCCCAACTTCCTAGTAGGATCTTAGACTGTTATGTCAATGGTTTTGGTAGCTTACATCTGAATTAAGAAATAATTTGCAGCTTAAGACATCATGGTATGGACAAACCTTAGGATTTTCACTCAAAATATGGGCAATGAACTGAAGGGATGAAAGGGACACATCGAACAGCTAAAAGGGTTGCCAACCAGGCAGATGGAAACGGCTGCAAAAGATGAGATGATGACTCCATGCTTTTATTTATCTAAAAGATGTATAGTCGATTGGTCGTTTTGGATTTGTTTGCCAAATGGATATAGTGCAGAAAATATAAGATTAAATTGAATAAGAAGATATCATGGCCCGAGTCCTCTCCTGTCTTTATTATTATAAGAGCATGGTTGGCAGATCAGGAAATGATCACAGCCATCTCCTGCAAATTGCCAGATTCTCCTTCCTTGGAAGATCATATTTCAAACGATAACCCGAGTTGCTACTGATATACAGCTATTTAACAAGAGAACTGTTCCACAGTTCGGTCAGATGTTATGGTCCCATTTTTACATGATATGACTGTTCGTCGGTGTACTTGATAAAGTAACTTCAAGCACTATAAGTGGTTATATCAGTATGATCCTCGGAAGAGTTGAGAATTTGGCAAAATCTGATCCTAGACCTCATCAGTCAAAATTCACGAGAACTTCATTTCAAAGGTAACTTATGGCATTACGATTAAAAGTCATATCCCATAAAGACTTAATTTAACCTGAACTAATAGGAGTTCTTAGTAACTACGGCGAGGTTTCTGCCATATAGCCAACTATAATGAGCAGATTACTTTAAAAGCTTGGTCTAACAGAAACAAGCTAACCAAATCATAACCGAAAGTTAATTCAGTAAAATGTTGAATACAGGATCAAGTCATCAATCCTTTCTTGGCTCAATGCCCTTTACAGATGCCATCACTTCCCTGTAACACTGAACCGAAGAAACAACAATAGAACAACGGGGATAGAAATGCTACTTACATGAATGACTGCAGTCACCGGTTTTGTTCATGTGCTTATTGCTTGGCCAGACGGGCAGCACTCACTCAGAGAACTACAACATGCCTAGGGCCTGGGTGCTTTGGATCCCTGATTGCACAAAACAAGTATATGACGATTAAAACAGCAATTGAACAATAGGCAGAGAGTCTTAGGATTAGCATTCGAGGATCTTCTTCAGGAACTATGAAGACCAAGAGCTAGTTGCAATTCAGCGAACACACGATGAATAAGAATGCTGGTTCAGGCAGGGCGACATAATACTTCGTGCATAAGACATACGTACATACATGCATACCTTTCTCAAACAACGCTGGTTTCGAATCCAATGGATTAACCGTGCACACTTGAATCGATTTCTCACAATATCTAGCGACATTAAATCAGCTGGAGTAACTGTAACAAGTGACAACGATTCAATGCAAGCCAGTACACCATTGATGAAATCCTCTACAATGTGCTTACCCTTGTGATACGAAGAAGCCCTGCTTGGAAGATTGCGTGATAGTTTCCAGATCGAATTCGATCCTCTTCTCATGCTGAGATTGATATTCGTCGTCGTTCTATGAATCGCATCGTCGACGGCTACCGAAATGGGAAACCCTAGAGCTTCGGTTTCTGCTCTTGGTTTTTGCCTCCATTCACAGGAACTTGACTCTGCATCCAAAAATTGCAGTAGACAAAGCTGTTGAAACCTTTTATTTATTAGTATTTTTTAAATTATAATATTAAATTATCATTGTATTATTTAATAATTATTTTTAACGATTTCGTCAATTCGTTAAATAAATTATATCACTGGTTCGAGATTGAAATGCATAACTTAAATTATCATTAATATTTTACGATGAATTTGTGTGATCGTCCGACGGACGATTCGTAACATGAATGACTTTATTACGAAACGTTACAATTTCATTGGAACGGAGAGAGCATCAAATTTAACCTTATTTTTTTAAAAGATGATGTATTTTTAATGTTTATGATATTACTGAAAGGGACCTGTTATTGTTAAAAATAAAAATTGATTTTATCAAAACAACTCATTAAATGAAATTTTTAAAAAATATTATTTGTGAGTGTTTGGCATTGACAGTATGAAGAATAACCTTGAAAATATTAATTCCTTTATTGAAAGGATTCAGTTTTTTATTCCTGTATTTGATTAGTTTTGTAAATGATAAGTGACCTAAATACCACTCCTTTGTCACAATTTAATTACAACCGTTTGATATGACACGCGTTTGGGTGTAAATTTTGACACGTGTGCAACGACAATCAAACGTAGATTTTTGTAAATTTATCGTGAAACATTAATGATTATATAAATTACGTACTTCAACCTAATATATGTTGTGGGACGATCAGATATGATTTGATATGAAAACGAAATTAATATTTATACGTATATAATAATGAAAAATACGTATATATTGTAAATAAATAGAAAAGGAAAAAAATACTATATTAATTGTTTCTTTAAAGCAAAATGAGGTACTTAATTTGTTGATCTTGTGTGGGATCGTGCACCAAATATCTGAAGGATTATGGTCAACCACTGCCTCAGAAGTCACGAGAAAAGGTTTGAACCTTCTTTGAAAGCAACCATTTCCCACTAGGAAAGTGTGACTAAATAGAACAAGGAGCCATACAGGAATTGAGTTGCGTGCGCATTCAAATCCTGAATTTTTAACGTGCGGGATTGTGTTTATCAAGATGATGTTTGGTATTTGCATTTTGTGGTCATGCCAAAGTATATATCATGACATTTGATTGAAATTTTACTAGCAGTGTGAATTTTATATTTTTATGATGAACAGTTCATACGTTCCGTAAAACAACTATAAATGATTTTAGTCAAGCATAAAAGTTATACAGTTCGGCCAGGCTCGTGAAGTAACCATGTTTACCAAGCTGTTCCTCTGGAGATAAACTGGATTTTTACAATGACGAGGAATGCAAGGCCAAAAACATGGGACTGGAATCAAGTTGCGGGCACTTGCGGCAGAACGCGGAATCGCAATCTAATTGCTTGTATTGCAATGCTCGCCTGCTCTCGGTTATCCTTTCCTAATAAACAAACGAAAGAAAACAAAATCGAAACAGTAGTGATTGATCGATATTGGTCCACTGTGAAGACTGCCTGACAATATTTTCGGATGAGATATATCCATCATGATCCATCCATCATAACCGATAGATAATTATACTTATTTTTATTTTTAATCTATTATTCATTTTATTTTAAAATAAATGATACATAATTACACTTATTTTTATTTTTAATCTGTTATTCATTTCATTTTAAAATAAATGAATGATTGTTTCGTTAATATATAAACACAAACTTTATGTTATGTTGTGAAACAATCGGACATTATAATGTGGAGCTAAGTTTGTGTGCTTATATATTTTTGTAATGTGCGAGAAAATACAGCATTGTCTTAATTTGCACACCGAGTCGACTAAGTGGAGCATCACGAGGATAAAACGGTCCTTTGTTATTTTCTCCCTTTTCTTGGCTCAATATAAATACTTAAAATTAACCTGCTGCCTGCCTCCACCCTCCGACCAACACACAAACTCCTCGCCCACTGATTCCGATTCGCTGCAATCGAAATCAAGTCGCGATTTCAGGCACCGATTCGAAATCGCACTCTCGATTCGGTTTGATCCAACGGTCATGTGTTTCGACTGTTTGAGTTTTCATTTCTTTGATCTTTGTATGTAATTCTACCACTAATTCTTTTTACCAATAGATGATGTGGAATCGCTGTCTTGTGATTGAATCCGAAGCTGCATTGGTGGATTCCGGTCTCGGATTTGGATTTTATTGGTGATTTAGGGTTCTGGATTTGTACGAACGTGGTCGAATTGGTATCGCATTTGATTGTATTACATGTTTAAAGCTAATCGTTGATTATATTGAAGTACATCACATCAGCTGGTTGATCATCATCTGATCCTCTTTGCCTCAACGGTCTAAGTTCATGTCGTGGATTGGTGGATGCTATATCGTCGTTTTACAAGACTATGAGAATATCATGTTATTATGAATTATTAAACCTCTGGTTCCATCTCAAAATCAATTGTCATTGAGTTGAGTGGAGTAACCAAGATCTATATATATTGTTATTTTGAGCGCTCAAATTCCAACGTGGGTTGTATTTTCAACATGAATTATGATTGGCTAAATGCAAGGATGCTTGTACTACTGGCTTATTGGTAGACTGATTAGGTCTGGATCGATTCCAGGCTTCATGTTTCTATTCATTGTTCTGATTATGATTTTTCTTGAGATCTAGATGTTTATTCAAGTAGATATTTGTGCAGATTGTCCTATCGGTTCTTTTGTTGAACCGAACTTCACGAGTAGTCTTCGATGCTTGTTGTTTTCGACATATTCGTTGCTGTTTTCTCATCTCTAGGTTTGTTACACATGATAAGCTGGCTGCTTATTTTTCTTAAAGATTCTTATATGTTGTATGACAATGCAGGACATCGTTATCCAATTCCAAATCAGTAGCTGATATACTAGAGGCTTCATCACGTGCCCACTATTCTGGATTTCATATGAATGGTTTGATCCGTAAAAATTCTGAAAATGAGGAGCCAACAACTTCATACACGGAAAATGGATACAAGGAGCCATTTTTTATTGGTAAGGTTTCTAGTTGATCTATTTGTAACTTGTTTATCTGCCTTTTTCTCCTGATAAGTAAGTCACACAGAACTAGCACATTGAGGCACAGTAAGATGTAGATACAGGAGCATTCATTCTCATCCAGTAACTTGAGCGGAGTTTCACTGAGAGTTGCTAAACATTTCACCCATTTCCATGCGGTGCATTGTGTCTTACCAGGGGTTTCTGGTGGTGCTGCATCCGGAAAGACTGCAGTTTGTGATATGATTATCCAGCAACTTCATGATCAGCGGGTGGTTGTTGTAAACCAGGTATCATTTCATGATCAACTAGTAGTCGATGTACTTGTATTGGACTGACTTCTGGTTTGCTTCGCTATTCACTTTTGTATTTAAATTTGTCTATGGAATTGGAATTTTTTGTTCCCTTCCACATGTAAGCTCGATCCTTTCTCCGTCATCTTGTTCTGCTGTTGCTTTCATCATTTGATCTGATACCTGCTTGTGTGGATCAACATGACAGGATTCCTTCTATCATAACTTAACCGAGGAAGAGCTTTCACATGTGCATGAATACAACTTTGACCATCCAGGTGATTTTTCTTTCGGAGTATGTGGATGCTTCAACTGTCTTTGGATGCTTTGGAATAACTAGATTACTACAGAATCCCTACTCATAGTTTGGTTATATGGTCGAACTGCATTTATATCTTGATTCTCACGTCTTACCAAGTCCTGATGCAGGTCACTTTGCTTCCAATATTCTACTATATTCTTGCCCTAAGCCACACACAAGTACTGAATCAATAGTATACAAGACATTTTTTTTCAAGCCTGATTAGCAGCCCTACCAAACAATTCACATGTACCTCCTGCGCCTTCCCATTCTGTTGTCATAAGTCTTATCATTGGAAACTTATCCGTTTGGTTTTTATGTTGTTAGTTTTTATGAAGAGTTTCTGTAGCAGTATTTTGTGATTTGATCTTGGTTTTCACTAAGCATAAACATTTCCTGCCAGATGCATTTGACACCGAGCACTTGCTCGGTACGATGGAGAAGTTAAGGCATGGGAAAGCTGTTGATATTCCTAATTATGATTTCAAGAGTTACAAAAACAATGTCTTTCCTGCTCGTAGGGTATGAATTCTTACTACACATTTTATAAGCATTTCTTCAGTTTTGCCTTGATGCCTTGCCTGAAGGCCTTGACATGGTGGCTCACATATTCTTGCTGACTTGCTTCGGTTGTACTTGTGGTTATTTTGTGGAGAAAAAACAAAAAGGTTCATTTTGGGTTCACTCTGCAGGGTCTTGCATAAGGATTATCATAGGAACTTCTAATGATGATCCCAAATCTATATAAACTGTGTGGATTATTACCAGTATAATCATCACCTTGAATAGCGTAATTGGTTTTGTTATTGGTCATGTGGCAGGTTAATCCATCCGATGTGATTATCGTGGAAGGGATACTTGTCTTCCATGATCCTCGTGTTCGAGAGTTGATGAATATGAAAATTTTCGTTGATACAGGTTCTGTCCTCTTTCCCTGGTCTGTCATCTAGCCTGTAAACCTGTTTATTTAAGCATGCCCTTTATATGTTGGCCAGACGCTGGCTTGTAAATAATGTCATACTTAATCTCAAGATTCATGATTTTTTGGTCAAGGGAAAATGAACCTCTTGATTCCTTATCAAGATCTGATTTTACTCCAGTAAAAAAAAAAAAAAAAAAAGGATCTGATTTTTCTAGTATGCACTTCAATGTATATGACCTGTTTGCAGATGCTGATGTACGCCTAGCAAGGAGGATACGGCGTGATACTGCGGAGAAGGGTAGAGATATTGGTACTGTACTTGATCAGGTTAGGTAGTGCTAATTTGGCTATCAACTCTTTCAACAAGAATAAGAGCTGATCTAGCAGCATGGATGGATGACCTGATTCAGGATTAAAAGATACCATTGCAGGAACAACTCCCTCTGGAGCTAGATAATGAATCCTGCTTCTTGGCTTTCACGTTTTTTGGTCAGTTAGAGATAGTTAACACTCTGTTCTGACTAATATTTTCTTGTATGACTGGATGTCTACTTCACTTTTCTTTATGAAGATCATGCTTTACTTAGACGATTAGTAGGTTACCACCATTACGAGTCTTTAGAGAGGTCTGATGTTTACAATTTAGCCACTGTGTCTTCAGTTTCTTCAGTTTCTGGGTTACTTGAAATGTTGACAATTTATCTTTTCGTATATACAGTACTCGAAGTTCGTGAAGCCCGCATTTGATGATTTTATACTTCCAACGAAGAAGTATGCTGATATCATTATCCCTCGTGGTGGTGACAATCATGTCGCTGTTGATCTAATTGTGCAGCATATCCGTACAAAACTGGGTCAACATGATCTTTGTAAAATATACCCTAATCTATATGTTATACAGTCAACATTCCAAGTAAGCCCTCAAACACTAGTCTGACTTGTCCTATTTAGATGTGCTGAATTTCTATTGTATTAAAGCCTGTAATAGTTTGGTTCCTGTTGCTTTAGATACGAGGAATGCACACTCTTATTCGAGACGCCCAAACAACAAAACATGATTTTGTCTTTTATTCCGATCGGTTGATTCGCTTGGTGAGTATGTTTATCTCTAGCCATTTTCCAATTCAACTTCTTACCTTTCCACGATAATCTTGATGACATCTGCTCATGGAGTTCTTATGTTGATCAGGTGGTTGAGCATGGTCTAGGACATCTTCCGTTTACAGAGAAGCAGGTTATCACCCCAACTGGTGAGTGGACGCCAATAGTTTGATTTCTAGTTTTCTCCTTTCAAGTGCTTTATATGCTGATACATACCTATTAGGCAAAATGTCCTGTTGATTTATTTTTTACCTGCGAGTATTTCCTAAGGCATGCATGTAAAGCATCTGTTCACAAAAATTCCCTTGGGCATGCCGTGATTTTGAGGTTTTCATTGCAGCATTTCTCCATAATGTTTCTTCAGCAGATGTGACTTGTGATTTTGAGATTGCTGGTTCTTACAGATAACTGAACTTTTTGTAGTAGTGATTTTGATTCCTTCTTTTTTTCAGAGTCTGTATATACTGGTGTGGATTTCTGCAAGAGATTATGTGGAGTATCCGTCATCAGAAGGTCTTATTGCTAGAACCCTTTTTTTTTTCCCGCTGTTGCTTAGTTTATTGATTGGCAAGTCCTAATTTATCTGTTACCTGTGCTTATGGTCCTTTTTTGATCCAGTGGGGAGAGCATGGAAAATGCTTTGCGAGCATGTTGCAAAGGTATTAAGATAGGAAAGATTCTAATACACAGGGAAGGAGACAATGGACAACAGGTGTCTCTCTAGATCATGATAATCACACTTATTTTTTTAAATTGCAATTATGCATGTTGCTCTGTTTGGGTACGTCGAAATAAACTTCGACATTGGTTGGATAATAAATTTCATCTGAAATTGTGGCAGCTAATATATGAAAAACTTCCACAAGATATCGCAGAGAGGCATGTGCTACTTCTAGATCCAATCCTTGGAACAGGTTTGTCAGCTCTCAGTCTCTCATTTTGATGGATTTTTCTGCAAGAGGTCCAATCTCATTGCTACCGTATAGCTTCTTACAAATATGTCATCTCCCATGAAACTATTTTCATAACGGTCCATGTTCCTTTTATTTGCAAGATCAAACCGCGGTTTTCCTTCTTGGTACTTGTATGTTGAAATATACTTATGAGCATGAACTTTCCTAATATTTCAAACCTTGTATCAGGAAATTCTGCTGTCCAAGCCATATCTTTACTCGTAAAGAAAGGTGTACCTGAATCAAACATCATTTTTCTTAACCTCATTTCGGTAAATGACTAATACCTCATTTTTACTACCAGTGATGACCTGAAATATTTGCAGCAGCTCTTCTTCCCTGCATCCATTTTGCTAGTCATAACATAAATTTCCACTTTTCATCCTCAGGCACCTCAAGGTGTACATGTGGTTTGCAAGACCTTCCCAAGAATAAAGATCGTGACATCCGAGATTGAAATTGGTCTGAACAAAGATTTCCGTGTCATTCCTGGTATGGGTGAGTTTGGAGACAGATACTTCGGCACTGATGACGAATGAGAACGTAATGTGGCACGCTTCGATGCTCAATACATAAGCAGTGGTTCCTCCTCTCTTATATCCTAGATGGGGAACTCTGGTTTGTACTGTTGTACATTAAGCATCTGAGTCTCCCCAATGAGAGGAAAATTTTGAGTATCAAGGAACTGTTATTCTCTGTTGTTGTACGTGAATTTTGCAATAATATTATCAAAGCTCCTGAATAAATTAGTTTCCGACTTGCCCACAGCGTCCTTTCGCTCTTGTCTTTGATTGCACGAGTCGAGCGAATTTTGGATTTGATGGCCGAGAACATTGGCTACCATACACTTTATGATTAGGATTTGGGTTTGGATTGGGATTGAGATGAACTAGTCCTATGGCCAATTATGAGCAACGGCTTACCCATATCATGGCCACACATTTTCATGCATTTGCACGTAGCTTCACATCTGTTAGAAGTATATGCCAAATATGCGAGAAAATGCAGGGATTAAGGCCAAATAACCTATACCACAAACTGATACCCGAGCAAGCGATAAGTCCATGTCAGCCGCCACATGGCAGAGAGAGGAGCCCATCATTCCTATCTCTGCAGGATGACAGCCCTCCATTGGTTATCTCATGACACGTGGCCAGTAGTTTTGTGCTCGAATATTCCGAATTTCCAGTTAAGTGATCTTATATATATCGAGGGAATGATGGTTGAGCTAAGCTTGTGACAAGGAATAGTTCTGCAGGCAGCTTACTGTAACATTTAACCATGTCTGCGTTTGTTGGGAAGTATGCAGGTATTTCAGCTCCTCTTTCGTTGGTTTTCTCGTAATTTTTTGTGTTTGATCTATTCTGCTACGTTGAACTTGTTATTACTGTAATATGAGATTCTGGATGGCGTAAGCGTAGGAGTAGATGACTGTAATCTGAGTTCGCCACATCAGTGTTCGTCGATGCTGTTAATGGAAATACTTCGCTATGGTCCTTCTCACTAGAGGATCATTTTGTTGTTCTATGTAACCAAATCTGTCACAGTTAAAGCAAGCTGCTCCAGCGTTGTAGTGATACTTTAAACATGTTACGTGGGAAACAAACTTGTGGCAAGGATCTTTTGATAGTTACTCTGGTATATCACGTGTTAGTTTAGTATTTCCTTGCTATAATGAAGGGAAAACAGGGAGCAAAGATCCTCAATCCAACTTTGCTTTATTTACGGAATTGAGCTTGCAATAATCCTGCTGTCAACTGGCAGATGAGCTGATCAAGACAGCGAAGTACATTGCGACCCCTGGCAAAGGCATCCTGGCAGCCGATGAGAGCACTGGCACGATCGGCAAACGCCTCTCGAGCATCAATGTTGAGAACACTGAGCCCAACCGACAAGCCCTCCGCGAGTTACTCTTCACCGCCCCTGGAGCCCTCACCTCCCTATCCGGTGTCATCTTATTTGAAGAAACTCTCTATCAGAAAACTGCCTCCGGCAAGCCCTTCGTCGCCGTCCTCAACGAAGCTGGTGTCATCCCCGGTATCAAGGTGGACAAGGGCACCGTTGAGCTCGCTGGTACCAATGGCGAGACCACCACCCAGGGCTTTGACTCCCTCGGCGCAAGGTGCTGTTGAATCTGTGGCTTTGCATTTGTGTGCAATATCTAGCAGAAGACATATCTTCAATGTCAGTATCTAAAATCAGCTGTGCAAACAAGGGTGCTATTGCATCCTATATAAACATGTCTAGGCCGAGTATTCACTAACTTCAATAGATATTAACATCCACAAATCTCCATTTTATTAGGACATTTATTTAGGTATAATATGCTAAACAGGTGTGCCCAATACTATAAGGCCGGTGCAAGATTTGCTAAATGGCGTGCCGTGCTGAAGATCGGGGTGGTTGAGCCCACGGAGCTGGCAATTCAGCAGAACGCACAGGGGTTGGCCAGGTATGCGATTATTTGCCAGGAGAATGGGTTGGTGCCAATTGTAGAGCCAGAGGTGCTGACTGACGGGAATCATGGGATCGAGAAGTGTGCGGATGTGACCGAAAGGGTGTTGGCTGCGGTGTATAAGGCACTGAATGATCACCATGTGTTGCTGGAAGGGACTCTGCTCAAACCAAATATGGTCACTCCTGGTTCTGATAGCCCCAAGGTGAAAAACCATATATATGTTCTCCTTGTCAAGGTAGTAGCATTCACGCATTTTTCTGGTGCAAGGCTTTAGAAAATATGAGTCATTGCTGTTTCTTGTGTTTCTCAGGTGGCACCAGAAGTGATAGCTGAGTACACAGTAACAGCACTTCGCCGAACTGTTCCAGCAGCAGTGCCAGGGATCGTGTTCCTGTCTGGAGGCCAAAGCGAGGAGGAGGCGACATTGAACCTGAATGCCATGAACAAGCTGGAGGTGCTGAAGCCGTGGACTCTAACCTTCTCATTCGGACGTGCCCTTCAGCAAAGCACACTCAAGACATGGGGAGGAAAAGTGGATAACATAGGCAAAGCTCAAGAGGTGTTCTTGACAAGGTGCAAAGCTAACTCTGATGCCACCCTCGGCAAGTACGCTGGTGGAGGCGCTGGCGGCCTGGCTTCCGAGAGCTTGTTCGTCAAGGGCTACAAATACTAGTTATAAGTTGTTTCTCGATTTATCTTTCGCATCTGATACATTGGTTAATGGACTTGTAATATCCCAAATTCACCTTTTGCTTATTAAAGTACATATTTGTGCTGTTGGATGCGTCTTTGTTGCTTCTGATCTTTTGCAATTCCTGCACTGTCACTTTTGTTTCTCAAGTGCTGGATTGGATGCATATCTTAGTAGTATTGTCTCATGAGAGAAGCCGAATTTATCAGAAGTGATTTCATTGCAGAAATTCCCGGATAATTCATGCAAAACTATCCATCACTGATCATCTACCACGTTATAAACATCTGTTTCCTTTCAAGTTACTATTACTGTAAAATCGACATGATCAGCCTAGAAGATATCTTTTCTTACAAGTGAATCAGCTAAAACGCCATTCTACTCGAGTGATGTTTTAAGATGCATTCTCCCTATACACGAGGTCACCAGAATCCTGAAGATGAGAAACAATGCTGGATATTTCGAACTCCTCGTGAGACAGAATGCGAGGGTTCTCGTAAACCAGTTTTTAGCTTATCGTTAAAATTATTTATTACAGGGAATATAGTTTCACTTTCACCCTGATCATCAAGTTGTTGCAACCAAGTGTACCTACTATGAAGCCTGGAACTTGAACTGTGGTTCTGGATTAGGATCAAAGCTTTGATTTTTGACCTGACCCACTGAATAATCACAAGGTAACCATTGAGCAGAAGCATTTTGTTAAAGATTCGTTTTTCCTATTGGCATCATTCCGATCAGGTCTGGCATCGTTGATGAAGAAGTTATAAGGAGATACTCCCTCCGTCATATTTTTCTAATCGGATCTCAAAATATAACAAATATATCATATTCAATAATCTTTTCATATAAAAAATACTAAAACAAATCATCATCTGTCAAAGCACACCCACCACCTTCTTCCTTGTCCTTTCTCTTAAATCCCACTTACACCCCACTATCATTAAAAAAGTACTTTTTTTTCCATCAAATCCCATAAAAATTTAACACATATATAAATTTAAGGGGGACTTCCTTTTGTATGTTTTACCTCTGTTTTTTCGGTTTTCATTTTTCCCCCCTCCACAAGTTGTTTCCTAATTTCGGTGTCCTTTGATCATTTCTATTGAGAGTTTTCTTTAGAATTTAAGTCAGATGAATTATGCTCAGTATATGAAATGTGTTTCTATATATGAAATATGTTTTTATCCTATGTAATTAGTTCAGTTTTTTCATTTTTATTGCATTTCTATTCTTTGTAATTGGTTGTTCTTTTTTCTTTTTTTTCTCTTTTTGTCAAGTCCTATAATTTAAATGAAAAAAGAAGCTTGATCTAGATTTGAGTCATATATATTAATTCTTCTGTGCGTTATGGATGTCATATATTTTCAAAGTTATATATGACAACTTTTTATAAAGGCAAAACTCTAGATTTGCATAAAAACAAGACACAAAATTAAATGCATACTTGCGATTCTTACTCGTGATATTTATTTTTATGAACATTATAATATTTTTTTATTTGAATGTTCCATAAAAATTATAGTATTTTCTAATTTAATAAGACATAGCATCAAATTAGTTACAGTATATCTACTATTTTTCTAACAGTTGTTATAGTAAATCGTATTTTTATATTATTCAATATAAATTAAAACGCACATAAATTTTTAATCTAGATTAAAGTGTTGTAATTTTCGTCGGATAGAGGGAGTATATGATAGATCGTAAACTCAAAAATTGAATTCCTTTATTATAAAATAGTGTTTAATTTTTGAATTTCTCCGCCCCTCATAAATTTTTTTTCTGGTTCTGCGGTGTTATGGATACTTTTTTTGCAATCTTTTTTTTGGACATTTTCAGATCTTAATCATTGATTTTTATTGGGATCTATTTGAATTGATAATAATTGTCACAAATCAATGGATGAAAAATGGAGTGTTAAAAAAAGAATACACAAATCATTATAATTAGCATTCTCTAAACATAAAACATCAAAAGTATGAATAATTGTCATCAATTTTAACCAATTATATCCAACTGTGTGTCCAGTTTGTAAAACTGTTAATCAACTAATTTTATCGTAGGGGCTTAAAGTTGATGTTGTAGCAATAATTAATGAGATGTTACAACAGTCACTTTCATCACATAATTTTAAAAAAACGAAATTATGTGTGCTGTGAAACTGAAACAGTTTTCATCATAATTCAAATTTTGGAAAAATTAAATTAATATTTTTAAAAAGATTTTAGAAAAAACATAGGGTGGAGAATGACATGTCCTCTCACCATTTCGTATTTATTAAAACGTTTTGATGTGATTTGCAAATTTATGTTAGGTTGAATTTATTTGAATTTTAATAAAAAAAATATATTTTCTAATAATATAACACATGAAATTAATTTTATATTAAAAAAATATCAAAATAAAGAAATATATGATGAGGATGTTTCTACTCCCCCAGTCGGCTGCACATCATCCTCTTTCCGTTATCTAACCAAGCAAGCAGATTCGAAGTGGTAAAGAGCAAAGATCAACATACCTCCGCATCTTCACAGCCCAAAACCCTATCATCCTTCCCCTTACTCATCTCTTCCCAGTTTCCATGTCGATTTCTTCATCCTTCCACTTATTCACATCCAAATTCCCCCAATTCATAAACCCTAATCTCATTCTCTCCAAAACCCTAATTTCCCTCATCCCACCCAAAGCCAAAACCAAACCCTTCTCCATTTCTCTCCACAGCCCCATCTCATTCCAGCGCCTCACCATAAAACCCCTCAAATCAATGTCTTCCCCATCAACCCCATCTTCACAATTTCCCCCAAATCTCCAAGAAATCATCGACCTCTTCCAATCAGTGCAAGAACCCAAAGCAAAGTACCAGCAACTGCTCTTCTATGCCCAGAAACTCCCACCCTTTGACAAGAACTATCAGACCAATGATAACAAGGTACAAGGCTGCGTCTCACAGGTTTGGGTCAGGGCAACACTGGATGATGATAGGAATGTGTGGTTCGAGGCCGAATCGGATTCGGCTTTGACGAAAGGGCTTGCGGCTTTACTTGTAAAAGGGCTTTCGGGTCGACCCGCCAGCGAGATTTTGCGCGTTTCGCCGGAGTTTGTGACCCTTTTGGGGCTTCAGCAGAGCTTGACTCCCTCTAGGAATAATGGGTTCTTGAATATGCTTAGACTTATGCAGACGAAAGCTCTCATTTTGGATGCTGAGGCTGTCAATGGGGTTGATGTGAACAAGGGAGAAAGCTCGGGTTCTGAGGCGGTCGTTCGGGATTCGAATAAGGGTCCTGATCGGGTTAATGGAGTTGGTTCGGAGCCGGGGTTGGAAGCTCATGATGATGCAGGTGGCGATGCTGGTGGTGGTTCTGATAATGGGTCATTGGGTGGTGGTGGTGATTCGGGATCAGATCGCGGTTTGGGGAATCGGGGTGAGAGGATCAGGGAGAAGTTGGAGAGGGAACTGAAGCCGGTGGAACTGGTGATCGAGGACGTTTCGTATCGGCATGCCGGGCATGCCGGCGTGAGGGGGAGGACGGACGGGGAGACTCATTTTAACGTGTATGTTGTGTCGGAGGCATTCGAGGGGAAGACTTTGGTTAAGAGGCATCGGATGATCTATTCGTTGTTGCAAGATGAATTGCAGAATGGACTCCATGCTTTGTCCATTGTAGCAAAGACACCTTCTGAAGTTGCTGCTAGATAGAAGCTGAATGGAACTTGACTCATCAGAAATAAGGTTCTTTATCTCAATTCTCCTCTTTTCTGAGACCAATGTATTTTCTCACGTAATGATTCGGGCGCATTTTGCTGAGAATGTGATTGATATGAATCCGCTTTGTGTATCTAATTCTTAGTTTGTATTGGACTGCTTCATTCCATACATTCTCACTTCCCTTTAGTGCTGGTTTTGTATATCGTAGTCTTTTGTTCCCTAGATTGGTTATTGAAATTTATTGCTGTGATCCGAATTTTGTATCGAGAAGGTTCAGAACCGTCAGTTATCTGTGAAGTTTCCTTTAGGATTCAGCTGTAGTGTTTCGACCAGCGATGAAGGTGACTCGCGTATTCGTCGTATCATATGGCGATGACAAGCTTTGACGTTATGTATTGTTCATAACTATTGTTTTTTTTTTTTTTTTTTTTATGATGAGGGTGTCCGGGCCAGCTCGCGCGGATCTCGACTAATCCTTCGGACACTGATAAGGCGTCCCCCCATCAGCATCGGGTAAAACTTTGACCGAAGTCAACGGGTATGGCCAACATGGATTTTGAAGCTAGTGGGATTCGAACCCAAGATCTTCAAGAAGAAGGTGAGTCGAATACCACTAGACCAACCCAGGTTGGTTTTGTTCATATCCATTGTTCATACCTATATGTTACTCCTTTTTTCCTCCAAGATCAATGTGGGATACAAGTCACACACATTGAGTACATCCGAATTGCTGAATCCATTGCCGCTTTTACCCGCATAGATTGCCTTGTGAGTTACTCGCTGATGAAGGCATATCTTTTGTCCACCTGATGTCATTCTGGAGAATATACTTTTGACCTTTTCTTACCTCGTTACTGTATTAGGAATGCATAGACCAAGTCACCCAAGTCAACAGGGGCAATACTTGGCATTGTCTAGGTGCAATGATAATTGTCTGATTCGTATACGTCAAGACTTTTCAATGTGGTCCAAATCTTGTGCCGGTTGCTCCCACTGTCATGGCTAGTTGCTGCTTGTGCAATGAGCTTCACCACAGAAATATAGATAAAACTTCATTGATTGAGAGAAGGGTATGCCCTATGCATAGTGAAGTTGCCTAGATGATTCGTATTATTTGATGCAGTTGCTCTTGTTGTAGTGTCTTTGTTTCACATATCCAAAATCATGTTTGATACAATGCTGGATTTGTCAAAAAAGTTTGTTTTCATTCTTTAGCTAATTGGAATGTCTTGCCTATTAGGCTTTTACCAAAGTAGTTTTGTTATGCTGTTGGTGTTGTTCTTTTGCCATTTATATTGAGTTTGCAGTTCTCTTCCTCGACAAGTGACGCTGGTAGCGTTCCGTGTGATGCTATGCTGAGATGGCCGACAGTGCTGTCACGGTTGCCATAGACTTGGCTGGGAGGGTCCTAAGCTTTCTTGAACAAGAACTCAATCGCCCACAAGCTATTATTGCTGATGTTCGACGAATCAAGAATTCATGGACAACTATCCAGGCTTACTTACTGGATGCTTCCTTACAGGATGCCGAAGGACGGGATCCGGAGGGGAAGAAACTCCTAGTGAAACAGACTCGTGATTTGGCACATGAGATGGAAGATGTTCTTGACGAGTTCATGATGCATGCTCCTCGCGAATTCTCCAGGATTCAATTTGTCCAAAGGGGATACCAAGTCGCTCATGATATGAAGCATTGGTGGCCGCTTCGTGAGATCCAATCCAGGATTCAAAGAATTCCAGAGGAGATGAAGCACCTGGTAGACTCTCATTCTTCACTCCCACAAGTGCTCAGAAATGCAACAGTTTCCAGCTTTGACACAACGGGAGAGTCATCGGCAACTCACCTAGCACATGAAGAAGTTGGCATCAAGGTTGCGAAGGAGCGTCTCATCATGCAGCTGACTGACGGACGCATGGAGCGCTCCATTATTCCAGTTGAGGGTCTTGGTGGATCTGGCAAAACTGTTCTTGTGAAAAGCGTTTACAACAGCGATGAGGCTATTGGTTATTTTGATTGTCGTGGCTGGATTTCCCTCTCGGGTTCTTTCCATGTAGATCGCCTATTGTCGGGGTTGCTATTACAATTTGGCAATCTTCATGGAGATGTATCCTCCAGGTTGAGAAATTTTCTATGGGGAAAAAGGTACTTGATCGTTCTGGATGATGTGGGGAGTGAACAACATTGGAGAATGATCCTACAAGCTTTGCCTATTGGTTTCCCCGGCAGCAAAATAGTTGTCATCACCCGGAAACGTAGTGTGGCCATCTCTTGCTTGACAGACGATAATAGTATACATGAAGTACATGGGTGGGAATGGGAGAATGCGTGGACCCTCTTCTGCAAAAAAGCTTTCCGGCTTAGCCATGGAGCTTGTCCTCCGGATTTGAAAGATGTGGCGAGCAGAATCGTTGCAAAATGCGAAGGATTACCTCTTGTCATTGCAGAGGTTGGTAGTCTCATGTCAACGAAGCGCCAGTTGACCGCAGAATGGGAAAAAGTGCTTGCTAATTTTGGATCAGAGATATTGAGGTCGGAGCCTACGAGGACGAGGATCCAGGTGATGTTAAGGACGTACTACAGGGATTTGTCTTGCAATCTTAGGAGCTGTTTCTTGAGTCTCTGCGTGTTCCCTGAAGACTATGTTATACAGCGTGGGAGGCTCATTCGTACATGGGTTGCAGAAGGATTTGTGAAGGAGGTTGGCAACAGATCTCTGGAGGACGTTGCTGAGGATTACCTGAGTGAGCTGATCGAAAGAAAGTTTGTTCTTGCTGTTAACAGAGACTGCGATGGGCGAGTTATCTCTTGCCAAGCTGTGAACCTGGTGCGTGAATTTCTCGTTGATCTATCTAAAGAGGAAAGTTTTGGTGCTGTCATGCAAAGAGGGGCAGGACATAGCCACAGTTCCAACGAGAAAAGCCGGCGCCTATCTATTGATGGTGTCTCCTTGAGCTTGACAAAAATCGGAGGCATGTCACTGGTCTGTGTTCGTTCGTTATTCATGTTTGGGTTTGATGGAGTTGGTGCCAATGAGATTCATAAATTTCTTCACAGATTTAAGCTGTTGAAGGTCCTAGATCTGGAAGGTGCACCCTTGGAGAATTTCCCGGAAGCTGTTGTAGAGATTACTCTGTTAAGGCTCCTAAGTTTGAGGCGCACGAAAGTCAAGTTGGTCCCAAGCTCCATCAAGAACCTTCACTA
>JAOVYX010000032.1:41470-113736 GCA_035668315.1 Drosera spatulata | reverse complement strand
GGGGGGTCTGGCTGGGAAGAATCAAACCTACTTTCTCTGCACAAGGTGCAGCATCACTAGCCAATACAGGTATAAAGTTGTCGAGGTACACCAAGTTTTGTCGCCGTACTCGATCGGGTAAGGGATCGGATGACGAAGAGATTGAAGATCTTGAATATTGTCTGTCTTCAGCGACTTGCTGATCAAGATTGACAAACGCTTGATCACTCTCCTTCACTAACCCGGACCTCGATGTTGAATAGCTTGCTTCATTTGATGTCGAATTAGTTGCTCTTTCTTGCTGCTCAGGTAATCTATGATCATCATGCGAGCTATATACAGCGAGTCCTAATGGAGACTTCCCAATCTCTCCTGTCTCATGCACTCCAGATTTTGATCCAAACTCTTCTAATCTAACAGGGTGAGGTGAAGCACCCCATAGATCTTCATCACCTGAGTTGTTATCCTTGTCCACATCTCCATCATAGACTAGCGATTCTCTGTCGGATGGTGAGTTAGGTTCCACAACATATGAAGGTGACCCAACTTCCGAGACCTCCACGAGCATATCTGAAGCTATGGAAAAAGTAGGGGTGTGAAGCAGCCTACTCGTATAAAATGAACGCTCCTCCATTTTAGTTGGGTGAACGGCATTTATTCTAGAATCATACAACGGCTCAATAGGCTGCGCGATCCCAGAACCGTAACTTCTTTTCCTTGGGATTAAACAAGTAAGCACTTTCTTCACAGAATTCCGAAATGCTTCATTTTTTACTGCATTGATGACGACTTCACTGGCCTCCGATGACGAAGATGAACTACCTTCATCTCCAGCTTCATCTGTACTACCTGCTCTCTCCTCCATGTCAATGCTACCATCCTTCTCTCCGTCTTTGGTCCCTATATCTTCGCTCTCTTTCGTCTCTACATCCACACTTTCTTTAGTTTCGACCAAGTCTGCTTCAGTCTTTCCTAACTGATCAGGAACAGATTCAGCAGTTTCCACTTGTAAGACAGTTGAGTTTCTTATAGCCCCATTTTCGGGGGATGGTTCATCAGCTTGATCAGGAACTGATTCAGCAGCCTCCACTTGTAAGAAAGGTATACGTTGAAAGGGAAATTCTTTGTCAGCTGAGTTTCGCAGATCTTCATTTTCGGGAGAAGGTTCGTCAGCTCACTCATGCAGTCATTTTGCATCTTGGCCACTCAATGTTACAAAAAACGGTTTCATTACTCAAGCGGTCCAGGACCGAATAACTTTTAATTGGTTTAATTACTTGATTAAGCAGTTTATTCGATTTTTAATATTATTAGTAAAAGTATTTATTCAAGCATATAATATTAATATAAATACTTTTCACTTTACAAAAATATATGTATAAAGCTGTTGATTAAGTTAAAACCAAAAGCTCATTACAGATTTAGCATCAATATACGCATGCAGCCGCATGCTATCCTAAACCAAACAAACTATCATTAAGCTTTCAACACAAAACATAACATGTCAAAGTCCACAAAACAAGCATGTCATACACACCATAACAAGCTCTTGGTTCACAATGGCCATAGCCACAAAACGATTAATCATCGATTAAATGAAGATTAAAAGGAAATAAGGATTAATCGGTCGATTAATCCTTTGACCGCTTTATTCAAGTGATTACCTAAAAATTACTCGATATACCTCCGAAAACGATTAATTGAGTGATTAATCATCGATTAATACGTTTTTTACAACACTGCGGCCACTTGTCCTGTAACAGACAGATTGGAGATACAATTAGCTTCAACTCAATGATTCATAAGCTAATCTGTGCCATCCCTGATCAATTATGAAGAATGCAAACGACACTGGAACTTCGATGGTTGCTTCATGATTGGTTCACAACAGCAATTTCAAAATAAGCAGAAGTAATAAAGCAAACAATCTACACTATTAGGAAATGGGACTCACCTTCTTGAGATGAAAATCCTCGGAGTTGGTGTTCATTTTCTTCCATATCTGAGAACAAACGAGTGCCAAGTTTAGTTAAAGTCCACCACAATATTGTCAAATGAACGACCAACTTATTTGATAGTATTCGCTACCTGATGGGCGTCTGCATCTTGAGAATCCTGGTGCACCTAATGTTCTCAGCTTGGGGAAGAAACTAGGGAGGGAATTGGCAATGGGATCATCATCATCACCACCACCAAAGTCGGCCATGAAACCAGGGCCTCGAACAAAGCTTTCATGCCTACAGAAACTGATCTCCTTTAGGTGAGCATTGAAAAGTTCTTCCATGAAGCTGCCCCCGGAGAGATTAGGCTTCTCTTCGGACGGATCATAGGGGAGATCAAATGGGTTTCTTTTAGGCAACATCATAGATGGAGCTGAACCTGGTTGGCCATCATCTTCGACAGCTCTAGCAGGAACTATCAAGGGGACCAGAGTTTGATCATGGTAAACATAACCATCGAAGTCATTACGACGATTTCTTCTTGGCTGCATGCTCAACATCTTTCTTGCTCTCCGCTTGGCGATCATGCTCTCTAACCTTCTATTCCTTTCTAGCTCAGACGTCCCGAGGTCCATGAGGTTCTGCTGATCATCCTCATTCCATTGCACAGCCTTGTTTCTCTCTTCTTGCGGCTCATCTTCATCATCGTCCTCTTGGCATTCTGTATCCGACACACTAAGATCACCAATCAATTTAGACGGCTCCGAGTCTGGAAACTCACCGCAAGGCTGGGAATCCCCTGAATGATTCCAAGCACACTTTGAGTTCTTCTCCTCTAAGATTTTCATAGGCAATTCATCCAGCAGACTTCTATGCATCACATCATTGTTGCTGATCGACTCGGATCCCAATGCCACCGGTCCACTCCCTTTCTTCTCGTCCTTGACCCAAATCGATGTTACATTGAGAACCTTATAATCATTCTGCCTAGGATTCTTGGGACTAAACCCTCCTCCAAGAAAAATCGCAGGAACAATCACAAACGGGGACGAATATAACAATATCTCGAATACAGATGGAAGAAATATATACAAGAGGAAGAACATCAACACGACACAAGAGACCCTAGGATGATTCGTCACGCATCGACGACTAGAGTTGATCACGCATTGCAGGCTCCTAGACACCAAAATCTTAACATCATTCGCATCTATACTCATTTTTTCTAGTCTCGCAACGATCAACTCTTCTCTAACAAGATCAGAACACCACCCAAAAACACGCAAAACCGAATCACTACACGAAAGTTTCTTCACTGAGGATTTTCATCAAACAGTTGATGTGTACCAGATCAATGCCGAATCACCCCATTAAAAAACAAATCTTTTCACAAATTCGAAATGGGTATCCAAAACCCAATTCGAAATCACCAAAACTCGAAAAAAACCAAGGAATCAATCAATCAATCGGCAATGCAGGTATCATTGAATGTGAACATTGAATCAGGGATTGTGGATTCCTCGAAATGGGATGATGATACTTGCATTTTTAAAAGAACCCAAAATTATTTTGTTTGGCTGATAGGGTTAATGAGATGGGGTGGTCCGTTTGTTGAGGTTGTTGAGGCTCCTTGTATTTCTCTGCCTCATTCAACGGGTGGGAATATTGTGGAGGTGATGATGGCTGAGGAGCCACTGTTGAATCTCCATACTTGTGGTTTATGTGCAATGTCATGCGCGGCCACTAAGCTCTTCATCACAGATCGCGCTACACATTGCTCGTGTCAGGAATATTTGTTTGTAATAAAGTCGTCTTTATCCGTCCAAATAAGTTTTAATTGATATCATAAAGTGTGTGGTTAATTTTAGAACAAAAATAATTAATTCTAAAATAATTTATTTTGAAATTATTTTTATTTTAGATTTATTTATTTTTTATCATAAAATCAAAATATATCGATGAAACATAAACGTTAATTATCTATACTTATTCTTCGAATGAATGAAGTAGAAGGTTTAAAACGAAAAATCAGAAAAAAACAGTCTTCGATTCATATGGTTTTAGTATTAAATTCAAGATTCTTTGTACATAAACTCCATTAATGAATCTATATATACGCCGACAAACAGTTTTCTGTTTACACGCTCTCGTACACGACGATGGAGGAGAAACCTCAATGGGCAACTGCCAGCGCCAGATTCCGGTCACTGCCGCCACCGAGAGATCTCTTTGTTTAGTAATGGCCACAAACGTACCCAATTATGCAAAGATTAAGTTGCTCAAATAATCTTGTGTGTAATTTAAGTTCTGAATCTTTATCATGTCTACCTAGAATCTCCTCTTTACATAATTATAGTGTCCAAATTTGCAACTGCAGCAAGGTTAGTGAGCTACGTTTAGTGTGATGGTAACTAAACAGAGTTTCCATATGTCGATCATCACCCGCTTACCAAACGAGACATAATAATATATACTTACCAATTTACAATATAAAATACAGTAGATGATAGCAGAAGTGATAACAGAACATTGAAGGAATGAAGCCTCCACTGCTATAAACACATGAGTACATGATTTAAATACTAGCCGCTAGAGAATCTAATGTAATCAAACTATAAATGATTGATGACAAGAAAATCTAACCTAATTTCCATGAGCATGTCGATATCTACAAGAACATGCCAAATTCTACAATATCTAAATGACATTAACTAATACCAACATGAATTACGGAAGCATTATTTGGAGATTCAAGACAAGATATAGAAGTTATTAAGAAGGAAAGAAGAAGGAGAAAAACCTTATAAATGACCTAATTCACCAGTTGAATCGATTGATTATTGGTGAAAACTGAGATCTTGGTGTCCAATTTCGCCGACGAACTGCTTAACAGGTAAAGTTTCAATCTTTCTTGGAAGAAAAATGCTATGCACATTTTCTTGTACAATTTTTTTTGATCACTCTCCAATCTCAATCATTGATTTTCATATGACCCATTGATTTCTTCGACGAACATATTGCTTGCGTTTTTATATCTGAATTATTGTTGTTATTGTTAGCGTGGAGAGAACTTCTGAGGTGTTTTCCCCTTTGGTTGCTCTTAGTGAATATACGCATCTTAATTCTGATAGATGGGGTGTTCCGTGAGCTCGGTTCGAGAACCCGACTGCTCTAGAGGTTGGTGCTTGTTTCATCACCATTTTCTTCTGCTTGATTGTAATTTTGGATGTTTCAAGTCCATTCTTTTTACACTTGCAGGAAGTGCACGGGTTCATGATGGATCACACAAGTATGCCCACCAACAGCGCCAATCTTCTCTGAGCGAATTTCGATACGTGAGGTTTGCACCTTCGGATTTGAGGAAAACAACCAAGGATTTCAGTGTTCGTACAATGTTAGGGAAATGCAGAATCACGGATGTGTATTAAGGGTTGATTGATGAACATTTGCAAAGGCGGTTCAATTTACCCCCGATTGTTGCAGTGAAAGGGCGCAACCGTGAGTTCTTTGATGCGGCTTGGAATTGGGGGGTAATTGTGCTATATCAAGTCTTCTTCTTCTTCTTCTATCTATGCTTCTTGCGCGAAAATATAAGTTTTATGAGAGGACGATGTTCTTTGTTTCCACGGGTGCACCACCCTGTTAGAGACTTATGGTGCGGTTGCTTTCTTAACTTGTGACAACTTGTTTACCTTTGATGTTATCTCGGTCAATTAATTGTGTTATGCCAGGATTATATCTACGAAGCAGGACGCCTTGGGCACCCTCACCTTGTCAAATTACTAGGAAGCGGTTGTTCGAATGAGCATGTCTTTTACGTCTATGAATACATGCCTCTAGCACGTGTGGAGGACCATCTTTTCCCACATCGCCACCCGTACAAAGGTATACATTTTTCGAAACTGAAATATGCCCGCTCCCTTTTTATATGAATGGATTCTTTCCTAGGTAGTGGAAGTAATTATAGTCAAAATCTATGCGTCTTTTGACGCCTATCATGTGTTTCGCGTATCAGTGTAAGTAATATACTGTTTTTCGTTCTGAAACTTTTTGTTTAAGGACTAAGTGGTCAGCATCCGTTTTCTTGGAATCTGCGACTTAAAGTTGCTGTTCAGGCTGCGGCATGCCTCGCATTGGCCTGAGAATGATGTCGTGTGATCATTGGCCTTACACCCAATCGGTCGATGTTTTGACCCATGATTTCTTATCACTGTGCAAACAAAAAGAACCACACTTGTTCTCTTACTAACTATATTTAACGTCTGGTCCAGTCAAGTTCGCTTTGAACGCTCGTAGAGTCAAAGAACCTAAACCCGAAGGATCCACTATACGACCTCATTGACGACAACATACTTATTCGATTATCTTTAGTTTGTTATAATATTTGTTATAGTGTTCCTTGAATCCACACTTTCTTTACCATTAAACATAATCATCACAAAGATTATCCACAATTCTTCTCCATTTCTTTCTTCCACGATATTATATCATATTAAATGTATCATTTGGTCACGAGGATGTTTACATCATATTAAATGTCCCGACCTATGGGACGGGCGTTCCGACCTCTGAAACATGCGTCCCGGCCTCTGGAACGGGTGCCCTGGCCTTTGGAACGAGTGTCCTGGCCTTTAGGACGAGTATCACAGATTCTATCCATTATGACCTTTCGACGTATTTAATTCTATAACTTCTTGTATACACATTCAAAAATTATTTTGTAAAATTTTACATAACATAGATTCTATAAAATTTCCATAAAATCAGAGTTCTCATTATGAAACCTTACAAAAAAATCCAGTTAATTCGTTCAAGTTTATAATTTTTGCTAGATCCGATAGTTTGATTTTTGTTCACTAATCATTTCATAAATCATTACATACAACTACAAATTAAGATTTATAAATTATTTAAACACTAGATTTCAAGAGATTTCCAGTGATATAAGGTTCATTTTCTAACTTTTACTGAGTGATTCTGAATTAAGCTACAAAATTAGTTCTATAACCAGTTTTTTACAGATTGACATATCCAAATATTTTAATTTATATCTTAAGATTCAACATATATTAAAATCAAAATTTATTTTAAATCCTACAATATTCCATTCACATACGAAAAATAGAACGGATCGGAATGGGGTTTGGTTACCTCTTGAGCGTATTTTATGTTTGAGACTTTGTTTGATGATAACTCTCACTCCACACGTCGGATCTTCACACCGTTCTTTGGGTTTTTGACTTCGTCTCGGACATCGTGGTGTCTTCGATTAGAGATCCGATAAGTTTAGAGTAAGATCCGATCAAAGCAATGTGAGTTTTGAAGTGATAATCGTGTATGAAACTTAAATTCGTGATAACTTGTAATACGAAGATCGGATTAACGCACCGTTTGTGGCGTTGGATTCCTTGATTCGTCCTCTTAATCGCGACTATCAATCTCACTGATTTTGATGAAGTATGAATATGGTGACGTGATGTAAAATGTAACTATTATGTGAGGAAGAGTGTGAAGTGCCCAGCCTTAGAATCGATCGGCATCGTCGATCGAATTGTAGTCTGTAGAAGCGTCCTCTGTGACGGACCGGGTCCAAGTCCCCTGGAAGGGGGCGTCTGAGAGAGTGAGAGCCCCGTCGTGTTCGGACCCTGTCGCACCACGAGGCATTGTAGATGAGTCGGGTTGTTTGGAATGCAGCTCCAAGCGGGCGGTAAATTCCGTCCAAGGCTAAATATTGACGAGAAATCGATAACGAACAAGTACCACGAGGAAAAGATGAAAAGGACTTTGAAAAAAGAGTCAAAGAGTGCTTGAAATTGCCGGGAGGGAAGCGAATGGGGGTCGACGATGCGCCCTAGTCGTATGTGGAACGGCCACAAGCAGGTCCGCTGATCAGCTCGGGGCATGGACCGATGCGGATCGAGAGGGCGGCTGAATCCCCTTGCTTCGTCGGGCCTGGGAGCGCCGTCCCAGCGATCGTGGCGAGGAAGCGTGCGAAAGAATGATGGTGAAAAGAAGAGTTGAGTGGAGGATTGATGATTGAAAGATGGTGGTGATGGATCAGGAGTGGAAGGTGAATGTGGTGGTGGTGGTGATGGACGATGAGTAGGTAGTTGTGAGTGGAAAGTGGTGAGTAAAAATGATGAGTGGAGAGTTATAAGTGGGATGTGGTGTGGATGGTGGGCGGTTGATGAAATGAAGAAAAGGATGAGTGATGGGGTATGGTATGTTGGGTTTATTTGTTTATGATATTATGATATTTTATATATCGTATTTATAAAAATCTCGTATAATTTTACCTTCAATTATTTCGTTCGCATCATAATATTCCAAATATTTTATTAAAACGTTCTATTGAAAAAAATATTATTTTCAAAGCTAAAAATTTTACAGTTGTATGCGTCTCTCTTAACTCTATAATGTTCGTTACGTGTCACATTTTGTAACTTTCGTTATTTGTCGTTTTTTTATCCTATTTATTTTAAACATATGGCTAACATATTTTTTTTAAAATATTTATTCATCCTGAACTTCTCGGATATTATATATCACTTGTCACCCTTACACCGTAGCATATTGAGTTCACGTTGTGTACAATATCTGTCTACTTCCCATTCAAAATCAAATAGTTTCACATTGAAATTCTGTTTATTATTAAACACAACCCATCATTAGCATATTAAATGACTACGCATTTTTTGTAAATTAATGTTTACTGCACTTGATTATGGAAGGACACAACAGAAGAGGGCAGCTTTACATCCAATCGGTCGATGTTCTGATCCGCGACTTCTTATCACTGTGCATATAAATAGAACCACACTTGTTCTCTTACTAACTAGATTTAACGTCTGGCCCAGTTAAGTTCGCTTTGAACGCTCGTAGAGTCAAAGAACCTAAACCCGGAGGATCCACTATATAACCTCATTGACGACAACATACTTGTTCGGTTATCTTTAATTTGTTATAATGTTTGTTATAGTGTTCCTTAAATCCACACTTTCTTTACCATTAAATATAATCATTACAAAGATTACCCACAATTCTTCTCCATTTCTGTCTTCCATGATATTATATCATATTAAATGTATCGTTTGGTCACGAGGATGTTTACATCATATTAAATGTCCCGACCTATGGGACGGACGTTCCGACCTCTGAAACGGACGTCACAGATTCTGTCCATTATGATCTTTCGACGTATTTAATTCTATAACTTCTCGTATACACATTCAAAAATTATTTTGTAAAATTCTACATAAAATAGATTCTATAAATTTTCCATAAAATCAGAGTAAATAATTCCAATTAATTCGTTCAACTTTATAATTTTTGCTAGATCAGATAGTTTAACTTTTGTTCACTAATCATCTCATAAATCATTACATACAACTCCAAATCTTCACGAGGCCTAAACAAAAAGTAGACAGATACGCGAAAAAGTTTGGCCAATGTGCCTCGCATTTCTTCATGAGGCACAATTAGTACACCGAAATCTGAAATCTTCCAATATATTGCTTGATCGGGTAACTAATGGTTTGCTACACCAGTACATTCAGATCATCTCTTCTGTTGTGTCCTTCCATAATCAACTGTAGTAAACATTAATTTACAAAAAATGCGTAGTCATTTAATATGCTAATGATGGGTTGTGGTTCAATTATAAACAGGATTTCAATGCCAAACTATCTGATTTTGAGTAGGAAGTAGACAGATATTATACACGACGTGAACTCAATATGCTGCGGTGTAAGGGTGACAAGGGATATATGTAATATCCGAGAAGTTTAGGATGAATAAATATTAAAAAAAAATACATTAAGCATATGTTTAGAATAAATAGGATAAAAAAACGACAAATAACGAAAGTTACAAAATGTGACACACGTAACGAACATTATAGAGTTAAGAGAGTCGTATACAACTGTAAAATTTCTAGCCTTGAAAATAATATTTTCTTCAATAGAACGTTTTAATAAAATATTTGGAATATTATGGTACGAACGAAATAATTGAAGGTAAAATTATACGAGTTTTTTATAAATACGATATATAAAATACCATAATATCCTAAACAAATACAACAAACATACCATACCCCATCACTCATCCTTTTCTTCATTTCATCAACCGCTCACCATCCATACCACATCCCACTCATAACTCTCCACTCATCATTTCTACTCACCACTTTCCACTCACAATTATCTACTCATCATCCATCACCACCACCACCACAATCACCTTCCACTCATCATCCATCACCACCACTACCACAATCACCTTCCACTCACCATCTATCACCACCACCACCACAACCATTTCCACCTTCTTTCAATCATCAATCCTACACTCAACTCCTTTTTTCACCCTCATTCTCTCGCACGCTTCCTCGCCACGATCGCTGGGACGACGCTCCCGAGCCCGACGAAGCACGGGGATTCAGCCGTCCCCTCGATCCGCATCGGTCCACGCCCCGAGCCGATCAGCGGACCTGCTTGTGGCCGTTCCACATACGACCAGGCCGCATCGCCGGCCCTCATCCGCTTCCCTCCCGACAATTTCAAGCACTCTTTGACTCTCTTTTCAAAGTCCTTTTCCTCTTTCCCTCGCAGTACTTGTTCTTTATCGGTTTCTCGTCAATATTTAGCCTTGGACGGAATTTATCGCCCGCTTAGGGCTGCATTCCAAAACAACCCGACTAGCCTACAACGCCTCGTGGTGCGACAGAGTCCGGGCACGACGGGGCTCTCACCATCTCAGGCACCCCCTTCCAGGGGACTTGGAACTGGTCCATCGCAGAGGACGCTTCTACAGACTACAATTCGATCGACGATGTCGCTCGATTCTACGGCTGGGCACTTCACACTCTTCCTCACATAATACTCACACTTTATATCACGTCACCATCTTCATACTTCATCAAAATCAGTGAGATTGATAGTCGCGATTAAGAGGACAAATCAAGAAATCCAACGCCACAAACGGTGCGTTAATCCGATCTTCGGATCACAAGTTATCACGAATTTAATTTTCACACACGATTATCACTTCAAAACTCACACTATTTTGATCGGATCTTACTCTAAACTTATCGGATCTCTAATCCAAGACACCACGACGTCCGAGACAAAGTGAAAAACCCAAAAAATTTAACGGTGTGAAGGTCCGATGTGTGGAGTGAGAGTTATCATCAAACAAAGTCTGAAACGTAAAAAATGCTCAAGAGGTAACCAACCCTATTCCGATCCGTTCTATTTTTCGTATGTGAATGAAAAACTATAGGATTTGAAATAAATTTTGATTTTAATATATGTTGAAGCTGTACATGTCTACTTCTAATGAAGTTAAAATATTATGATTTGCAATTTTGAATCTTAAGATATAAATCAAAATATTTGAATATGTCAATCTATAAAAAACTGATTATAGAACTGATTTTGTAGCTTAATTCAGAATCACTCACTAAGAGTTAGAAAATGAGCCTTATATTATTGGAAATCTCTTTAAATCTAGTTTTTAAAATAATTTACAAATCTTAATTTGGATTTGTATGTAATGATATATGAGATGATTAGTGAACAAAAATCAAATTATCCGATCTAGCAAAAATTATAAAATTGAACGAATTAACAGGGATTTATTTGTAAGGCTTCATAATGAGAACTCTGATTTTATGGAAAGTTTATAGAATCTATTTTATGTAGAATGTTACAAAATAATTTTTAAATGTGTATACGAGAAGTTATAGAATTAAAAACTTCGAAAGGTCATAATAGACAGAATCTGTGATACTCGTCCCAAAGGCCGGGGCACCCGTTCCAGAGGCCGGGACGCCTGTTTCGGAGGTCGGAACGTCCGTCCCATAGGTCGGGACATTTAATATGATGTAAACATTCTCGTGGCCAAACGATACATTTAATATGATACAATATCGTGGAAGATAAAAATGGAGAAGAATTGTGGGTAATCTTTGTGATGATTATATTTAATGGTAAAGGAAGTGTGGATTTAAGGAACACTATAACAAACATTATAACAAACTAAAGATAACTGAACAAGTCTGTTGTCGTCAATGAGGTCGTATAGTGGATCCTCCGGGTTTAGGTTCTTTGACTATAGGAGCGTTCAAAGCAGACTTGACTGGGTCAGACGTTAAATCTAGTTAGTAAGAGAACAAGTGTGGTTCTCTTTGTATGCACAGTGATAAGAAGTCGCGGGCCAGAACATCGGTCGATTGGGTGTAAGGCTGCCCTCTGCAGGGGGACCTTCGACGTGTAAGTGAGGATTTAGCAAATCGAAATACACGCAAGAGACATAGTGATTTTTGGGCCGCAAACCTAAATCACGCGTAGTATTCATGAAAAATAGAAACACTTTCACAAAAAATAACGGGTTTTCAAATGATTTTGGTTGATGATATGTGATTGAGAACTTGCCCTACATCAGTGTTTATATCTCAAAAATCTCTCTTTTTCTTTTGTCCTCATTGAGTTCTATCATTTATGTCGGGACACGGATTTACGATGATTAAGTAAGTAAAAGACTATAAAAAAGGACAAAGACGAATAAGCTATTATTATGTGTATAGTTTGATATGACGTCAATATTTTTCTGTGGCTACTACAAAATGTTTTACAGGTACTCATCGATCGTCATAATCGGGGGAGTACCCTATAAATCGAATACATATACTTTTGGTTCCTGAGCTTTTACCTCATGTGTTATGTGTTTTATTTGCAGATCCATCACAGGGCGATACTGAAGCGTTAGAGTGAGATTCTATGTATGTAGTTAATTATCTCATTGTTCAATATGTAATAAATGCTATATGAAATAATTTGGTTGGTAACGATTTGTAGACATTTGAGCAATGTATTTATAAGGTAATATAATGTAATTTGGGTAAACATAACATCATTTGGATTTATAATTATAATGATTTAATAGTTTTTCTTAACTTTTATGTCTGCAAATCCGTTTGCGTTATTTAGTCTTACTATGGAGTGAGTTTATGACGACATAACGTCATGTGTCGGACATATCGGATTCCAAGACGTTATAATATAATGAGCAATTTTGCTGTCTGCAAGGTAACATACTTATGTCAAGTTGATTAATCATTGGTATGGATTTCTTTCTCGGTCTGGTTTGCCATCTGAGCAAGTTCTATTAAGCACTATTGTGCATGACTATATTTTGGCTTGATCATAAATTTCCGATCTGAGTTTGGCTCTCAACTCACCCCGTTTGCTTTTAAGGTCCAAAGTCTTTGGATAGGAAGAGCGACGTATACAGTTTTGGGATGGTTCTATTGGAAGTGTTTTCAGGAAGAAGAGCATTGGAACCAATAGAATGAACGATATGGCTCAAGTACGCGAAGATTGGTGTACAAAACACGATGGCCATGGCGAGCGGTTGCAAGTACGATCTCAATGGATCCTACAAGTTGGCCAATCTCATTTTCAATTGCTTGAATAATCAGCAGGATGCACGTCCGACAATGACCCAAGTCTTGAACGAACTAGAGTATGTCTACAAGCATCATCAAGTGAAAGAGTTTGCCTATTGTGATCAAGACACAGCCGTGGCAGCGCTTTCTCGGATAGAACTTCGTGGTTATAGCTCCTCGTGAAGGATGCTAATATTCGTGTAACCCTATTCCTTGATGTTTTCCCAAATGTATCTTTTGAATAAGCGATTCAATTGTTTAATGATAAATGCATTTTTAATGCGTTCTGTTTTTCTACTCTATGCAACACATCTATTTTGTGATGAGACAATATATCATTTCAAAATATATATTATAGCACATGTTAAAGTATATACCGTAACATACATGGAACAGAGATATCAAACCATTATGTATTGTTTACCAATGCAAATATTTGGACTTTATTCTGATCATAACAAAACAAAACTCCCACCTTCCCACATTATTTATAGTATTGTAACTGTATTATTCATTACGTATTTTAATATTTTATTTTTATTATTAAATAATATGACATGAAATTTATTTTGATCATGTAACATAATTTAATGTTTCACGATTTATAAAATAAAACATTATTTGATACTCCTTCCGTCCTATTATTTTTGTAATGTTTTGATTTTATACGCTTGTTAATACAAAGTTTGATACGCGTGCAGCAAAGATCAAACATAGTTTTTTTGTAAATTTATCGTGAAGTATCAATGATTGTGTAAGTTATATATTTTAATCTAATATATGTTACGGAACAATCAAATATATTTTCATATAAAAATAAAACCTATATTTATATATATATAATATAAAAAATATATGAGATGGGGGAATATACCACTAAATTTACAATGTAGGTGGCATTTGTTGCAAGGTTATCAAGAGGCTCCAGTGAGATTCGATCAGTGCCCTGCTCTCCGCTCATATACTTCACCTCCATCAAAATCCTATCTTCACCAGTCGACGATCGATCGACTCTTCATCTCCACCGCTCCCCTCCTCTTCGTCGCCGGTGAGTCACTCTCCACCGTTCGATTCCGCGATCTCTACTTGCATAGATCTCGATCCATGAACCACAAGGCTTAATCTGATCATTTCAATTCATTTTTCAACAGTAATTGTTATTAGGATATGTTGATGATTTAAGAGAATCGATTATGATCGGTCGATTTCATTAACCAGTGTCGGAATTGTATCATTTGGTTGTTACATTATGCTTGTTTGCTTATGAGGAAATCGAAAACAGTCTCCCTGTTTGCGTAGCAACATAGGTAACACTGCTTACATTTCGACATCGTCAATTGATAAGATTACCCGGGTGGTTATTGTTGGTTGTTCCATTATGCTCTTGCTTCTAAACCTCGAAGAACAATGTAAAAGTTGAAATAGAAGAGTGAGTCTATGGTTTGAATCTAGTTCAGTTTCTGTCTTTTTTGCCTCGTAAATTTGTGACTTGTGCTGATTTGAATGTTGAGGATAATCTAGTATATTTTATTACAATGTCGCATCTTATTGTTTGACCAACTGAATTTTGTTGTCACGGTGATTTGAGGGCCAATGAGTGAAGTTTGATCAAGTTTGAACTTACCCGACAAGTAATTAAGTTCTAGACTTTGTCCATCATGTGAAGTTATTAGTGATATTTATTATTGTTATGTTGATGATTTAAGTTCGTCTTCGTTAACAAATGGCATTCGGCTTGTGTTCATTCGTGTTATCACTCACAATTGATACATGCTTGTTATTTGATGTAGCTCTTCATGTATGCTATTTTTGTTCAGGAATGGCATCAGTTCATGCTACTACGTTGACAACAGTCAGATGCTGGAATGACAGCAATTATACTCACAAAAGGCCATTCACTGCTAACTTCTTTCCTAGGATTGAAAGTGTCGGCTGCTCTGCTAGTGCACGGAGCAAGGATTTTTCTCCTAGTGTAAGGAGTTTAGTCCCTAGAGCTACATTGACCGTTGATCCTGCGACAACTACTGTAGACAAGGTTAAACAAAGGAAGCACACGGTGGATCCATCTGCGCCCGATTTTCTGCCCATTCCATCATTCGAGCAATGTTTCCCCAGGAGCACGAAAGAGTACAAGTGGGTACACATCTTCTCCCTAGAATGAATAGAAATTTTTTATATTTTATGTTTTCTGATGTATGCAATATGCCATGTGGTGCCTGATATGAGACTTGTGATTCTGGATAGGGAAATCTTCCATGAAGATTCAGGGTTTGTGCTCAAAGTTCCATTTCGGAGGATTCACTTGGCAGGAGATGAACCTCATTTTGATACCTATGACACGAGTGGGCCTCAAAATATTAGTCCTCAAATTGGTACAGCTCGTCGCTTCTATTTTCTGTATGTAGAGCGGTTTCTTGTTTCAGTCCATTCTGGTTTGACAATGATGATAGATTCATTTAGTTGAGTGAAATGGTAAGATGTGAGTTAACAAGACTAGTTTCTTCACAATGATTACCACAACTTTCTTGTTCTGAGAAGATAGGATTATTCAGTTTACATCTCAAGTTTTCTAATATATGTATATACCTTATACATGGTTTTTTGCCCTGAAATTCTTCTTAAGATTGTTGTCAGATGGCTCGTCCATCGTCTGTCTCGTGACAGCAAACAAATGTTCATGAAACCAAGTGTAAAGTGTGACTGATCAGCTTCAGCTGTATATTCTTTTGGTCGCAGAATATTTACCCTGATTTTGTAATTATTCTTTTCTATAGGACTTCCTAAGATACGCAAGGAGTGGGTTGACAGGCGTGAGAAGTTAGGTGGTCCGAGATATACCCAAATGTTCTATGCCAAGAAGGGGATGATTACGGAGGAAATGTTGTTCTGTGCTGCTCGTGAGAAGCTTGACCCGGAATTTGTGAGGTCAGAGGTTGCTCGTGGACGTGCAATTATTCCTTCCAACAAGAAGCATTTAGAATTGGAGCCTATGATCGTTGGAAGGAATTTTTTGGTTAAAGTCAATGCAAATATTGGAAATTCAGCTGTTGTTAGCTCCATTGAGGAGGAAGTTCACAAGCTTCAGTGGGCAACTATCTGGGGTGCGGACACTATAATGGATCTCTCCACTGGTCGCCATATTCATGAGACCCGCGAGTGGATCCTACGCAACTCCTCTGTACCTGTTGGCACGGTTCCCATTTACCAAGCTCTTGAAAAGGTAAATGGGGTGGCAGAGAATCTGAGCTGGGAAGTGTTCCGAGATACACTGATCGAACAAGCGGAGCAAGGCGTTGATTACTTCACAATACATGCAGGAGTTTTGCTAAGATACATTCCTCTGACAGCTAAAAGAATGACTGGAATTGTCTCAAGGGGAGGATCTATTCATGCAAAATGGTGCTTAGCTTATCACAAGGAGAATTTCGCTTATGAGCATTGGGATGATATACTTGACATCTGTAATCAGTATGACATAGCATTGTCCATAGGTGATGGGCTGAGACCTGGATCCATTTACGATGCCAATGACACCGCCCAGTTTGCCGAGCTCTTAACACAAGGAGAGCTGACCCGAAGGGCATGGGAAAAGGATGTGCAGGTAAGAAGCTTTAAACTTTTTCGGGATTCTGTTCTGTTTATGCTTATAACCTTCGTTTCATCTCAGTTAACAAGGTCGAATGGATGTGTGCGCTCATCGATCATATAGATGTTCTTATTCCCAGATATTTTTCTTGTGGATGACTAGCGTTCTATTTTCTCTAGTGTAATGTTCATTTTGTTGAACCTTAGGTAATGAATGAAGGCCCTGGCCACATTCCACTACATAAGATTCCTGAAAACATGCAGAAGCAGCTAGAATGGTGCAATGAAGCACCTTTCTACACTCTAGGACCATTAACAACTGATATTGCCCCTGGATATGATCATATCACTTCAGCTATTGGTGCTGCAAATATTGGTGCCCTTGGCACAGCCCTTCTTTGTTACGTTACACCAAAAGAACACCTGGGGCTACCCAACAGAGATGATGTGAAAGCTGGGGTGATAGCATACAAGATAGCTGCTCATGCTGCTGATCTCGCTAAAGGTCACCCGCAAGCACAAGCATGGGATGACGCCTTGAGCAAAGCGAGGTTTGAGTTCAGATGGATGGACCAGTTTGCTCTATCACTGGATCCCATGACAGCCATGGCGTTCCATGATGAAACCTTGCCATCTGATGGTGCGAAAGTGGCACATTTTTGCTCCATGTGTGGACCCAAGTTCTGTTCCATGAAGATAACAGAAGATGTTAGGAAGTATGCCGAAGAACATGGTTATGGAAGCGCTGAGGAAGCCGTGAAGCAGGGAATGGAAGCTATGAGTGCGCAATTTCTTGCTGCTAAGAAGACCGTGAGTGGGGAACAACATGGTGAAGTTGGAGGGGAGATCTACTTGCCGCAGAGTTATGCTGAATCTTTGGTCAGTTGAGGTATCGTTCTTGAAAGTACAGACACATACAATCTTGTGTTTCTTGAAGCCATTCTTAAACCACATCGCCCCATGTCTATAAAAGTTTTACAGGATTTATGATGGAAAGTGTTCCACTGGTCTTATGTCTTAGTATTACGTAAAAGAGATTGAGACTTTGATTTTGTGTACCCCTTATGCTGACCCACCCAAAACTAGTTATCAGCATCACGTTTTTAAAGACTATTGTACTGGACTACAAGTATCCTTACCTGCATTTGGCTGTTTCCTTTGCAGACAAGTGAAGCCTCTTGAACTTTGTTGAAATCCGACAGCATTCTGCGACGAGTGTGCTAAATCTCCTCGCCTCCTCCAGGCGGTAAGTCTAGTAGTTGGAAATAAATTTGAACATTACCTTCTAAAGGCTGTTTATGATTATATAAGCAATAAATCGTCGCATGCTTGTTCTGTATCTCTCACTTTTATCTCCTTACAGTTTTATCTTCTATGTTCGTCTTTGACGCAAGAAACGCACCAGGGGTGTCTGACCCTGCTACAGCATCGAGTATGCTGGCAGGTCAGGCTGAGAAAGTCCCTTTGAACCTGAACAGGATAATGCCTGCGTAGGGAGTGTGCATTTTTGTTTTCCTTTTTGTGTTTTGTGGCATGCACAGGGGACTGATCATTTGAGTATGGCGTGGTTGGTTATGCCATGTTGAGTAGTTATCCGGAGACTTGATCGATCTCAGGTCAGTAACTGACCAGCTGCGGCCTTTATCGATTTCACGTGCGTGTTAGAGGTACAGTTTTTGCGTTCTTGAAGGCAGAAGTTAGTCTGCCGTGTTTATGTTTGAAGCAGGGAATTTTGTCTTGAGAAGTAGCCAGTGATCGAGTGTGTGAGCGAGCGAACCATCCTCCGTAGGCTGTAAATATCCTATCGGAAAATATTTTGTCGATACAGTCGTCATTGAAGGTGCTGAAAAACAATAGTAAATCACATGTTATGCTTTTGCTGGAGTATCCAATGAATGTTATCGTCTGCGAATGCAGCTTGTATAGAAGGATCAGTGTTCGACAGAAGTATAAATGTGACATATTGTTCTATAGCCTGGTGCTGAAATTGAATGTTCTTATCTTGTTCGACGCGTTCATTCGTTTCGATTAAGTTCATGACTCTTCAACGTGTGAAGAGCTTGTGAGTGATTGTGCAACGTGAATTTCATATCGAGTAAACACCATGCCAAACATGCATTGATATGATGATTCCATTGGTTTAAGAGTTTCCTTAGCTTGAGCATCTAGTGAGCCATTGACGATACCTAACTTAAAAGTTAAAAGACCACAAGGTTGTAGTTCTATTAAATTGCCCTTGAAAATGAATGTACAAAGTGATTTGATTTCAACTATCTCTTAAATCTTAACCATTAATTTTCAAAATATCCTTTTATTAAAAAGATCAAGAAAAAGATTTTACATTAATTAAGTTTAGCACAACCCCGTTAAAACAACATTGACAAATCTATGATAAATATTAAAAGTTACATTAGATTTTTTTGATATCAAAATTTAATTTTCTTTGTTATCAAAATTAATTGATTATGTATTAATTATAACACTTTATACTTACGATCACTCATTATACTTATTAAGTGAAAATTATCAAATGGGCACTTTTATAATCTTTTTTCCTCGTTCAGTTTCGGAAAATGTATACCTTTGTACGGGTGGTGATGTGGGAAAATATGGTCCTCTACACTTCCCAGGGGCATGTATTCATAAACGGAAAAAGACATGCCCATTCGAACGACCGCTTCCTAGTAATTTGACAAGGTGAGGGTGCCCAAGGCGTCCTGTTTCGTAGATATCTTCGGGCATAACACATTTAATTTGATGGAAATAACATGAAAAGTAAACAAGTCGCCGGATATAAAAATATTGCTATCTTTATTATAAAAAAATTATAATTAGTTGATTTGATACGATAATTTATGTGTGTTTTTTTTATTATAAAAATCATTTTATTCTTTGACATATATAAATAAAAAAATAAAAAAATATAATAATATGATAAATTGATATTTTAATATTTATATATAAAAATTAAAATATTATAATTTAATTAAATCATCCAATAATTATTGTAATTCTTACCGGTGGAAATACTAATTTAAATTTGATGTTTATATTATGTCTATTTATCTACAAGCCATTATATAAATTGGGTTCATCCATCCAAAGTCCTTTCTTGGCCCACTGAACGGGAAACCTAAGTCGGAAACTGTTTGTCCTCGGCCAATCGAAACCCACCCCGGCGCCGGCGCAGCCGACGGGCAACAATCAACTCAATCCAACTCGCTCGGTGAACGTTGATTTATTAGATTGATCGGCGACCGGCTGTTGGCGGCGGTGATCATCGGTGAGAAAATAACAGAAGAGAAGATGGAGGAGGAGGCGGCGGCGAGGAGCGAGACGACGGTTTTTCATGAGCGGCAGAAGTTGCAGTTTTGCCTTCTCCATGCCCTCAACAATCTCTTTCAGGTAAATCAATCGATCGAAGAGATTGATGTTGTGTTGGTGGATCCGTTATGCAGTGTTTAGGGTTTAGGCTGTGTGTTGATTGCTTCGGAAACAGTCTCTTTGTTGCATAACAATGGAGGTAAGACTGCGTGAATTTTCATCCATGTAGCGGATCCGTTATGCAGTGTTTAGGGTTTAGGCTGTGTGTTCATTGCTTCGGAAACAGTCTCTTTTTGTTGCATAACAATGGAGGTAAGACTGCGTGAATTTTCATCCATGTAGCGGCTCCGTTATGCAGTGTTTAGGGTTTATTTTGTCTATTTGTGTTGATTACTTCGTCGAGCAAATTTAGTATCTATTTTGGTGTTACATGTCCAAAATGAACAACTGGAAAGAGTATAATTACTAGTTTAGCACTTTTCTTGTATTGATACCTCGTTTGGATTGCGTACATCTCGCCCGTCCCGAACTCCATCCATCCTGATGAGAACCACTTGAAAGAGAAAGGGATGATTTTGACCAAAACTTTTGAAGAATTTATGATCAACTGGGATTCGACATCCTAAACGTCGATTTGAGATAGTCTCGTGTTAATTAAAAAAGAAAAAAAAAGATCCTACAAAAAGAATGGATCCTAAGAATGTGTCTCGTATAGTAGATCGCAATATGTTGATTTCGGAAAAGGCACCTAACACGTTAGTGCTTTCACGTAATGCATTTTCTTGTGAGGTTGATTCCGTATTTGATGTCTCTCAATGGGATTGATTGTAGGAGAAGGGTGTGTTCACTCGAGTGGATTTGGATAGAATAGCGGAAAAGCTTGCACTTGATGATCCGACAAAACAGAACTGGAGCCCTATTTCTGTGGTCTTCAAGCCTCATCATAATGTGATTACTGGAAACTACGATGTCAATGTGCTGATCGCAGCCCTTGAAACAAAGGGTAAAACCGTGGTGTGGCATGATCGCCGCAGTGGGGCTTCAACAATCAATCTTAATGGTTCTGAAGGAGATAGATTGATGGGTATTGTGGTTAATGTTTCGGTTAGGAGGCTTCGTGGCCTTTGGAAGGGTAGGCATTGGATCACGTTGAGAAAACTTGATGGGGTTTGGTATAATTTGGACAGCGATCTCAGAGCCCCTGTGCCGTTTAAGGATATTGAGGAAGTTCGGGAGTTTTTGGAGAGTATTATTGCTGGTGGAGGAGAAGTTTTGCTTGTTATAAATCAGCAACTGTGAGGGGTGCCTGTTGATTTACTTCTTGGGGTGGCTCTGAACTTCTGACTTTGTGAGTGTATGCTCTTTTTTTTTTCAACTTCTTAATCATGGTATGGTGACTTGATGCTTGCATGATATGATGATCAAGTTTAAGGATTCGAGATCAGGTTTCGGAAATGGTTGCACTTGTCTGCTATGATGTGTCAATGTATCAGAAGACAATGTGGGTATGGTGATTCTCATTGGATCATGAAGTGTGTCGCAAAGGTCAGTCCATGGATTTCCTTTTGAATTGCTTTGTTGGATTTCTTCAGAGGTTACTGCTGGAGCATGTTGCTTGCGAGTTGCGACTTGGATACTATACAAATGATGCAGTTTGCGTTGCTGCCACGGAATAGTAAACTGATGGTTGCACTCAGCCATGGAATCACCAAAGGATATGTATCTATTCTTCATTGGCCTCAGTTGTAGCAAAGCCGATACCATGAACAAAAGGCGCTTTGCCCTACTCATGTAGCACGCTCCTATCAACATCTAGTCGGTCAGTCTATCCATATCCAGCTCCAATCGACATGTTCATTCTGTACATTTCAATAGTTGTATAACAAGCATGTTGCGAGTAATCGAGCTTTGTTTTGCATATGACCTTTTGTTTGTAATTTTTGTTATGGTAGGTTATGTTCCATCACTTGGGCTTTCTGTGAGATACTGTAATTTCAATGTTGGGAAAGCAACAATATTGCAATTTATGCATTGAATAAAGTACTTTGCCACGCTATGATCGTGGCAATAACATTTATTTGTACCCTTGTTTTCTGCACTGACATCAATGGTGCTAACGATCCCAAAGCTATGATCAGTTGTTATACTTTACCACGCCATCATATCGTTGCTAGAATTCCATTGTTTAAACGTGCAATACTTTAGGGGCGTAGCTGACGCGTCTGTTTAGGGAGGAAAACAAGATTCATGATGATGTAAATGCCTGGAAGAGGATTCAGGTTAGTGGAATATCTAAGAATTTGCTATATATATTCACGCTACCGATGATCGGAAATAGATATCTGCTAGGGAATTCTTTCATTGCAGGTTGAGAATCTGGATTGGGAACACATTCAAGGGAAGCATTATTCACTGCAATCCATAAAGTTTATAAACCCCTGCTAGATTTTGAACTTTTCTTCATGTGTTTTGAAGCACGGACGGAAATACCAGGGTATGTTGTTGTTTTGAACCATGGAAGGTTTCCATTTGTCAAGGTTGAGTTGACACCAAAGCATGAATTCTGTTAAGTAATGTTTTCAAATACCAATTGTGTTGAAAGGTATGTTTCGAATCCGTGTTTTTTTTCCGCGTGATTCTTTCCGTATGGTCGTCCTCCCACGTATGGTTTCCGTGTGGTAATCGTGTGGTGTCCATCTCCTTCTCCGTGTTTCGTCCGCGATGTTCTCTGTGTATAAGAAGAAAAAGAGGAGAAGCGAAGAAGATGTGAAAGACGCAGAGGAGTAGAATGCAGAGAAAGGGAGGGAGGCTGGAGGTGAAGAAGTGATGGAGAGAAAAAGATAAGGTAGGAAAGTGGAGAGGATCAGTGAAGATAAAGTGAGAAGCAAAGAGGAGTGTTGGCAAAGAGTAAACAAGGAGCTCAGGTGGTTTGGGGTTTTGATGATTTAAACACCGTAAACACATAAACTCCTTTTGTATTTTCTCATTTGCGGAAAAAACCACGTAAAAATGTTTGTCTCATTTATTTTTACGTATTTATTGTTTGTGTTTATAATTAACAGACTCGTTCGTAACAAATTGCTTATAGACGATCAATACTCGATATTGTAGTACGAATAGCACCATACAACTTCAATGCACAATTTGTCATGCATATTGATGATTAACAGTTTTGAAAGAAGCACAGAAACTACATGTTCATGATCATGATCATTTCTTGGCGAAGAGACCTCCGAAGCCGCCGCCGCCATCCTTCTTCGCCTCACCACTCTTCCCGCGGCTGCCCGCACTTCCCTTCTCTTCGACTTTCTTGAGGATCGGATCGGTCTCGAGAAGCTGATCTTCCTTCTGCAACCCACTCAGTATCCAATCAAGAATGCTCTTCTCTTCGCTGCTGCCGCCGCCGGAGCTCTTGGCAGTCGTCGTCGTGGCGTAGACACGGCCGGGTGGCGTGGTCACGGAGGTGAAGGTTGTGGGAAGAGATGGCATTGTGGGTTGTTTCGTGGTGGCGGTGCGGTGCATGGTTTTGTATGTGGTTGTGCCGAGGGTGAAGAGAGTTGAGGCCATGGTTTGATGCTTGTTGGTTGATGAACGAATGAATGAATGATAATATGTCGAGTGAGGCTTTTTTTAGTTATATTTGTGGAATTTGAGCCACTGGTTTTGTTTTGGGAGTGTTTCTACCACGAGTCCTCACAAGCAAGTGCCTATCTTATCCTCATATGCTTCAGTTGGCGCTCATTTTTTTCCATTTCCATTTTTCTCCCTCGTGTATGTCCAAAAAAGATTTGACTCCGAATCGGTATTATATAATCTTTATTCCAATAATATGATCCTAAGTTCAACATGTTTTGTTTTTTCTAAATGATAACCCTAATGCGAGTCATTCTTTGATCAACCGAATATCCTACACAACTAGAGGACCCTTTAAATCGTCCCATAAATCAGTTTATTTTTCACGAACTGAATCCTATATAGGTTTTGTATTTGATGAAGTTATATTATCTTTACCTTTGTTATCGAAACTTTTTTCGGGCTCCTTTCCACCATAAAACATTAGATTTGAACAAAGATTTTGAGGTGAGTTCAATCCAGGACTTATAGTTTCCAGCCGATCATGTATGTGTGCACAAATCGAAAGGAACGATGAAGGTTGAGAGTCATACAATGTTGACACTAGAAAATCAAAGAGGAAAAACCTCACTCAGCATTGTTTAGAGGAAAAGAATAAATTGAAAGAGGATACAGATCAACACCAATATAATCAACAAAATCTAAGGTAACATTGCAATTCGAAGTGTGAAGCATATGAATAAATACGACGAGAAAATGATGTCCCTAGCAAGGTGAAAGAAGTTTCTAAGCAAACAAAATCACTCGCAAATCTCAAGCGAACAAAAATGACTCAATACTTCCCTATATATGATCGCCTACTTTCCAACTCTACATATCAGGAACATTCAAGGAAGATCAGCACTCATGGCTTCGGCTTCTTCTTCTTGAACGATTTTCCCTTTTTATCGTCCCCAGCTTCATCTTCCGCCCCCTTCCTTCTCTTCTTTCCCCCCGATTCTTTGATTTTCTGCAAGAAAATACACTCTGTCATGAACTAACAGTTCAGTTTACGGCAATTTGTTTGTGCCACAACAACACACAACACCCTGTGATTTGTTATCAGACCATTGCTGTTACTATGGCTAAGAAGCATTTTTTTTTTTTCTCTGCCTTTGATTCACGAAGTGAGGCTATGAGGAAACACGAAGCCTCATTTTAATGGATTCCACTTCATTGTTTTGCAAGAGTACTGATGACTTGGGATCAGCTTGTTATTTACCAAGTGTTTTCGGAAGCCTTAATACGTCTACATTGGTTGAGCTTACCATTTGGGCAAGCCTTTTGGCCTCGGTAACACGCTCCAATAGTAACAGAACCTGCTCCTCCTCGGCAGGGAACTTTGATAACCTCTTCGCTGTGTTACAGAAGACAGCAATGATGATTTTGCCGGAAAGAAATGTCTTCAGGAGTCGGACTATGAAAGGTGCTTACCTATTAGTTTCTCTATCTGCACAAACCATTCTAGCTCATACTGATTCACCAACGAAATTCCAACACCAGACCTTCCGGCACGGGCAGTTCTTCCAACTCGGTGAATATAATCCTGTAAGGCCATTTTAAAAAATCAACTAACACATATTCGGACATCAACAAATCAACCAATAAAAGACAAAAGCAAATAGAAAACAGTTTCATCAAGAACCACTGCCCAGGGACATGAGAACATGACGAACTGTTAAAACCAGAATCATATGTTCACAGAATCGCAGTTTTTGTTATGTGGACATCATATATGAAAGATTTTTAATCAGCAATCATCCTTCAAAAAGAAGTAAACTGACCTTGGAGTTGGAGGGAATGTCGTAATTGATAACCATATCTACTGAAGGGATATCAAGGCCTCTGCTCGCCACATCAGTGCAGATCAGAGTACTACACTCTCCTGCTTTGAACTTGTTCAAAGCTCCAAGTCTTTTTGACTGTCACAAGCATAGAGCAGCAGATTAGGAAAAAAAAGAAAACAGCCAGTCTTATGATGCTCAAACAAATCACCATGAATAGTAGACTACGAGAATTGCAGTATTATAAAATTTACAATGCTCGCAAGTCACAACTCAAAACTCACTGATACTTTCATTCTCATTGCGACAACAAAAATGCATCAAATCTCTAACCAACACAAAATCTATTTCTTGATTCCTAACTAGACAAGTAATAAGATCAGGAGACGGTGCAGACCTGGGTCATGTGACCACTAATAGGTATGGCACTCATGCCAAGATTGCGAAGCATCAATGCTAACAGTTGGGTTGCATCACATGTTCGAGTGAAAACCATTGATGTACTACCTGCCATCTCTAACAAAATATAGACAAGGTAGCAGTCCTGCAGATAGAGGCAAAGTGAAAGTGAGACAAGAACTCATCAGACTACATGTTACACATACATATGAGATTATTTACTCTGAAAAAGCACGAGTGACAGAAGGTGACCATATTTCTAAACCAGGAGTCAAAGACTCCCAGACGATTTTCTAACACGGGGATGAAATACAGTGTCTTCAAAGGAAAGTAATAAGGAATAGGAAACACCAAAACATAAAATCGTTCCATCCATTTTTATTGGCATTAAAATGGAAAAGTAGGAAGAAAGCAAAAACCTTGTATTTGGCAGGAATGAAAAGAAATTCTTGCTTCAAGGTATCAACGGTAGAATATTTGGAAGCTGCCTCGATCTGGAAGATATCAAAAATTCTGATGAGACATACAAGAATACTAGAAAATGGTGGCCAAAAGATCCAAAAGAAAAAGAAGAACACATAGGCAGTATATTTTGGTATCTCACCTTCACAGGATTCCTCAAACAAGCTCTCTGGAGTTTGCGTACCTGCAAAAACAAATAGCTTAGCTTTAAAAGTTTCATCAACCAAAGTACTTATCAGGGCAAAAAGCATTAATCCCTAATCCTATAGGCCTATACACCTCTATCTCTCCGTCTCGCATCCAACACTGGTATAATACCACCTGTATATACATACCCGTGCTATACTGCTATCATTGTTGAGCATACTACATCGACTAATGAATACATACGGGAGGCAGTAGCAATGATTTCACATACCTTTTTAGTCATCGTGGCAGAAAAAAGGAAAGTTCTCCTTTCACGTGGAATAACCTTCAATAGCTCATCAAGGGACTTCTCGAAATCCTCATTCAACAATCTATCTGCTTCATCCAACACCTAGCATCAATCACAAGTCATTATATCAATAGAAGTAAACAGGATTCAGCAAGGACAGCACCTTCCCAAAACAAAATTAGCAAGGTAATTACACGAAAAATCAAAGTAACAAACCCGTTGCCATCAGAATCAGACGTACCAAGTATTTCAGTGTACGAAGTGAAAACCCTTTAGTATTTGTCAAGTGATCAAGAAGACGTCCAGGCGTCCCAACCTACACAAAAAAAAGAAAAAAAAAAAAAACAAAGTATTAGGGAAAACATCACAAGTAGGATAATATAAAACTATAAAATTAGAACAAATCACCTGATGACAACTATAAACTTTCAGACAGATATTAAGAACATGGAAACAAGACTACTAATAGCGAATTCACTCACAATAACATGTGGTCTTTTAGCAAGGTTAATTTGCTGCTGTGTTATGTCTACCCCACCAACAAGCTGTTCAAGGCACCGAAGACCACGAAGTGTTAACAACCAAACAAGGGGGAAAAGGTGATCAAATAGAATAACCAAATGCCAATCACACAATAAATCATCCATTTCCATTAAAGGAAAGGGAAGCATACCACGGCGGTTTTAAGATGAATATCACTTCCAAGAGCTTCAAACTGATCTGCAATCTGAATCGCAAGCTCCCTAAAACATAAACGAAAATCCATCAAGCAAACTAGAAAAATTAACATCCTAACAGCTGGAGTTGGCAGATCACTACATGCGATAACAGAAGCGGCCATTCTAGAATAACGATATGCATACAAAAACACAACTTGGTAGCAAGGTATTGGATGTTCACATTGCACAATGCACATATTTAGCCATATGCGATCCAAATGATTCTAATCCAACTTCTATCATGCATCAATTTTTTCATCTCGACATTAATCAAATCCAACAAATCCGATACAGTTCGAAATCAACACTCACCGAGTAGGCGAGAGAACGCAAGCGAAAAACGGCTTCGGATCATCAAGCAAGGACTGGATAATAGGAAGCGCGAACGCTCCGGTCTTCCCCGACCCCGTCTGCGCAAGCCCTATCACATCCTTACCTACAAAACCACACACAAAACCACACCAAAACATCAAAATCGAACCACAAACAACATAATCACATCCCTCAAAACCCTAACAAACACGAAAAAACCCTAAACCTTCGAGCGCGTGAGGGATAGCCTCGAGTTGAATTTTCGTCGGCACTTTCCACCCCAAATTGTTACATGCTTCCACCAATTCGTCGCAGATTCCGAGATCCTTGAACGACTTCTTCGTTTCCTCCTCCTTGTTGTCTTGCTCCTCTGAATGATTCTTGTCTTCCTCCCCCATTTTCGCCGCAAATTGATCGAGAAACGACGAGCTCGGCGGCGGCGGCGGCGGCGAGTGAGGTGGCGAGTGATGTATCGAGTGCTTGTGGTGGTGGAAGCAAACCCTAGATATCCTTCCCTGAGAACTGCGGCCCAACTTGGCCCAGCCCAATTTCGCTCGGCCCAGTTTTGAATTATGTTGTTTGGGCGGCCCAATATCTGATGGTTTTTGTTTTTTGGTGAAAATATAGTGCTGGTGGGTGTTATGGGTTGATTGCAGTGATTGGTAGTGGAGTTTAGGTTGGAGAGAAACTTGAGAGGTGACAATTAAGTTGTTAATTGTGATTAGTGATGATAGTTAATTGGGTTAGAGTAACGCTTTGGAGCATTTATTTGTGATGAGCTTGAGGGGTCAAAGGAGAAAAGAGGGTGATGATTTGAGGTGAAAATAGAAAGTTGAAAAGGCTTTTTACCGTGGGTGAAATTTAGAATTGTTACTGCTCTTTGGATTATTGACAATGTTTCTGATCTGCTTTTGGGGATTTGATCAAGTAACTATTATGAAGATAGATACTGTTATAAACGAGTCACAAATGAAAGTTACACGATTTAGAAATATAAAGTCGGAAGATAAACCGATGTCCAAGCGGTTAAACATGAAATTTACGCCTAATACAATAAACATTGCCTAAATGTTTATGATTAATTGACTATCATAGAACTACATCTTCCTCTCGTCACGATCGATAACTACTACCTTGACAGTATGGAGATGATGACATCATCTCCATCAAGTCCATGTCTCTACTGGAACTATAGTATTCATTGATCGGAGACGCTTTCTCTGTTTTCACCACAGCCGCCATCTTCAGATGATCCTCGTCGTGGTAGTAGAGATCACTCGAATAGCTTCCATTTAACAAGTAGGAGAGGTAAATGTCCGAGAGCAGATAGGCACTAGTATGACTTGTAGGATTTGCAGCCTCCATTGAGTAACAAATCATTCCCATGTTTGGACATGGGACATTGCTTGTAGAACTCGAGCCATGGCTCAATGTCGAATCCATTTCCTGAGTAGACAATGCTAAATTGTTGATGGATGATTGGTTCTTGAAGCCGTCTTTGAAGCAGTTTTGCATGAAGAGTATCTCGTCTTCACAAGAATCAATCAACAAAGGCGACAAGTCATAATATGCTGCTAGCTCCGGAACCAACATATCTTGATAATGGCTCACTGGCTCCTGATCAGAGCAGTTGTAACTAGACGCGGTGGTGATCGAGTCAGAACCAGCAGAGGGATCCTTGATAGTCATCGTGGTGTCCGACGTGGTGGGATCTTGGTTCGGTAGGGTTATGCTCATGATATAGTCTTGTAGAATTGAGTTTTGAGATTTTCCACTTTGGCTCTCATCCCTTGCTTTCTTCTTCTTTCTCTTCGCGTTCTGTCTCCTTTTGGTAGCATTCCAATGGTTCTTGATTGAGTTCTCTGTTCTTCCAGGGATCCTCTTGGCTATCTCTGCCCATTTGTTGCCGCATTGCTCGTGAGCTTCGATCAACATCCTCTCTTCTTCTTCGCTCCATGAATCCTTCTAAAGTCGACCACAAATGAATTAGTTAAACACAAATGATCAGTTTCATGTTAAGAACATATATTTCACGACGAAAAGCAAGTTCTAGTTGCAGTATAATCATGAGAAGGGGCTTTCAAGAGTGAAGAGGTCACATGAAAATGAAATCCTAAAAACAAAAAATAAGCATTGTTGAAGGAGCAAGAAGAGCAAATCATGCCTCAGAAATGCTCATTGCCTTTTTTACATTCAGCAATTTCAGAACAAGACTAAATACATATATAGCTTAAATTCGCGCCCTTTAATTTTTTGTTCAATTTCTTCCTACAGAAAATGTTATGCTTGATAAGAATTGGAATGAGATCTTGTAAAATTCTTCCATAGATTCAAAAATCCAGTGCAGATTTTCGTGTCTAAGTAAGGGAAATTAGCATCAATAAGAGGCGATTTTCATAACCGGAAACTTATAAATTTGGTTATAGACATGCAAAAGCACATGAGATCGGAGGGAAAAGGAGGAAGATTCAGAGTGATTAACCTTGATATCAGGTCGTAAATGATTATGCCATCTCTCGCGACATTGTTTTCCAGCACGACCGACCAACTTCGAAGCAACTTGTGCCCATTTCCTTAATCCATATTGCTCTACCAACTTGATCAACTCCCTTCCATGATCACAACAAAAAACAACAAAGAAAAAGCCTTGAATCATTCATACACATCATAGTGAAACAACTTATAATATTGAAAGATAGATCATAGTGAAAGAAAGTTTAAGATACATGAAAGCATTTGGTTTACCTATCTTCTTCCTCGTTCCACGGCCCTTTGATCAACATGGTAGTCGAAGAATCCACCTTCCTTTTCTTCCCTACCCCTTTATCGTTCTTCGTAGACAAAGCCGTAACTACCTTATTTCCATGTACATCAACTCCTTCACTAGGAGGCATTGATCCATCTATCATCAAGGCATGTAAACTTTGCCAAGACACTATCCCACCATCAAACACATTCGTCGCATCAGCAAAGTCATTAACTGACTCATCAACCTTAGGTTTCGCTCTCTTTGGAGATTGATTTTGTGATGAAGTAAATTTTTGGCCGTGTAAGAATCTTTCTATGGCCGACAACGGAGGCCTTGCACGATACATCGTCGTCGAGTACTTAGATGGCATGTTTTCATGTACATAGCCATGACCAATGTTGCCATAGCCATAGCTATCTTCTTCTTCTCCTCCCATGAATATACCAAATGGGAAGGTTGAACAAAGTGGTTGAAATGCCAAGTAAGAGAAAGAGACCTTGCTAAGATAAACTTAATGGGGTAAACGAGCAAGAATTTCGGTGGTTTTTGTTCTTTTATATTCTCTCTTATATGTACGTAATACGTGATTTGTGAAGTAAAAATGCATTCGAAAAGAAAAAAGAAAAAGGAAAATGGCAGCTTAAAGGTAGCCTAAATGTTAGCAAATGTTTCCAATTTGTGACCGTCAGATCAATGAGGGCATCCAATGGTTGGCAATTCAGTAATAATTAAAATCATTAAATGTGAAGTGAGTAGCAGGAGAGGTAAATACCCTGTGATTAATGGAAAAAATAAGCTAGGCTCACGTTATATAGACCATCTCCTTTTCCTTTCACTTGCTGAGTCACAATTTTACCATCGGTTTGTTGTCTTTTATCAAAGCTACGTTTCCTGTTTTCTTTGATTTTTTAAGAATACAAGAAAATATATGTTATAATATAAATATATCTAATAAAAAATAAATAATGAAAAATAAATGATTAAAATCAAAATAATATTTTTTAAATTTATATTATTTTAATTTTAACCGTTCATTTATAATTAAACACACCTATATCATAACATAAATCCATTTTTTAACCCAATTCCAGGATATCCTTTTCAGCTCTTAACTCTCTAAATAGACCGAAGCTGAGAGACTCCCCAAACAAGTGGTTTCGACAACAGATCGAGGATGTCATACAATCTTCGTCCATAACTTTAAATGCTGGACGAACAGGGTCGGGTCCTTCTGCACAGAGGCATCAACGGAATAGTGTAGTGTTTACAATCTCGACTACAAGAACATCGACTTGCGTGTTCTGAAATCTACAAAAAACATTTCATAGAGTACAATGCTTGAGGAGTGACATCCCTCGTCATACGTCAGCTCAAGTATAGATGGCAGGTTAGATAGCTATGGATCCCTGTGATGTTGGGAGGATGAATTCCGAGCACGGGATGAGCTTTTCTCTCGATCCCTTTCCCTCTCTCTGTCCCTCTCATCGCGTTGCCCTCTCTGATCAGTCTCCATTTCAATTCTTCTTAACCGCTTCTCCTCTCTCCTATCACGGTCATCTCCGGCATTAGCTTCACGATCATACCTTGATGATCTCCTCTCGTTTGCATGCCTGTCAAGAACTTCTTTGTGGGTTGTCTTCTCTTTCGGCACTGGTTGTCTATCCTTGCGATGATCATCAGTAGATTTTATCTCCCCTATCTGACGGTGGCTGTCTGTCCTGACACTCCCTTTGGAATGTCTCGCATGGTAATCATCATCTTGACGCCGCTCAGTAGCCCTGGAATCGGGGTTGCGTTCGTGTTGACTTGATCTATTATCACGTTTTACTAGATCATCGAACTTATCATGGCCCCATTTTGAGCCCCTGTCCTCTTTGTCCTCCTGAGGCCCCCATCCAGTATCTGCGGCTCTCTATGTTCACAAAGTGCGTAGAGAACGGGTAAAGTCAGCTTTATTTTTCAGGTAGCAATCCATGGGTACGGTAAGAGCTGGAAATGCATGGAATTTCAAAAAAAATGAAATTACTGGTTTTGAATAAAAACATAATCCACGGCGACAAAACACAGAGCTGGCCAGAATTATCAACACTAGATCAGAAACAACGTCAAAAAGAATGCAACATAACTATGATATATTTAGAGTAGACAAAAATACACTTCCGAAATCCCAAGTCAGAACTCACAACTGGATTTAGACAACACCAAAAGTAAATAAACATCTTAACTTTCAAGGCATTTACAACTCGCAACTTGCAATCAACGCATGACAGTCTACATTGAATATGCAGAATTGCAAAAATAGGCGTTGTTCTTGCAAAATGATAGAAGAGTAAGAATAGCTACATGCTAAAGAGATAGGGAATTACTTGCTCATCATGGGAGAATTTGCATCCAGCACCTCGCGCACATTCACCTTTCTGAAAAGCACGACAAACACCTCGAGCCTCTCTTTTCTTCCTCTCTTCCTCCTCATCCTCCTCTTGCTTTTTCTTATAGTCACTGACATGATCAACCCTTATAACCCTCCCAAGAATCTGAGCACCATTCAGGTTATCTGCAGAGACATACCAGCTCAATTATAAAGGGGACCTCGAAAACTATTGCTTGCAAGAAACATAAACAAATGCGAAGGAGAGGAGTGATAAGGCGAGAAGGAGATTCTACCTACAGCAAGGTTTGTGCTTCTTTGATCTTCATATGCAATGAAAGCAAAACCTTTTGATTTGCCAGTGCCCTTGTCTCGAACGAGATTCACATCAACGATCTCTCCATATCTAACAGGAAAAACAGAAAGCAACATTCAGCTAACAAGTACACATAGGAAGAGCCTTTGTTGAAAAATAAGGTAAGCATATCCACAATATATAAACTAGAGAAAGGGTATGCAGCAAAAAAAAAAATTACTATATGCCACAAACTTTGCCATTCGCAGGTTTCGAAGAAAAAAGAACAATACCTAGGCATGGAGCATATTTTAATGAAAAAACAAAAAACAAGAGGCACGATCATATAAACATCATAACAACTTGGAAAGAAACCCCTGACGGAGTGCAAAAACAAGACAACCATAAAAACAGAAATTGAATAATAATGATGCCATTTTAATCCGATATAGGAGTCATATTCATAACATTACTTACACATGTAGAATAGGAGAAGCCATTCATATCTCTAAACAAAAAAACAAAAAAAAAACCCTGTTTCACTACAACTTGGAAACAACTGCATTTGTTTGCCATAAGGTAACACAAGATTATCAATCAGGAACTCTGAACTCCATTCCATACCCAACAACAAGATTTTGAAAGAACAACCCGAATACAAAACGATTCATACAAAGACAACAGCAACCACACAGATTACCCTTAGGAACACACCCACCAGCACTAATGTATTGATACCATGGCATCTTGTGATTAGGGTTGCAAATGAGCGAGCCAAGCCGAGTCAGAGATTGCTTGGGCTTGGCTTGTTTAGATAATTAATAGGCTTGAGCTTGTGTTCAAGCTTGATTTGAGGCTAATCGAGCTGAGTCTATCAAACTTGTTTCATAAACAGTAAGGCTTGGGCACGTCTCATATATTCATTCGAATCGAACCAAGCCTTTTATAGACAAGTCATAATATAATCGGAATTTAAACCCCAAAAAAATGACAATCACAACCTAGAAGTTCAATTTGATAAATCTAACATTGCAAACAAAAACTAACATAAAATAAATTTTGACTAAGTTTTTATCATGACAAACAAATACATAAAACATGACTCATCAAACTAATACATCTTATTATAAAACAACATAATCAACATAATGAGAAGTGAGAACATTGAAGTGCAAAATTGTTCCTACGCAAGGCAGCATGCATCTTATAATCATCAAGGCAGCATGTATTCCTACGCAAAATTGTCGAGCAGGTGAGCACCGTGCAGGGCAGCAGGCGTGCATGCTCTTTGAGCTACGGTAGAACCCCAGCCCCTCTTTTGATTTGAAAAATTAATTTTCGATTTGTATAAGCAATCATCTAATAATGGTTCATATATAATAAAATATGGTTGTTTTTAGAAAAGAAAAAATTGACATTCACCAACCCGACACACAAAATCCACAAAACCCCTCGATCTAATCAGATAGAAAGAGAAGATACATACTGTGCGAAGACGGCCAATAGATCGCCTTCAGTGAGATCGTACGGGACGCCACCGACGAAAACGTAAGCCGAACCCTTGTATTTCGCGTGCCAAGACGCTTCGTCGGAGATTCCCAAATCGGCTTCTTTGGAGTTGATCTTCTGAATCCGCTTCACCAAAGTTAGTGGATTCATTGTCGGAATTGGGATAGAGGAGAGAGTGGATGAGGGTGAGATTGAACGGTGAAGGGGCGGCGGACGTCGGCGGAGAAGTGGTGACGCAGCGCCGGAGAGAAATTAGGGTTTGGGGAGTGGAAGAGGTTGATTGAATTAACTTGTATGGTAAAACGCTGTGTTTTTTTTTTTTTTTTTCATTTTAAAGTGTTTAAAACATTGTTTTGATAATTATCAAAGAAAACAAACAAACATTGTTTTGATAACCATATAAAGCTATAAAATTTAGGTATATATTCACACCATTTTATAATTTCTATAACGATATATTTTCAAAATCTTGTTTATGATGATAAAATATCAATTTTTTATAAAATTATTATAAAATATTAATGATAAATTAAGTTATAAATTTTAATGTTGAATCAAAAAATAAATTTTTGACATTTTTAATATTTTGAAGTACGTTTTTCTCAACTTAATTAGTATCGATATTGTTACATGATAAAATAATGAAAAATATTGTCAAATTGTCTTACCATGCTGACCATATTTTTTATTATGGACGATGTTATTATTGAATGCTAGAGATAATACTTGCTAGTTGACAAAGGGATGATTGGCACACTGAGAAAATTAATTCATGTAGTAAAAGCTTTTCTCTTATGTGGGGTACAAAATATCAGATACGGAATAATAATACAGCTATAAGTTAGTATTATAAATGTATTAATTTAATCCTCACATTTTTGCTGTGGACAAAGATGACGATTTAGAGAAATACGACATATACCAGTTTATTTCTTTTGCGGGTAACGGATGTTGTTTATAGGATACACTATTTACACAGTGATCTATGTTACTGTATGGACCCGTTGTACATAATTATATCTGGAACAAAAGGATACAAGCAACATGTTTTAATTGGACTAATAGATTCCATAAATGCACCAATACAAGTCAAAAAAAACCATTTATAAATGGACAAAACTTTGGCTAGTGGACATCATCATCGACCTACCATTCAAATTCAGCACCCACCACAGCTCAGAATCATTGATTCTATCTCAAAATTCTCCTCCACTGATTCAAACACCACTCATCTGATCTCCAATCACGAAGGTGAATTCCCAGGATCTCTAGTACATTACTCTCTTCTCTTCCCATGGCAGTAACATGGGAAGAGAGCGTCGAGTACTCCATCAACACCGTCTACCTCCTCTTCTCCGCATACCTCGTCTTCGTAATGCAACTCGGGTTCGCAATGCTCTGCGCCGGGTCAGTCCGCGCCAAGAACGCCATGAACATCATGTTAACCAACGTCGTCGACGCCGTCGTCGGCAGCATCTCGTATTACCTCTTCGGGTTCGCGTTCGCATTTGGTACGAACTCCAACCCGTTTATTGGGACGACTTTTTTCGCTCTACACGATGTGCCGAACTCGGATTATGATTACAGTTTTTTCCTGTACCAATGGGCTTTCGCCATCGCGGTCGCTGGCATTACGAGTGGTTCCATTGCTGAACGGACTCAGTTCAGCTCTTACTTGGTCTTCTCATTTTTTCTAACAGGGTACGTGACGATAATTACACGTATAATTAATTTGCGTACGTTTTTTTCGTACTTATAGATATTTAGATGGTTGGGATTGTTGGTACGTATTTTTACACGTTTTACTAATGCAGGTTCGTTTACCCGGTTGTGGCCCATTGGGTTTGGTCATCGACGGGTTGGCTGAGCCCGAGTGCGACCAGCCCGTTTCTCGGGTCAGGTGCAATTGATTTTGCGGGCAGCGGTGTGGTCCATTTAGTGGGCGGGATAGCGGGGCTATGGGGCTCAGTCATCGAAGGCCCGCGGGTCGGGCGTTTCGATGCTTTTGGGAAGCCCATTGTGATGAGGGGCCACAACGCTACACTAGTTGTATTAGGCACTTTCTTGTTATGGTTCGGGTGGTTCGGGTTCAACCCGGGCTCGTTTGATAAGATATTAGTCCCGTACTCGTCGACATCGAACCAAGGTAACTGGACCGCCATTGGCCGGACCGCGGTCACGACGACATTGGCTGGTTCGATGGCCGGGATCGTGACGTTGTTCGGGCGACGACTCCTGGTGGGCCATTGGGACGCGTTGGATGTATGCAATGGGGTATTGGGCGGGTTTGTCGCGATCACGTCTGGCTGCTCCGTGGTTGAGCCATGGGCCGCGATCATTTGCGGGCTGGTCTCCGCTTGGGTCCTCATTGGGCTGAATATATTGGCCCTAAAGTTAAAGTTCGATGACCCGTTGGAGGCGGCCCAACTTCACGGCGGGTGTGGGGCTTGGGGTTTGATATTCACGGGCCTGTTTGCCAAGGACGAGTTTATTATTCAGGTCTATGATTCCGGCGAGAGCGGGGTGTCGCGGCCTTATGGGCTTTTGTTGGGCGGTGGTTGGGCTTTGCTAGGGGCCCAAGTGGTCGAGGTATTGTCGATCGTGGTTTGGGTCAGTTTGACGATGGGCCCGTTGTTCTACGCGCTTGGTTGGTTAAAGCTGCTGAGGACTCCGGTCGACGATGAGATTGCTGGCCTCGACATTTCGAGCCATGGAGGTTACGCTTATCATAGTCATGCCGAAGAACACCATAGCCGACATTATGGAGTTGGAGATTACTTGAGGTTGCAGGGCGAAACGTAATAATCTTTCATCCATTCGATAATGTTGGAGAATCGTTTGTCTTTGTTCTTGATTCACTCTTATTCTTATTGGATCTGATCTGATCCAACTATTCTTTAGTGTAATTTTCACAACATTTGTGTCGATCAAATGTTCAACATTCTTTCATCTTATCGTGTTCAATATCTCATCAACACAACTTAACTGCACGAATCCGATTATGATATACACAACCCCAACTATCCAATTATTCACGCATACATTTTTCACAAAAAAATCCTATCCAAATATTCACGCATACATTTTTCACAAAAAAATCCTATCCAAATATTCACGCATACATTTTTCAAAAAAAAAACCGTAGATATTTAATACATATATAAAATTCGTATGGCAACAAAATGATACAGTTAATTCAGCACGGAGGAATCACTGCTCTTTCCATGACTCGTGATCATGGGATTATTTCATCGATGAAGAATGAAGCAAGCGGTGATGAGTGTACCACGTCATCTCCCGCCATTGCTACACACCCAAATACCACAAATACCCCCCAAAACCCTTTCCACTTCCCCAAAAACCCAAAGCCCATATCCGTCATTCCACCAAACTCCCCCTCGCGTCAATTGAAGTCAATTCCCTTAAGTTCCTTTCCCTGCACTCGCCATTTCACCGCACTTCGCCGCCGACGATGGCGCCGCAGACGAGAAGATCGACGGCGCCGAAGATTCTCGTAGAGCGAGACTCCGACTCTGACGAAGAGAGCTCATCATCATCGGAGGAGGAAAACGAAGAGGAAACGGTCGCCGATGAAGCGGCGGACGAGGACGAGGAGGAGGCGGAGGGAGATGCGGAAGCGGCCGCGGAGGAGAAGAGGGAGGATGCTTTGGAGGCGAAGAAGAAGGAGAAGAGTCATATCACGATTAGTCTGAAGAAAGTCTGCAAAGTAAGTGATCACATTGATTGATCGGTGTCGTTTCGTTGTTGTCAGGTTTCGTGTTTCGATGAATTGTGGTTTTCATATGTTGAATGATGTGTGATTTGCAGGTGTGTAAGAGGTCAGGGCATCAGGCAGGGTTTCAGGGTGCAACTTATATCGATTGTCCCATGAAACCTTGCTTCCTATGCAAATTGCCTGGTAAATTGTGGAACTATACAGCTAGTGTGTTTGCTATGTGGAATCAATTGTGAAATTTTTGAATTGATGACGAAAAGCGGAGTGTAGTATCAAATCTACTGTTTAGTGTTTGGGGTGTAATTACTTGAAATGTTATGTGTTACTATAGGATTTTGCTGTTGTTTCATAGCCTATGTGGAGGACATCGAGCTCGATGATTTTGGATTCTAACAAATTAAAATGATGGGCTACAGCGTTGATCTGTGTAGTATTCATAGCTGTGTATGGTGTAATTGTAAAGGGCATAGATATAGTGGTTGACCTGGCTAGTATGTTTATTGGTTACTGATTTGGTTTCATGGTGTGGAATGTGGTTTCTTGTCAAAGGTCATACAACCATGACTTGTCCTCATCGAGTGTCAATGGAGCATGGAGTTCATCCAGCACCTCCGAGGAACACTAGGCATTCTGTTCATTATGTCTTCAACCGCCAGATCAAACCAAATCTTCCATTGGTATGTTTTGCTGCAAATACAGAATTGTTTTCAAGTATCGTCTTAAGTGCTTAAATTCTTCTAGGTTATCTTCAGCCTGTTATTTTTGTCCTCTTCCTTTTCTGAAAAAATTGATTTCAGTTTTGCTTCCATGCCTTCTGTTATCCGTTTTATCTTTCTGCCAGATCAAACCGGCGTATATAATACCTGATGAAGTAGATTGTGGGGTTATCAGATATCACAGTAGAAGAGTCACATGCTTAGAGTTCCATCCAACCAATAACAATATTCTGTTATCAGGAGATAAGGTATAAATCTTCCTTCTTCTTTTTTCACATGACAGCTGCTTTCTTGAGTAAGGATCTCTATTTTCTCCCTATTTCTGACTCTAGTTCTTCATTAATTCTCAAGAAAGGTCAACTTGGAATTTGGGACTTCAATAAAGTATCCGAGAAGACAGTTTATGGGAACGTACACAGTTGTATACTAAATAATATGAGGTACCTTTTGTTTTATGAGCGTACAGTTTATCGATTGTCCTATATGTTCATGACTTCAGTTCTTCTGTTATTTTTAGATTGAAATGTTATTTTTTATGTGGGTGATAAACTGATAGGTGTTCTTATCATGTAGGTTTGGTTCTGTCAATACTGGAACAGTCTATGCTGCATCGTCCGATGGAACTGTTAGTTATACGGACATAGAGACTGGGATCTCTGAACCACTGATCAACCTCAACCCAGATGGGTGGCAAGTATGTGGTGTGGCCATGTTAGTATTGTTGTTTCTTGTATGGCGTTGCCGCACTTAAGTCTTCATACTGGAAACTTGTCAACATTTCCAGGGACCGAGCAGTTGGAGAATGCTGTATGGTCTGGATGTGAATGCTGAAAAAGGGCTGGTTCTTGCAGCAGATAGCTTCGGCTTCTTGTACATGTGAGTATGGCAATGGTAAATACCTGGTCAATTCGCATGTGGTATTTTTCTTGAATAAGTAACAAATGAGAGTCTGGAAGCACTCGAATTGGAACAGAATAGTTGGAAAGCTAATGTTCATAAGACTTTCCCATGTTGTCAAGAGGAGTATGCTTGACATGTTTCTTTAATGTTTTAGGTTGGATGCTCGCACAAATAACCAAACTGGTGAGTCAATTCGGATTCATAAGAAGGGAAGCAAAGTTACTGGGATTCACTGCAATCCCGCTCACCCTGAGCTTCTTTTAAGTTGTGGAAATGATCACTTTGTAAGTTTTGTTTTCTCATCACATATTCACATTTTACCTGTTGTATTTGTTGTTGCTCATTTGTTAATTCTCACTATTTCACTGATCTGTAAAAGTCTGAACATTCGTTATGTATTGTGATGTTCACTCATCATTTTTAGATTGCTCCTAGAATTACAAATGTCATTGTTCCTTGTTTCTCGATGTTGCATTTATGTGCCTTATGAAAGATCTTGTTAACTTTTTTTCTGTTGGTTGACTTAGCTAGGTATTTGCCTGTCTTCAGTTATCGCTTATCTTTTTCCAGGCACGCATATGGGATATCCGACGGTTGGAATCTGGATCTTCTCTGTATGACCTCCAACACTGTCGTGTTGTCAATTCTGCATATTTTTCCCCTCAAACAGGTAGCAAAATCTTAACAACGGCTCAAGACAATCGCATCCGTGTATGGGATTCCATCTTTGGCAATCTTGACTCCCCTAGTCGAGAAATTGTGCACAGCCATGATTTCAATCGACATCTGACACCTTTTCGAGCCGAATGGGATCCCAAGGTAGAACTTTAAAAAGATTAATTCTTTAGAATGTTATGTTCTGTTTCCTAAGGTGAGCATCTCCTTCGATTTTGTTTCCGCAGGATCCCTCAGAGTCCCTTGTGTTAGTTGGTCGGTACATCAGTGAGAACTATAATGGAGTCGCCTTGCATCCAATTGATTTCATCGATGTCAGCAGTGGGCAGTTAGTCGCTGAAGTGATGGATCCTAATATCACAACCATCAGTCCTGTCAACAAGCTGCATCCTAGAGTTGATCTGCTGGCCTCTGGTAGCTCAAGGTTTATCTCTTTGATCCGATATCTGTTTCTATTTACTTTGCAAATTAGAAAGAATCAGCCACAGACCATATCACTCTTTTTATGATATACAAGTATACATTCTACTCTGTGGCATGAAGCTACCATTTTAGACTACGCTATGGTATCCAGTTGAATGTCGTATGCTGTTCTAGTCATAGCATGAGTCTTGTTAGTAGAGCTAGGACGGAGGGTTAGTTGATCTTGTTCATCCTCTTTCTGGGCCTTTTTTCCTATGATCTTGATACTTTTTATGCGTTATTAATAGTCGAAGAAGTATTTTATTTTATTTTATGTTCCTTTTATAGGTCCCTGTATATTTGGAAGCCCAAGGATAAATCTCAAGTCGTGCAAGAAAAGGAAGAGAAAAGGATCCTTACATGTATGCAGGGTAAGAAGAAGCCTAAAGGAAAGGGCGAGAGTGATGACTCAGACGATGACATATGCAGTTCAAAGGGAAAGAAGCGGAAGCGTGATGAATCTTTATCAAAACTTGCTCTGAAAGTGAAGCAGAAGACGTTTAAAGGGCGCTAACTTATAGTAATATCTAGAGCAGGCTGCCATTTTTTGTGTGACAGGATTCGGCACTGCAACAGTCTCAGATCAAGAGTTTCCTTGTGCACCTGAATACCGAAATGCGGAAGTTTAAGATGGGAGATGCATTCAGCATTTTTCCTGGTATGAATCTTTTGGCCCAAACTTTAAAACAAGTTCTGAGAATGTTGAGAGCTGGATTCCGCACGTAGGCCAGATGAAACTTACCCAGTTAACTTACTTTTTGCTGCTCTGCTGGTGGCTTTTGTTTGCATGCTCACTTAGAACCGCCATATGCCTAGCTTTTGTATTATCATGTTTCAACCGTCGTTTTGTAATTATGTTACATTTCAGTCACTAATATAAGTAAAATTGTGCATCTCTGCTTCTCTGAACTCTATATTCTGATTTTATGGTGTGCTCTACCTGTGGTTCACGGTGTTGACTTGATTTAATGATTTGGGTGAAAAGTTCTACTGCTATACGCTATATTCACTTTACTCTTTTTGAGCGCCACTTCTTATTCATTTGGAGCTATCCAAACTATCATGTTTCGGATGATGCCTGATAAATCCCCAACATGAACTGAAACATAAAACTTTGAACTCGATAAATCTGTGTTTCAAAACAATTAAACCGTGACACCTAAATTTTGCTATGTGACTTCTTGCCCTTGGACTTTGCAACCTAGAACATTTCTTTTTCTTTTTCTTTCCTTGGTCAGTCCAAAAAGCGTAGAAAAGCTTGGGAGATTCCAACCAACTGTCACCAACTACCATTCTTCAAGCCATGAAAGAGCACAAAAACATGGCCAAGGCAAACTCTTTCTTCTTCCCTTTCTCCTCTTGTCTTTCTTCTTCTATCTATATCAACACCCGCCGCCCATCCGTCTGATGACACCATTTCAATATTCAACCATATATGTCTTTCTTTTTTGTGCTCTCTCTTGATCATTTTATGTTCATCTTCCTTTGCATTCACTCAATCAATTAGCTTAGAAAAACCCAATTCATTTCTTAAGCTGGAATTAAAGTAACATGGATGAAGAAACCCATATCAGTGTTGTCTCCGCCGCCTCCGCCGCTCCTCCACCACCAGCTGATGGTGCTGCTACTGGTGCTGGTGGTGGAGCGGGGCCGTCTAGTGTTTCTTCTATGTCACGTGGTGCAGGAATCCTAATCCAAGATTCAGAAGAAGCTGGTGTATCAGGACATGATACAGAGGAAAATGTTCTACAGGAAAATGAAGGGCAACCAAACAACCGTCATTCCCACCACCACCACCACCGTGCTCGCCGCCTGCATCAGCCAGCGCCGCCTGCTAGTGTCTCTTACAGGTTCAATGTGTCCATATCCGATCTGTCTCCTGGTGAAATGAGAGATGATGTCTGGTCTTGCCTTGTTGTGCTTGTTACTTTCTGGTTCTTTGGTTCGTGATGGATCCCTTTTACTCTGCTGTGTTCTGTTTTTGTTGTGCTGTTTTCGATGTGGGTTTGTGATGAATTGTGGTTTGGATTTCTTGCTCAACAGCATCCATGACGTTGATCCTGGGATTCTATGGATCTGATGAGTTGCAATTGGGGCCGAATTGCTCTCGCCTCATCACCACGAACCCGATCTTCGTTCAGTCTATCAAGGTTGATTTAATTCTTTGAGCACTATTGTCCATTGATGTGTGCTGGTGATGACTAGTAGATTTTTGATTTGATATTTGAAACCCTTTTATAGGGACAATTAGAAGATCAAATATCAGGGGCAATGCTTTATGGATTTCATAAGACTCCTCCTCTTGATGTGGAAGCTAGCTGGTCAGAAACACATTCGGAATCTGTCCTTGCTAATTATCACAAGGCAAGCGTCTGCGTTTGCTTATGGAATTCTGGTTGTTTCTTATCATTGCTGATAATTTGTTTGATGTGGTTATCAAATGGTCAACAAAGTTGTTCTGATCTATTGTGTTGTAGGAATGGCTGTACCACTTGAATATGGGATCGTATATCAATATATCGTATGATGTCAAGTCAGCAGGTTCTTCTCCGTTGTCGCTTGTTATTGCCCAAGGTATGCATTAGGTTGTTTATTGTGCATTTCACGTTTGGAAGATGTGTCATTGTATGCACTCGTCTTGTTGGGTGATAGAAACCCCCCTAGCGTGAATGCATATACGGATAGGATTTACATGATGAGGAACTCACTTATGATCACGAGAAATCAAATGTGATTAGAAAAAAGAAAGAGTTTTGCCCATCCTTGTTGCTGAGCTGAATGATTTTTAGATAAGCATCATGATGACCTCTAGTTCTTAGTTTCAAATTGATGATGCGATGCTCCATGTTGCTATAGTTTTCTTTCGGAATATGAAATCAGGAAGCACACTGATCATTTTTTATTTTTTTTGAAGACCTTGAAGTTCTATTAGATGGAATCCTCCACGGGAATCATTTTTTTTTTTTTTTTTGTTTCTGTATAAAGTGTAGGGTTTTCTCTTCACTTGACCACTGTCTGGTAAATTACCTTCTTGCTTATCTGAAAGAGAAACGTGTGTTTGAAGGGTTCCAATCTCATGTAAACAACCTTGACCTTACACGTTATTGCTTGCTTCAGCAATATAATATTTGTAGTTGACATTATAATCTTTCAGGTGATACAACCATGTTAAATTATCAATAGTCATAGACATGCCCGAAATGACCCATCGTAGATGCAGTTTCGTAATCTTTCTCGTTCTTCATAACTGCAGGTGCAGAAAGCCTTGTTGAATGGCTGGAGGATCCATCATATCCAAACTCAACATTATCATGGAACACAATTTATGGTAAGGGTGTTTCTGTAGTCTTACTCTCTTCTCCGATTTTAAGAGGATGCTGATACGATCATACATGATCCTGCACAGGGAGCGGGAAGATCGAGCAAAAGATCACAAGCTCTGGAACTTACTATGTAGCTATTGGCAACTTGAACTCGGAAGCCGCTGAGGTAATTTTAAGAGGAAGACTATTTGATTTACTGATACTAGGGAATGGAACTTGTATGACGTGATGTTGCTCTGGTACTCTTAGGTTAAGCTGAACTTCACTATCAAGGCTGTCCTGTATAACACGACTCGAGCTTCTTTCAAATGTTCTTTGAGCCATGCATGTACCTTCGACCTTTCCCTTCTGAAGAAAAACATTGTCATCCTCACTTCTCCAGGTCCAGAGCAGGTAAATTTTATCAAGTCACCGCTGCCTCTTTTTTCCCCTTTCATATTTGCATCTAATTCATGCATATAGTGCCCCTGATACCCTCGAGATCATAGTTGTCTCAAGATCATTGATTGAATTTATTCTTCTGGAACGATAATGGAGTCTATCAGCTACAAGTTTTGGTATTGTCAATAGCTATATTAGCAGTGGTGAATGAGTGCTGCATCTTACATTTCAAACTCTCTTATGTTCCTTCGCGTCAGGCTAAAGACACTGATGACTGGTATGTCAAAATATCATTTGGACCACGCTGGGCGACATATTTTGTCGGATCAGGTAAGTTTAGTAGCTCTTTGAATCCACTTCAAATCTCAGGGTTTTTACCCTTTAATTAGTGGTCTTTTACTCACTAACACCGTCAAATTCTTAGTACTATAAATTTGCATTATTGCATTTCAGGTTTAATGACCATAGTTATCCTAGCGGTGTTCAGAGTCTCTAACATGTTTCAAGCAAGCCATGAAGATGGTACTAGATATGGAACAATGGAAGTAGGACAAGGAAGCCGAGAGCCATTGCTTTCCCCCAAAGACGATGATCTCTCAAGTTGGGGCTCATCCTATGACTCTCTATCACAAGATGAGGAGGATCTGGAGGAGAGTCTTCAAGAGAGGAAACCTCAGAAAGAAGGAGATCAGGCCAACATCAATCCTCGCCGCCTTTGTGTCATATGTTTTGATGCTCCAAGAGATTGCTTCTTTCTTCCTTGTGGGCATTGCGCAGCCTGCTTCCCCTGTGGATCGAAGTACGTTTTCTTTCCCTCAGCATTTTTCCTATCTGCAACAGCTACCCCAGTAAAATTTTTCCAGGTAAAAGGCCAACTTGTAGCAATGCAAAACCCATGTTATTGCTAAACTGCCATCGAAAATCGTGAAATAGCCAGAAAGGCCAGATTCCAAAAGCAAGTGTTGATCAAGGTCTATTTTGATCATGAGAATAACCTTTTTCTCTGGTTGTGTAGCTGAGAAAATCCCAATTATAGGTTAGTTTTGTTTGCGAAATGGGAACTATTGTGGTATTGGAGATTGAACATGTTCTTCATTGGCCAGGATTGCTGAAGAGGCTGGTACTTGCCCCATATGTAGGAGGAATATGAAGAAAGTGCGGAAGATATTCACAGTATGAACATTGTCAACTGGTGGTCTCCGGGAGAAGAATCTGATTATCATCTAGGCGACATCCCTGATCTCCCATGCTTATTGATGAGTGGAAGATCTTGCATTGAGCCGGAAAATTAGTGTACAGTGTGGATATGCAGCTGGAAGTTTTGCCTGGACTACTGCATCTCAGAGAGTGTTATTCTCGCCATAGAGGCAGCGACGGACGAAACTGGTAACCTCTACATGTAATATTCTGCATCATCTCAATGCTTGAGCTGTAGTTGATCTTTTCCTGTAGTGTTTGGAACGTAGTTTGAGCTCAGCATTCTTTTTGTAATTGTCGAGATATTTGATTTCTTAAACAGTTGAAATGAAAATATCAGTTTTGGACCATTCGTAGCAGTTTCCTATACATATCCTTACTACAGTGCTCGAGTATTGCCTGTTTAGGGAGATGTCTGGATAGCAGAGTATATGGCCGTTAAATGTAGATGATTTCATTTTATGTATCAACGTCAATCTCACATCGTCCTATCAGAACTTTCCACTTCTACTTAACTGAATGTCCAATGCAAACACAAACCCATCAGCAGCGGCTTCCGGTGTGGTGGCCCTTTACCACATCACCATGATCACAGCCTCCTGTTATCCGTCAAGGTCGGCCGAGCCCAGATGCCCTGCAGTGGCGTAACCATGGGCGTCGTAACCCTTCCCAGGTCCGCCAAGGAAGCTGTTCGCATAGTGGATAGGGTTTCTGCTGTTTGCTTTCTTAGCTTCGGAGTATTCAGTCATAACTTTAGCCTCAAGAAACGATTCAGATAAAACGTTGTACATGGATCCAACCCTTGTGTTACAATGTAAAAACTCCTCCTTGCGCAATCTAGAGTACAGAGTAAACCTATACACACTCATAAGCTTAAGAAAGGGCATTTCACAAAAAAACAGGGAAACGCCGGTCTCAGCTGAATGACACTGATGGCAGGATTGATAAGATAGTGTTAACATCATCTTCGTCATCACAAATAGCGAACGCTCTTTCCAAGGTGGCTACAACTTCAGTCATGCCTGGCCGCAACTTCCCTTCTAAGTTTACACAACGTAAGGCAACGTACGCGACTACCTCCATTGCCTCGCACTCGTGCTGTAGAGGTTGTCTGACACGCTTGTCCAACACTTTCCATGCCTCACCGGCCAGAATAGAGGGGCCGGCATACTCCACCACTCCGGTTGGGTTGCTGGTCGATTTGCTGTTCTTGAACACAGCCTTTTTACCTGTCAAGAGTTCGAGTAGCACAACTCCGAAACCATAGACATCGCTCTTCGTTGTAAGAACTTTCCGGACATAGTATTCAGGGTCGATGTAGCCTACCGTCCCGACAGCCTTGGATTCCATGTGCTCCTCCTCGTCCTCCTGATCTGACTCTGGTCTCATCAGTGATAGTCCGAGATCAGACACCTTAGCGGTCCAATCGGAGTCAAGGAGAATGTTTGAGGACTTGATATCGCGGTGGATGATGGGAGGCACAGCGTAGTTATGGAGGTACTCAATGCCTCTAGCTGCATCCAGCGCGATTTTGATCCTCATTCTCCAAGAGCTCACAATGCTGCTTTCGATACCAATGCTGTGCAGATGATCATGCAATGATCCGTTATTCATGTAGTTGTAAACTATGAGCCTTTCATCTTGTTCTTGGCGAAATCCGACTAGACTCACCAAATGCTTGTGGTGAACCCGAGAGAGCAAGGCCAACTCCGAGTCAAATGCATTCTCGCTGTGAGCTGATTTCTTCCTTTTTCCTGAAGCGACTTCCCTTTTGATCGCGACTTCTCTGCCATCTGCCAATATGCCTCGGTAAACTTTCCCAAAGCTCCCGCTTCCTATCTTTTGCTCTGATGAGAAGTTCCTGGTCGCGGCGACCAGATCTTCCAGGGAGAAAAACGTGGCTCGATCAAGATGCTTGATCGAGCTCCAGCTACTCGGTACCATAGATGATGATCTTGACTGTAGAGAACTCAAAGTGTGATGAGTTACAATGGTCGTGTCCCCATCTTCTGTAGCAGGATCATGTCCAGCAGAATCCTGGACTCGTCGCTGTGAGGCACCAGTTTGTGCTCGCTTTGCCCGTATGAAATATATCAGTGTCAATAATCCTGAAAGGATGCCAAGCGAACCATAGATCTCGTATGCCCAAAACGGTCTGTATTTCGCTTTATGTGGAGATGGAACTGATATAGAGGTTGTTGGCAATGGCGCTAATGTTACTTTGGGAACTGATGGCGTTTTAGGCTGTGATGGCAAAATAAGCTGAGATTCGCATGAGTTACAAATGAGTGTGTTTTTAGCGCAGAGCGCCTCTGAACCAGGGTACACACCGCAACTGCTGCAGTTACCTTGAACACATTGACCGGGGATCACCGTGGGTAAAGAGAGAGTGTTCATCGGGGAGCTTGAGCCTAGAGGCCAACCTGGTCCCCAGCAAACGACGGTCAAGTTATTCCTTGTTAATCCACACGTAAAATCCCACCCCGCTACAATCGATTCGAAGGGGATGCCTTGGATCCCATCTGTGGCAAATCCTGATCCGCCCCCCCAGCAAACAACAGTTCCATTTGCTTGCAGGATAGCGCAGCTGTGCTTTGCCCCTAACGCGATGCCTGAGAACTGGAAGCTCGTGTTTGGTGGAGCGTCTGCTTGCCCAAGATCATTGTCCCCTCTGCAGATCAAGATCCCAGAAGAATTCAGCCCGCAGACATGGGAGATACCAGCTACCAAACTGAGCATTGTCGCGTTTCCAAACTGAGATTCGATATCATCACCAATGACATTCCCTCCCCAGCACAAGACACGCGCTGCACTCTTCACAATGCCACAGGTAAACCCTTCGCCTGCAGTGATCATCTCGAAATTAGCAGTTGAATTTGCCTTCTGGAGCCAGAATCCCGACCAGCTTGTCTCCCAGCATAAAGGTCTTCCTGTACTAGCTTGTAATGCACAGACATGAGAGTCTCCAGCCGCAAGATCGCCCAAGGGAAACGACGCATTTTGATACAGCATCAACGGGCTGAAGCTTTGATCGTAGAGGTTGGTTCCCCAACAATACAGGCTGCTGCAATTCGAACTCAATCCGCAGAAGAAATTACCCCCGCCAGAGAGCGACTCAAAGGAGATATTTGGTTTGATTGGAAATGTTTTCCCCCCTCGATAGCACTCGATCATCTGAGAAACATTTCCAGCCAGTATCCCACATATAGTCTTAGAGCGGAAGCTGATCGCTGTGGTGGATGCAGAACCAAAGCCAACAACTTCAGTAGGAATGCATGAGAAGACAATGGCAGCAACAAGGATTATGGTCTCGACAAAGGAACTGATGTTCGCCATTATGTAGTAGGAAGCTCGTCACTTCCTTGTTCATCGAGGAATGATAGCATTAGCCTGCACAGCATGGACAGAGGAACAAAAGGCGAGATGATCGCGCTTAGTTGATTTCCCAAGGAGAAAACCAAAGCCTGATGTTCTCTCAACAATCTTCTGTGTGTTGACATCCTTTGGTGATGGCCTGCACGAACAACATTTTGAATAGGCAAGCATGTATCATATCATAAAATATCAAGTAAAAGCTACTCATATGCATAATTGCGTGTCACTAAGGTTAAGCATCAGCCGCCAATCAATATTAAAGATTGTTCTCACATATTGTATGAAGAAAAACCCTCGTCTGATAGAACGGCAAAATGCCGAATCCATTAACTCCCTGTAAGAACGGGACATTAGCAACAATGTAACACGAGGGATGACACAGAATGTCAAAGCTTACATTGTAACCAGAAAGCTAGCGACGACTATGTGACAGCAGAAAATCCAAGTCACCATGGCGACAGGCTACATCATAGGAAAGGGACAAACATTTCAAGTATACGTTGTTGTTCCCTCGAACAATAAGAGTCAAGGAAATGAAACAGTGAATCTATCATTTGGGACCTCCATGGCTGCAACATAGCAAGCTTCCACGAAAAGAACAGATACATTCAACAGACCTCGCCCAGTGGCAACTACACTCAGCAGAAAACTTCATACTTGTATCAATAGAAGTGGATCGGTTCGCCGGAAGCATCAGCTTGATGACAAAAGCACAGGTCGCTTGAGAAATTCCTCAGTAACTCGCTTTCAAATTATCACTATTCCGTCAGCACATAAGAGAGCTAGAATCCTTTAGTAAGTAGCTTGAGTCATTTAAAAAAGCAGCTTGAGTTATTGTATAAGAGAAGCAATCAAGGTCATCCTTTGACCGGATTGGCATCTACATATGGACTAGGATCATCATCAATACCACCAGCAACAAAATCATAACGGTAATGCTCATAATCCTCATCCAGATTCTGCATTGTTCTCCCGAAAACATAAGCTTTTGTTCCCATTGTGGTCAAAGGCAAGAGTCCGAAAGCACGTGCTGTCTTGATCTCTCTGGCGACTTTCCTCTGAGCCTTTGCACTGATCTTAGTCTGCATAGATGTAAGATTACAAGATCCAGAAAATCACGATTTCAGTGTATTCATCTTTATAAGAAGCTAACAGTGGATAAACTGGTACCTTGTTCCTTTTAATTATGATTCCAGCATCTGTTATGAAGTTGGCAAGGAACCTGACATTCTGCAGAAGAAAATCGAACAGTTCGACAGCTTGTCTATGTGCAGTTCTTCATAAATCACCAAGCTTGCAAGGAAGCAGGAAATGAAAGGAAAGTAGAATAGATTGGTGCTCAGCGAGCTAAAAAATAAAAGTTCAAGACAAATCATACGATAATAAGTCATCCCCAAAAAATGAAACTAAGGGAGGATTCAAAACCACAGAAGAAAGAAAAAGAAAAAAATTCAAGACAGCAAGTCCGCAACCACATCCATCCTTTTTTAAGACCAAAACCAAGGATCTCAATCAGAACAAGACATAGTTAGCCAAGCGAGAGACGACTAAGTGAGACTTATGGACCAGGAACACGACATTCAATGTATAAGACTACGTATTGTAATCAATCATGCAAGGACCAACGATTTCAGCGAGCCAACGGACTTCGTCGATATTCAGTTCACAAAGCCTCCAAAGATATTGATATGGCCATAAACTACAGTAACAGCACAGCACTTCCTATTCATATCCAAATGTAAGACCGTGGTTATGCAGTATAGCCTTACAGTTACAGGGAAATTGAATCCAGTCTCGGCAGTCAGATGAACTAGAAAGCTAGTAAACACTCTCTAAGAGAAAGAGGAATAGTGCTTACCCTGAAGTCTGCTTTCTCCAGAACTTCCTTTGTAGTCACCTCAAACTCATCTGGGACAGTAGGCTTCCACACTCCTGGTTTCGTAAGGTCAAGGTCCTGCCGAATATCAAATATCAACAGTTCAGAACAGAACAGAACACTTTCATATAACTCATAACGAGCCAACAGATAAATAGTTGGGGGTAAAGCGGAAGGAAGAGGTGCAATGCAATGGAGGAGAAATGAGTTAGATGGCTCATAGTGATCCAAAGCACACATACCAGAAAATAGAAACACATTCGTCGTTCAACAACATTAGACTTCGGGAAATTGACTCCATGATCCTGCATACCTTTGTGTCGTAAGTTTGTCCATCCTGGAAATTCATATCTGGTCTGTCGGTGTAATCATCTTCATCAACTTCTTCGGTCATCTTAAAATAGGCAGCTTCTTTTTTCAAAGTCTCTTCCAACCCATCTTCAAATAATGAACCCATGCTAGATCGAGCACTCGAACTTTCAAGTCTCTGAACCTTCTTGAAAAATGAATTCAAACTATCTTCAGGACATGCTCCAAAGATTCTATTCTCGAAGTCCTCATCAGACTCGAACGGGGGAGCATTTACATTCTCATTGTTCGCTGTGTGAAATCAAAAGAAAAGACGAACTATTTAGAAACAGCCAATACTGAACTCAAAGTCTCAACCCAAAAAATCAATGCTACCAATCTATTACTCAAACCACACCCTAACAGAATGTATTGCAAGATCCTAGCTACATAAGAAACATCGATTTCATGGAAAGGGAAAAGGAGATTAAAGATCATGCACGGAAAAAAAATCATATAGTATTATTCAGCTCAGTCACACTAGAACTTCCAAGATATTAAGTCATAGAGAGAGAGGAAGATTATATCCTCTCTCATAATCACTAAACGGCAGAAAAAAGCATTATCACAAAACCAATTCAAAATAACTGAAATTGAAGAGTACCAAGCGCTGCATTAGTAGAGAAAGCCCTGCCCATCAACGCCCTCCGAGTTGGACGCAAAAACCCATCACTTGTTGCTCTCAATGCAAACCGAATCAGCTTCATTTTTCACCTGCGCATATAGAAAGATCACATCACAAACCCACCAACAAAAATTCACTGAATCGCCATTTATTATACCCAGGAAAATTGGGACTTTGCTTACCTCTTTGGGATTCAAAAACCCAAGCAAATAATTGAGAGAAACGCGAATTAGAAACCCATTGAAGAGATTTGACAGGTAATGGATAATTAGAGAGAAAGATATGATCTTGAAAATTAGGGTTTTGGATCGGAACTGAAAAGGGGAAATGGAACTGTGAAATCCAAATGTTCTTTTGCGTTCTCATCGCACAATGTGAGGGTTTAAGGAATTGGGCTTTTTGGGCCGAATCAAAGTGGGTTAACGGCCCAACATGTGCGGGCTTGAGAGGATGGGCCACGTTTAACGCTCGTCTTCGACTTTTCTTGCACTTCCCATGGTGACGAGAAGGCACGAATCCGCCTTTTCTTGCACTCCTGTCATGGGACGGTAAACTAATTCAAGGATAGGAAATCAGAAACCGAAGCAAATCTGTAGCTTATTCACTGGGCTGTAACATTTGAGCTAATTTTAGCCACCCGTAATTGGCATGACAAGACCATCTGCACACAGGAGATCACATAAGAAGGAAGCATACTTGACTGATCAACATTCAATCTCCTATTAATGGATGAGTACTTCCACAAAGAAATGCAGAATGTGAAACTGATGTCTAGGTAGTTGGCCCTGCCTGCCATTTGCTTTCCCGAGAGAAGATCGCAACTCGATTTGTCATGTTGGCTACAAGGAAAACTGATACAAAAATAACCCTATAAAACTGCAGAGCAGGGTTTCCCTTGAGATCTTAGAACTTACATCATATGGTGAAAGGTTTAAGTTCCATTGTCTATACCCATGTCGGTAACCAGATGTTAACATGATACTTTCATTTCCTTAACCTGATTCGTCTGTTCAGAAGATATGGTTCACCTCACGTATAACTAAACTTCCAAACTCGGACGTAACAGGATAGGACTATAACATACGTCCCTCTAAACGCAAGAAGAGGGTCATATCAATGTTCTCTCGAGAAATTCAACAGATTAGTTCCTCACTTGTAAATAGTTCATCCAAATCAGTATCACACACAAATCAGTCATAAGCAAAAACCGGGAAAAAAAAAGAAGGAAAAAAATAAGAAAGCGAAGATCGTCTCGCGAAAACACAATGGATGTTAAATCATGGTCGTCATCGTAAATGTTTTACCCAATCAATCTCCCTCTGAACCAGCACTAGCAAAACCCTAAAACGAAAAGAAGGTTCTAGACAATTATCGTCTCATTCTTTCATCCTCACACCATACAAACTCTCAGAGATTCAATGGTACCCAAACCACTCATAATACAAATTGTATTTTCGAATTACCCAAAAATGAGATCGAAGCAGAAGCTACAAAGAGATGAAACCCTAAATCAACTCATTCAATCTATACACAGAAAAGGAGAAATTGACAGAAGCATGATAACCAAAAGGAAGAAGTGCGACTCACCGGAGACGGAGAGCACGGCGGGCGGCAGCGATTTCCGGCGACGGCGGCTGCGATTTCCGGTGACGGCGACGGGATGAGAATTAGAAACAAATGGGATCATAGGATTGTGTTTTGGGCCTTTTAAAAAGGAGAACCATTGGCAAGACGTTGAGTCGGTTTGGGCCGAATCAAAGTGGGTTAATGGCCCAATCTGTGCAGGCCTGAGAGGATGGGCCACGTTTAAAGCTCGTCTTCGTCTATTGATTTTGATAAGTAATCGATGATTAGAATCACGTATAAAGATTACAAACCCACATAGACAATGTATACTGTGGAGGCACAGAGGTTCTCAGTTTTAATATTGATCAAAAGTCAACTTGTGAATGATTTGAATCAAGGAAAAATTGATATGATGATTTATGTGATTGAGATTTTGGGCATAAAACGACTGCACTCTGTATGGTATGGATAGCGTACATATAACGTACTTGTATTTTCGTCTGGGCGTCGAGTGTTCTATGAGCAATGAACATTCTCGAAAGCGCTTAAACGACCACAAAATTTGTTCATAGAAAATGGGACCATTCACAGTCGCAAAATCTCATTTATGAACAGAAACTCTTGATCAAGTTTAGGTCATTGCATAGCTTCGCTTAAGGTTCGGACAAAAACATGCTTGCTAAATAAGTTGCTTCGAGAAAATCAACTCTATATGTATGGACCAGTTTGATTCCACATGTTGACCGTGACAAATGCTAACTCATGTCGACCTTGATATATCATAGCACGTACGTACATTAATTCGATTGTGTAAGGTCGTTTTGATCGATAATATCATCCATTCGTAAATTCCCTGTTACCTCAAACGACGGGTTCCCCTTACACAACATATACGTCTAATATGCGATTATTAGTAAACATGGTTGCTGATAGACCACATTAATGTACCCGAATTAGAAAGTCGAAGGAGATATGTAACGTCTTTTCTTATGTGTTTCAAGCAACGTTGAGCCTAACTAGTGACATGAAATGTTACGAACTTGCTTCTTTCACTTATTTGGTTTTTCTTAAATTTACAAGTCGTTTGTGAATCCGGTGACTATTAGGGTCATATGAGACCAAGAAAAAAACAGCATTCAAGTCCGGATATATGGAATTCAGGGAGTTTAAGAGTGAGATTAACTGGACACAAAATAGAAGTATTCCAGTTAGACTTTTTCTTATTTGAAAAAGATAATGGGCTGTCTAGTTTGACCATTGTGATGACTTTTTCTTTCTTAAATTATTTCCCCTTTAATTCAACTGTGAAAATAGCAGATTCTAGAGAACTAATTCCTCCTCCTTTTTTCTTTTTTCTTTTTTTTCATATTTTTGTTTTTTCACATTTAGAGAACTGATGATTAATTTATTGACTATAACAATTATGCATGGTGTCAAATGGATTGGATTAGTGATAGATGATTCTTCGATCAATTACTATCAGGTCAGGTTCAATGATCACTATATAAATAGAAAAAAAAGAAAATGCACGTCATGTCATAGGTATGTCTAATGTAAATCAATGGTTGAGATTAAAATATAAAAAATAAATGATTAAAATTAAAAATAAGAAAAATTTCCAAAAACTATAAAAAAAAGAAAAAAATCACAAACTCATATAACCCGAAAAAAATAATTCTCGAAAATTATACTTTTGTCTTTTTTCACAACTTCCTATCGTCCTCCTCCTCTTCTTCTTCTCCATCCACCATCAACAACACCACTCCAGAGCCATCGACCACCACCCTTCGTCGTAAACTTAATCGTCGTCGTATCTGTCATCTTCATACGTCCTTTTTCAATTCAACGATTCTCAAAACCATAGAAACAAACCAAAGCAGAAAATCGAAGCAATTGAATCGAAAAATCGTGAAACCGAGTTAAGTTCAGGAAAATTCATTGTCCACTTACCAGATAAAGAAGAAGAAGAAAAGGACGATGACACATCGTTTGTAATAGTAAAGACGTACTATTTGAAACAGTGCGTTTGAACAATCAAATAGTGCGTCTCAAAACGCATCGATTGAAGAGAATCTAACTCGATGGCATCATCATTAGCATAATCATCTTCATACTCTCCATTTCAATCAGCAATCCTAAAAGAGAAATATCAAAAGCACAATATTTAGAATAATAAAGGTGTACTATTTATAATAGTAAATACCCACTGTTTGAAACAGTGCGTCCCAAAACACATCAATTGAATAGAATTGAATTCGATGACATCTTCATCAGTATAATCATATTGATCTTCGTCATTCAACTCAAAATTCGTGAAGGAGAAATAGTAAAGACACAATGTTGAGAATAACGAAGATGTACTATTTATAATAATAAAGTTGCAATGTTTGAAACAGTATGTTTTAAACAATGCGTCTTTATTATTTCTCGAAAACCAACACTTAGTACAGATTGAACAATGAATTTAGCACATCATCATTAGAGCCACCTCCTCCAACACATCTTCACCCTCATCCTCATCATCAATGACCTTCACTTCTCTGATACCGCTTTCGAGGAAGGAGACAAGAAAGCGAGACTCGAGTGAATTAGTTGGTGTTTTGGATTGGTGATTGAGTTTGGGGGAGGCGATGGTGGCAGCGACGATGATGGCGACGTAAAAAATGAGGTGACTACGGGAACGGACGATGGGAAGGGATGGTGGGGGGTGAGGTGGAAGAGGGAGAAGAGAGAATGGGAAAGTGGGAAGTGCGAAATGAAAAATGGGATTATATGTTTGGGTGATTTTTTTTTTTCAGGTTATATTTTTTTAGTAATATTTTTGAAAAAGTTATATTTTAAGGGAATTTTCTGTAAAAGATGACATTCTAATCCTATATAATAGGGGTATGATAAATTTTTTAATGGAAAAATGTATTTAACTCTTTTGAATTTTTGAACTTTTGTACTTTGCTTCTCTAAACATTGAAAATAATCACATGCTCCTCTACGAGATGGGCTTTCTGTCAAAAAAATATTTACTTTTAGTGAGATCATGTGTAAAAATCGAGATTTTTTAAAAATTTATAGGGATTAAGTGTTTATTTTCAAAGTTGAAGGATAAATTATAAAAGGTCGAAAGTTTAAGGGGTTAAATACTGTTTTTCTTTTTAAAAAACAAGATCTTGAATGTTGTATATTCAGATTAAACAATAAAAAGAAAATAAAAATCAATTTCTTTTGATTTTTTGTTTTTTAATTATGTTTGGTTTGTTTGGAAAACAAAAAAACAAAAAAGAACCCATTTGATTAACCAGTACTCAAGCTTTGGTGGCAGGGAAGAGTGACAGGAGCATTAGGTAAGGTGTACGAAGGAATTGATTCAGCTTTGGTGGCAAAGCCTTGGGGATCAGAGATGGCATTGAACTGGCTTTATACTCAAGCTGCCGAGAGTAATTGTGGAAGGTGATCATCAGCATGTGGTGAACACGTTGAGGAATAGAAGGCCTGATCTCTCACAAACGAGGGAATAGTTGAAGATTGCTTGATGTTATTACTATTAGATCATTTTATCGAATTTTAATGCTCATGGGTATCTCAAAAAGCAAACAAACGGCTTATATCACGGCAGTTTTTGTTTTGGAATGTCACCTGCGTGCGAGCTGGGATCCTTCCCACCGGACTATGTACTGAACATATGTATCAAAAAATGAGCAATTAAATCTAGGGTTTTATTAGACACTGAAGCAAAAAAATTCAAAAAATTCAAAAAAAAAATTCAATGTCCTTATCGCTTTGATTAGTTGACATTGATTCTTCTGGGTTGAATTGGACGGTTTCATGCAGTTGGGGTTAAAACATCTCTTCAATACAAAAGCTTTATCTGAGCGGAGCGAATCAACATCGGATCCCTGAATTTCTGCTCAACAGTTCAAGCCTATATACAAACCTTTTCTTGTTGGCTGAATCACATATACTACCAAAAACTTAATGTTGTTGCTTGATACCTCCCTCGTAAAAATCCAAGCTTAGATGGGAATACTAGAACATCAGTAACTATGGAACGTTTTTTATTTCGGTTGCTTTAAAATAAATAAAACATTTTTCTATTTAATAATATTTTTATATAAAAAAAATATCGAATCTCTCTTAGTACAATATTTGTAAGTACAACACATTTCATTGACTTTTTTTTCAGTAAATTTTATTATTATAAATATTTTTTTTTCACATCAATTCAAAAAAATTCAACATATATGAAAATTTCCGCATCGATTCAAAGCACTTCAATTAATTTAAGATGAGGGAATAATATTTTGAAAAGAGGGAATTATTATCATACTTCTTCGTCTCAAATTAATTGAGAAGTTTTTTTTTATTTGGATCGTTTTAAAATATTTTCTCTATTTCAGATAAATTATGATCTATTGACTTACCATGCGGATTAAAAAATTCATTGACTTTGTTAAAAATTTTCAAGATATCTTTTTGATTTTAGGAGTAAGAATGTGAGTAGAAATTAAAAGTGAGTATAAAGAGAATGGTTATTGCGAGAGGATAGAGATAGAAAAAAAACAATGATGAGGATGCTGTGGAATAAAATAGGAATAAATTAGATATTTGGATTGAAAAAACTTGACAAATTTGGAATTGGCATAATTTATATGTGACATCTATATTTAGTAAATCAATCATTTGTTTCATCATTTATTTTTTTATCCTTCTCACTCATCTTTCTCACACAATCATATAAAACTATCAATATATATTAAATTAAATAAATAAATATATATATATATATATATATAATTTCATAATCGATAAAAAAATTTCGATTAAATATGGACGGCGAGAGTAGCTCTGATTACGCGTCAAAATAACACAAGTACGAAAGCAAGGGTCCATCAGCCTATCCCCATCGGGGCCCCCTGTGTTTTTATAAAAGTACTAATGACGAGCTTACACGTGTAAGTCATGCATTTGAGGCGGCTTACGATATTTTTGAAACCTTTGGTGCGTGAGGGCCCCACACACCCAGTTGAATATTCCCCCACATCGCTCTCCACTCTGTCCCCCTTGCATTTGCATTTAATGTGAATTTGATTTGCAATTTCACCCCAATTTGGATTTGGGTTTGGGATTGTATTTGCATCTCCATTGATCAAAGGGACGTGATATTGATAGGACCAAACTCGGAGAACGAAGGAAAAAACCAGAATGTATTCTGAAAGTGGGAGAGCTAGCTTTTGTAGGTTAAGCTTTTTGACTAACACCACCAATGGGCACCAAAAAGTCTTTGTCCTCAAACTTATTGATAATGGTCGTAACATTTGTTATGTTGCATTTGTTTTAATAAAACGATAAATTTTAATACAGATAGATAAAAAATAAAATCGTTGTTGAATATTCCCTTCATTCAAAATGTTTTACAACGTCACACAGTTTAAGGTATGATTTAATACGATCAAATATTATTTTTTTAAAAATTATTATGAAATATTAATGTTAGAATAAATTATGAATTTTAATGTTGAATCAGTTTATCATTTTTCTCACATCGTTGACAATAAGAACGAAATGCACCGAAGTGTGTGCCGTTGTAAAAATTACGGGACGAAAAATGCATTTCATATTGTGGGTTTTATTCTGATATTTAATAAAGTTGATTTCTCAACATGATATTAGAGTAATTCATGATATGAGATCACGAGTTTGATTCATGCTTTCCTATTCATTCTCACTTGTTATGTGGTTTACTATATGAATTTTTTTGACACTTAACATGGATTGGGTTAGTGTATTTGTAGTCTACATTTCGGATCCCAATGAACTTTCACGTAAGGGGGAATGTTGAATATATTATATGATAGATATTCTATTATAAATTCCAACTTTTAGTATAGTTGATTCATCTCGTAACATAAATTGTGTATGGGCGCTGCTAATCACTCCCCAATTCACCCCTGTCATGGGCCCACTTTTTTTTTATCCATTTTGTCTTTATTCTATAATATCTAAAATCGTTTATAATTTTTAATATATATATATATATATATCAAACATTAAAAATAAATATATATTTGAAATATACACATCAATATCTATAAAATAATAAGACCAATATTAAATATAAAAAAATTGATTATATAATAAATAAATACATATTAATAATACCTAAGCACATACAAACTTTATAATATTCAATCGTTCCTTCAAAATATTGTCTATCACATGTATTTATGTTCATAACTTTATTTCACAGTTTAAGACGAACTACATAACTATCGATCCTCCATGAAAGTATAGGATAATGAGAATATAGAAATAGCTGAACAAAGTGATTCTCGACATACATAATAACTATTTCACGATGTTCTTGGACTTCAATTGAACGGGATCTCAATGACAAATGAGTAAAACAAACAGAAATATTTACATCGAATGTATGCAATATAACTTCGAAGATACGAGTAAAAATTATTGATAATTATCACATACGTATATACGTTATAATTATTATGTAACAAAGGAAATATTTTTTTGAAATATATTTTTTATATTCAATATTAGTCTTATTTTATAAATATTGATGTGTAGATTTCAAATATATATTTATTTGTAATGATTGATATATATGTTAAAAATTATAAATGATTTTAAATATTATGTAAGATAGGATAATTTGAGAAAGAAAAAAAAAGACCCATCGAGGGATGTGAGTTTGGGGGGCGATTAGCAATTGGCCTTGTGTATATATATCAGAAAAAACATATATAAATTAATAATAGGTTTTATTTTTGACACTTGGCATTTGCCATTTTGGTTTCAAGACATGATTTGACATGATTTGTTGTAGATGTTTAATTAAAAATTAAGATAATTAGATAAGATAAATTATAAATATTTTAGATTATGGTGATTAATAGATAATTTTTTGGAAAAACATGATCAGATTGTCCGAAAATCCATCCATAGCGACCTTACATCTATAAGTATTTCACTCATGGACCAAATAGGCAAAGTCAAATAAAAAAAACGTTATCTGGGTCACAAGAGCAAATTTGCCTTTTTCTTAAAGTGGTGACCATATCATACCCCATCCCCTTCATATTAATTCAAAACAATAATTGTTTTTTCTTTTTGATTCCCATTTTTCCCTCTGTCTTCTGCTACCCCCTCTCGTCCCCCGAGTCGTCGTTTCATTTATTTTATTCAGTTTTTTTTTAAAATATGAAAAATACATAAAAAGGGAAAAGGGTCTGCTTCGTTCTAAGGTTGGGTTTTGGTCTGAAGAGGGTTCTCCCACTGTGCCAACTTTCTTTCCCCTTCAAAGAAATTTCAACTTTTTTCAGGTATTTTCCCCTTCAATTTCAACTTCTTGATTTCAATTTTTTCTTGCCCATATGCAAATTCGTCTCAGATTGTGATGAAATTTGAGGAATGTTGAGAAAGATGAGAACTTTTTGCAATTTGCTTGCTGCCCACTTTGCAAAACCTGTTCATTTCTTGATCTTTTGCTTTTTGTTTTCTATTTTTTCGGAACTTTGGTGTTTGATAATTTAGTTGTTTGTTTTTTTCTTGGTTGATTTCATGCTTTTGCTGTTAGAAAGCAGTGTTTGTGTGATGAGATGATGAATTTAGCTTCCTTTTTGTTAATATTTCGATGAGAAGATTGATTTAAAATTTTTTATGATGATTGCTTAAACGTTCTGTTTCAATGATTTTACCTTATCCAAGAATTTGTATAATCCTGTGCTATTTTATAAATTTGTTAATTTTGAAATCAATATGATTAATTGCTGAAATGGTATGTTTCAGATGTTGTTGTTCATCATGTGAATTGGTCATACGCTTGTGTTGATTTTGACAGAATTAATTATGCTCATCTCATCCTGTAATATATCAAAGATTATCTGAAATGACGTTTTATGCTCATCTGTGTATGTACTTTTGCAGTATAGAGATATATAAAGAGCAAGCTTCCATGTGCAGTGGCTCTGAGAGGAAAGTTCCTGCTATTAGTAAGGTGATGATGCAAGGGGCTGGTGATGGCGGGATTCGGCTGAACTTCTCGGTTTTGCTCGAATTATCGGCTTCTGATGATCTGATTGGGTTCAAGCGAGCGATAGAGGAAGAGGGTCGCGATATAGATGAGTTAGGGATGTGGTATGGGAGGAGAATCGGGTCGAAGAAGATGGGATTCGAGGAGAGGACTCCTCTGATGATTGCCGCGATGTTTGGGAGTAGGGCGGTTGTCGGGTATATTATCGAGTCAGGACGAGTGGATGTTAATCGTGCTTGTGGGTCTGATGGTGCCACGGTGCTCCACTGTGCTGCTGCTGGTGGCTCTAGGGCGTCTCATGAGGTTGTGAAGGTCTTGATTGATGCTTCTGCTGATATAAACTGTGTTGATGATCATGGGAATCGACCCGGGGATGTTATTGCTTCATGTTTGAGCCCATCGTCGAAACCTGTGAGAAAGGCTTTAGAGTTTTGGCTGAAAGGGGTTGGTGTAATTGAGGATGTATTTGCTGATTCTGGTAAAGAGTTTGATGTGGTTGGAGGAGAAAAGATGGAAGAAGGGCTTTTGGCTCAACAAGTCTCGAGCGAGGAGGTTGTGTCGGGAAAGAAAGAGTATCCTATTGACCCGTCTCTCCCAGACATAAAGAACGGGATATATGGGACAGATGAGTTCAGGATGTACACCTTCAAGGTGAAGCCTTGCTCGAGGGCTTACTCGCATGATTGGACAGAGTGCCCCTTTGTTCATCCCGGGGAGAACGCTAGGAGGCGTGATCCTAGGAAGTATCACTATAGTTGTGTTCCTTGCCCCGAGTTCAGGAAGGGCTCGTGCAGCAAGGGAGACACTTGTGAGTATGCGCACGGCATATTTGAGTGCTGGTTGCACCCTGCCCAGTATCGTACTCGTCTGTGCAAAGACGAGACCGGTTGCTCGAGGAGGGTATGTTTCTTTGCTCACAAGCCGGAGGAGCTTCGCCCCTTGTATGCTTCCACGGGCTCAGCTGTGCCCTCTCCTAGATCATTCTCAATGGCCGCTTCCTTTGACATGTCATCAATTACCCCTCTTGCCCTTGGCTCGCCGTCTTTGTTGATGACCACCAACACTTCAACCCCTCCTTTAACCCCAACCAGTGTCTCGTCTCCCATGGCGGGCGCGTTGTGGCAAAACCAACTCCTTGACATCACTCCACCCACTCTGCAGCTACCTGGTAGCCGGCTGAAAACTGGATTCAACGCTAGAGATATCAACATGGATGCCGAGTTGCTTGGACTAGAGAATCAAAGGCGGAGACAACAGCTGTTAGAGGAGATAAACGAGCTTTCCTCTCCCACAAAGTGGAATAGCTCTTTCCACCGCGCTGCAGCTTTTGGTTCCTCCGCTGATCGCGTTGGAGACTTGGGCGGCCTGAAACCCACAAACCTCGATGATGGATTTGGTTCTCTGGATCCTGTGCTCATGTCTAGGCTACAGGGCTTGTCACTTGATGCTGCGGCAGCTGCCCAGTTGAGTTCACCAACTGCGATGCAGTCACGCCAAATCATGAACCAGCAGCTCCTCTCGAGCTACACCTCCGGCTTCCCTCTGACACCAACACGGGCCTCTGTCCTCTCTTCATCAGCATTCAGAGCATCATCCTTTGGGGTTGATCCACCAGGATCTCCCTCAGCAGCTTCACTCTTGAGCTCAAGGTCAGCGGCCTTTGCAAAGCGAAGCCAAAGCTTCATTGACCGGAGTGCGGTGAATCGTTTCTCCGGGCTGTCTTCACCGACTGCTCTTGGTGGAGGGGCTAAGTCTTCTCATCTATCTGACTGGAGCTCACCCGATGGGAAGCTCGACTGGGGTATACAGGGCGACGAGCTAAGCAAGCTGAGGAAATCCGCATCATTTGGAATCCGAAATGGCGGCAGTAACATCGCTAAGGGGCCTTCTTTGTTGTCTTCTGCTGATGAACCTGATATTTCTTGGGTGTCCAAGCCGCTCGATTTTGATGAGCAGCCGGGGCAATATGAACCCAATAACAAAGGTCCTGAGGCGATCCCTCCATGGGTTGAGCAACTGTACATGGAGCAGGAGCAGGTCGTGGCTTAGAGTTTGACGTCTGCGACATCTATCAAAGCGTTCGCTGTTGTAAGTTCAAGAAATCAAAGCAGCAGCCCGAAGGGTAAGGAGGGGATGCTCATACACTAATAAACCGTATACCGACGTATTCTTTCAAGTATTTTTTGCTTCTTTAGTAGCGGCGTAAGCAGCTCGGGATCATGGAACCGAAGAGAAGGTGATCGATCTACTAACTTTCACGGTGTTGTTAAGATGGATGTCGCTTGTTTTTACTGATTTTATTGATGTACTTTGTTGTTGATGTTCTACGCATATGTAATCTGAGAAGCTATGATTAATGATTTCATTTGTATTTTGATACAGAATTGCCCGCATAACTTTGATTTGTTTCATTCATCAACGTGGTTGTCATTTTCTTAGATCTTTGAAGACTATTTGGTTCCTACAGAGTGAATAGTAAAGGTTGATGGTGCTGTTTTCTTGACAAGTCGTGTGTCGTCTTCTTTGGATATCAGTTTTTCACGATTATCAAAGGAACTGTGTCTATCGTTTATCACGGAACTAACGAAAAGTAGTTCATTCTATGCTTTCCAGAAAGTTCGAGGAAGTTTCGGCCTCATACTACGACTTTTTCGAGCAACAAAGTAGTGGTGCGATTCGTATTCGGAAAAGAATGTGATTGCTAAGCATGCAACACTTTTGACACAGAGAGCAAAAGATAAAGGCTTGTTGATGAAAGATCGAACACAAAGATCATCACCGAGCACTAGATGGTTCTGATGGGGCGATGCACCTTGATAGCGGAACGAACACTGATGAGACAAAGACAGCTTTTTTTGACCCGTTATGTGTAACTGGGTTCCTTTATCCTTGGCTGTTGGGTTATTCCTCGAACAGCGGTCGGCCTGTTTCAGATACATAAACCGATTTCCATAACCTTAAATATGGAAAGTCAACAGCGATACACACATATTAGAGTCTCAGACAAACCCTAACAAGAAAGGTTCATGTAGAACAATGAGATTGTAGCTCGCCATATACATTGATCACGGTGCTCAATGGTTAACCAATGGCCTCTACGTCATAATCTCAAGTCGCACCAGGGTTACAAACGTGACTGCCCACGTTGGCGATCATCGTTTCTTGAAACCATATTTCTTTCTCTCGTAGAACAGGTCCGTCTTAGCACTACCTAAGTTGACTATCTTGGGACACCCGTCTCTATCCTTCTCCTGCTGAGTGCACTCCTTGCAGTAGTAGGCATCCGATATCCCGACTCCACCACAGATCACACATCTACCCTGAAACGAGCCATAGTTGCACTCGTCGCAGACTCTCACCAGCGTGCAGGGTCGGACGTAAGAATCACATATCACGCACTTCCCATCACACTTCTCACACAGCCTTCCGATTGCGATGCCTGGCTGCTTCCTGCACATGATCAGATCCGGATGATGCTTGGCCATGGCTTAATAATCAGATCCTGTGATCAAACCAATCAAACATACATGGTTAACCCATCAGTTGTATAAGATCATAACCATATGAGTATAAAAGCCAATTCCGTGAACAAAACCAGCTGCGCCAAACACATATAAAGAAAAATTCAGTAGATCCTGACTTTAATTCAGCAGACACCCTAAGAATTAATATGGCTTCAATGGTTGAACCAACCAAATTTAAACACTTCCCATGGCAGCGAGAAGGCGAGAATTAACCTTTTCTTGCACTTCCTATGATGGGAAGGTTAACTAATCCGAGGATAGGATGCCAGACACAAGAAGTAAATCGATAGCTATTCACTAGTCTGTAACCATTGAGCTTAGTTTAGACACCCGGAAATAGCATGAGAAGACCATATGCTCACAAGAGATCACATAAAAAGCATACTCAACTGATTCAGAGACATGTAAATCGTAATCTACTATCAATGGATGAATATTTCGAACAAGAAATACAGGACATGAAACTTGTGCCTTGGCAGATGGCAGACAGGGTTATGCCCGGCTCTTGCTTTCCGAAGAGAAGATCGCAACTCAATTCATTACATCGGCTATAAGTAAAACTGACATAAGATAACCCTACACATCTATAGGGCAGGGGTGTCTTGAGATTTTAGGACTTACACCTAAATTTTCAAACTCAGCCTACAATACATACACAACAGGATTCGACTAATAACATACCTCGTCAGTGTGACTTCCCCCCACGGCCACCCCCTTAACGCAAGAAAAGGGTCATTCCAATGTTTTCTCTCGAAAATCAAGAGATTCGTTCCTCACTTAATCTCGGTCAAGGCCGGCAAACATTGAACCGCGGAAACAGAAGGTGCATAAATCTTGCTCATCATTCTATTGCTCTACCAAATCAATCTCCCTCTGAAACCAACACTAGCAAAACCCTAGAACGAAAAGAAGGTTCGTGAAAATTATTATCATCTCATGGGTTCATCCTCACACCATACCATCTCAGAGATTCAATTATAACCAAACCACTAACAGTTCAATTATTCATCTTTTCGAGTACCAAAAAGCAGAGATCGAAACAGAAGCTACAACATGTCGTCGGCCCAGGAAACAAGATAAAACCCTAAATCAACTCATTCAAAATCTAATAAGGATACACAAAAGAGGACAAAATTGATAAGAGATCGATAAACGAATGGGAAAAGTGCGACTCACCGGAGACGGAGAACAAGGCGGCGGGTGGCGGCAGAGAATTTCCGGCGACGGAGGAGGATGAGAAACAATGGGAGTGGATTGTGTTTTGGGCTTGAAAAAAGAAGAACGAGGATGAGACGTTGAGCCGGTTTGGGCCGCGCCATTGGGCTCGTATAATACAAGGTGGTGCCCAGTCCACGGTCTGGAAACAACAATGCACTGGTAAATCATTGAGGATTTCATCCAATCCATTCCTCCATCCGTTTCAAATTATATATAGTTTAATCCCACACTAGGTCTCAGATGTGAGTTAAATTTGATTAATTTAATTATAAAATTAATTCTTTTGTGATTATAACGAGATTTAATATATTAATTATGAAAGAAATTAATAAAATATATTATAATGATTAGATATTTTTTATTAAAAAAATTGATCAAATTAAATATGTTGTATATATTTTGAGACGATACAGAAAAAAAAAACGTTATATTTGATATGGGACGGATGGCTCTCTACCATTAAGGTGGGATTAACTCATTTATAAACAACCTTTGGTCCAAAAATGTGTTTCCCTCACATTCGAAAATTTATAGACATATAATATGATCAATAAATACATTATCTCATCTCAGTGAGTGTTGAACAAGGTCCATATATTAAACTATAAAGATGATAATAAATGTGACTATTTAATTCGTGCGTCGTCTTGCATCTCTTGTGCGTTTTCAATGAGGTATCAGATATCAACATTGAGATGATTTGGACTTCCTTGTAAAGAATAACCCGTGGTCCATCACAATGGCATCGAAACCGCTGCATGTATGCAAAGAGGATAAGGGATGTCGTCATGATGATCATTCAAAGCATTTTTGTCCATTTTTTGTCATGACAAATTCTAGAAGCTTCCATGAAACACAAAATGAACGAACATGGTTTATACAGACATCACAAATTTCGTCTTTACTCCTTATAATCAAAATTTTCAAATTAAGGACTTATATCTGATTAGCTAGTTGGTGAGGAAGGAAGGAGGGATCAAACTCATGATTTGTCTTGACACCATGTCGATATTCAATTTTGTAAAAGATTCAAACTGTAATACAAGACCCAAGAATATATATATGTAACAGTTACATAACATCTCATTCTTATTCACATTTTGTAGTTGACAAGATCATTTGCGTTTTTGTTGATGATGTATTTCCTCCGTCTTGTTTTGTTTGAAACATTTACGAGAATTTATGTATGTGTTGAATTGTGCAAGTAATGATTTTTTTGTTCTTATGAGTGAATGTGAGAAATGAGTGAGAATAAAGATGAAAATGAGACAAATTTCTATGATATAAAGTTGGGATGTTTTGATAGTAGTTTTGTATGAAAAAAAGTTTCCAAATAAAAAATATTTCACTTATTTTAAGATGACCTAAATAGTAAAACGTTTCAATCAATTTTAAACGAAAACAATATAATTTTTTAAAAGGGAAAGAGCATTTTATCTCGTTGTACTTTCACGGTTTTTTGTACTTAAATATCCGAACTTTGAAAATAACCATATAACTCTTATACTTTGATTAATTCCATAAATTTAACAAATTAACCTGTTCCATTTTCATTTTTATTTTTTGGCAAACTTCAAAAAGATCATCAAAAGGAATTACATATTATTTTTGAAATTAAAAGGATCATGCATCATAGAATGAAAAATTCAAAAGATTAAATATACTTTTAAAAAAAATATCATGCAACAAATATACCATCCAAACATAATGAAGAATGTAGCGTTATAGGTAGCGTTATTTGGACACACTTTTCCTAGCCAAAATTTGGACAAGAGTTCGGAGCTGGATCGCCTGATCAAAGGCTGCTGCTTTTATTGTTTGATAGCCCCACATGAAATCTAAGGTTGAAAACTGCACTGTGCCTTTGCTGTTGGATTTCCTACAGCAGTGAATTCAATTCCCAAGAGTTCTATCCGTTGCCATTTCAGATACCACTGTAAATTCAAAACCCTTTTTTCTGCACTTCACCCCCTTCCTTTCAACATTCAAATCATCATCCATTTCATACAGTATTTTCTCGCTCTCATCTTCTTCACAGCGACTGAACCAAAACTGTGATTGCACATCTGCAATCTCCGAGTTCGGTTCCAATGGCGCCGCCCACCAGGAATGGATCCCCAAGCTCCTCTACCAACCCCGATGAAGACGACAAGAACAAAGTACTCTCCTTTTCCAATGATTCCTCTTTTTTCTGTGAAAATTTTCATGATTCAATGCCTTTTTTGGCGGGTTTGATGATGTATCTGTTTACCCAGTGACCAATTTGAGGCTCTGATGATTTCTTGTGGTTTAATTTGATTTGGGTATTTCCGGATTTGGTTTCTTCGTTCGAGTAAAGTTAGTTAATTTCGGCAATGCTGGGATACTGAGGTTGATTGATGGGGTTTCTTGGTTCATGTTCTTGGTTTCGTGATCTGGGTGTTCGGTTTTTCGTTTTTTACTTAGTGGGTATTGGTTGATCTAGGGTTTCTTGTAGCGGCTTCTTGATTTCATGATGACATGGGTCGTTCGTTTTTCGTTGTTCGATTAGTGGGTTTTGGTCGATTTAGGGTTTCTTGTTGTGGGTTCTTGATTTCATGATCTGGGCAGTTGGTTTTTAGTTGTTTGACTTTGAATTTTGGTTGATTTAGGGTTTCTTGTTGTGGGTTTCTAGATTTCATGATCTGGGTTCTTGGATTTTTGCTGTTCAATTAGTGGGTATTGGCTGATTTAGGGTTTCTTGTTATGGGTTCTTCTGGGCAGTTGGTTTTTCATTGTTTGAGTAGTGGGTATTGGTTGATTTAGGGTTTCTTTATTTCATGATCTGGGTACACGTTCAATCTTAATCCTTTCCTTGATCCGAGTCTTCTAAACTGAGTTTTCGCCATACCTAAATTGATAAATTAGGTTGCTTAGTGTTCTAATCAAAGAATTCAGAATAAGCTCCCCTCCATGAGATATTATGCACTCGGAAACTTTGATTATTAATACGTCATAAATCCTTTTGAAATATATTTTCATAGGGATCCATCCATTGTACTTCAAAGTAGCTCGGTTTTTCTTTAATTTGTTTGCATGGGCATTTGTCGATTTTGGATTTTGGGTTTTGGTAGGCTTCTTCCATTATTCTGAGGGTTTTTTTTGTGGGTGCTAGCATTCCTTTTCTGTGTTAATTGTGGATTCAGGGATTCAAGTACTGTGGATTCCTTTTCGTTGGGATTTTGGTTTCCGATTCTCACCTGATTGTGGTTTCGGCTTTCATGTTCGCGTGTTGAATCTTGTGATTAAGAACGATAGAAAGTATGTTCGTTAATTGGTTTGGCTTGAATGGTTATTTGATTCCAAGGAATTTAGAGATATGAATCACTAGACACTCACTGAGTTTTGAACTTATCCAGGAGAAAACTGATGCTCCAGTCGAACCTGTTAATAACTGCGAAGCTGTAAAGAAGCTTCTTGAACCCACGGCACACATGTAATGACTGCAAACAAGCAAGGGAGGTCTTGCCAAAAATTGGGTGGACGTGCTTGATGACTAAGAAGGAGGGGGATAATGTAAAATGGTATTACATATCTCCTGAAGGGATAAGATATGATTCGCTTGCTGATGTACACAGAGATCTGACAAAGATAGTTCCGCCAAAAGATATGTCTTGTGCTGAGGATCTGCAACATCTGAAGACACATCCATGTAAGCAGCTGGAAGCACTGGAGAGACCAAGAAAGCGATTGCGTATCAATCATCCTAAAAGTTTCCCTCGGTCAATCGAAGGAGTGAGGCTGGTGCCCGGTGATGGCTCATTCAGATGCAATACCCATCCTCGAAGTATTCTGTCATGGCTCATTGACGAGAAGAAGGTGCCTGTCGGTGCAGAAAGTATGTTGGGCTGAAGATGGTAAGGGAACTCGGGAGGGACAAGTTACTTGTGATGGTGGAACCTTTTGTAAATGTTGCGATTGGACCTACTCCATTACCGAGTTTGATTCCCATGCTGGTGGTAACGGAGACAAACCTTATGCTAAGATATTTCTGAAGGGACAGCGTAAGATGTCTTTGAGTGTCTGGCTGAGAGAACTGATATGCAAGAGTCACGGTCCTCTCTTGAAACGTGAAACGACTATGTATGTTCCTTCTGTCGCTTTAGTGCTGACTCTGTCAGCTAAAGTCGTGTTATGGACCATAACTAGAGCGACAGAAGGAAGTAAAGCAACATACATAGTCGTTTTCACTTTTGATGATCCATAACTTATGGATGCTCCTCTTCATTCCACGTGAAATGCCTGAAACCGCCGGTGGGTGATCTGTAATTGAACAAGTTGAGCCATTTTATTATTGAGTCATTTTATTACTATGAAATGCCTGAAACCGCTGGTGAGTGATCTCTTCGCAGGATAATCCGTCAGGGGTTAATTGGTACTGTCCATTATGCTGTTCCGGTGCTTGTCACGGGTGCCAATTTACAGATGACGACATGATTTACTGTGACCAATCCGAACATTCTTGTGAGTATCTGTCAACTCTTTTCCATTAGATAGCAGCTTGCTTCCTAGCATGAAGATCATTTGGTAGCTAATACCTGCCCTGTCAAAAATTCAGATCATGTAGGCTGCAAGAAGCAGGCAACAACAGTTTTGCGCGTTTCTGACCCTAAACCTGAGCAAAGATCGTTCTGCAGCGAATCATGTTAGTATATCGTCCCCAGCTCCAGTCCTCAAAATCTAATCATATGCATCATGCACATTTCCAGTTTTCCCCCACCTCCTTATGTTTCCAGTAACATTATGCTTTCTGAGCTCTTGTATTGGAACTGTGGAATGAAGTTACTGTTGCTACAGCCACTGTCACATCTCTTCGTGTCATGGCCATATCTGCAAAGAAAGATTACACATGTTACGTTATGTGGTGGTCAATCAATGAATGGCGCTCGCCTACAAAATGACCTGCCTTGGGCTTGGCTAAGCTTGATAATGAACGTGTTGGTTGCAGAACAAAATGCCAATAAGGTCAGTAATAACAACGTTATTGGTAGTTTTATCAAAAACCGACCCGACCCGTCCGTCCGGCCCGATCCGTCCGAGTTTTGTCCGGGCTTGGCCCGGCCCAGTAGCTGTCGAACGGGCTTTTCGAAGCCCGGTCCAAGGACACGGGCCAGATCAGACATCGATTTAGGACTTGAATTGTCCGGCCCGGCCCGATCTGGCCATGATCCGGACTTGATCCAGCCCTGCGGATGGAGGGTCCGACGGACGGGCTTTAGCCCGGTCTGGAAAAAATATAAAAATTATGAAATATATAGCAAAAACCGTTGACGTTTTTAAGAAAATGTTGACGGTTTTCAAAATTCCCAGCGTTCTGCCCAAAATATGCACACAGTTTTCACAAAAATCGTTGACGGTTTTCA
>JAOVYX010000032.1:29949-41370 GCA_035668315.1 Drosera spatulata | reverse complement strand
TGGGCGTGCGGCGTGGACGTGCGGCGGGAACTGAGGCGACAGCGGCTAGGCGTGTGGCGTGGGCGTGGTATGGGCGTGCAGCGTGCTCGTGGGCGAGGGCGGCGGGCGCTGGCGAGGGCGGCTAGGCGTGCAGCGTGGGCAAAGGCGACGGCGATGGGTGCTGGCGGCAGCGGGCAAGGTGAGGACGAAGAAGAAGGAGAAAATGAGGGAGAAGATGACGGCGGGCAAGGTTTTATATATGAAATTTAGCGACGGATTACGTCGCTAATTCGGTTTGCAAATGTTTGACGACGGAATCCGTCGCTAAATCTGACAAAAAAACTTAATGAACATTAACGACGGAAGTCGCTAAAATGATCTACAAACCAAATTAACGACCGAATTCCGTCGCTAATAGTCTAGTTTTTATATTTTCCCTATTTTCTTTTTATTTTTTACATCGTTACTTCTTTTTCACAATTACTTTCACTTTAATTTTATGAGGACATCGTTTACAATATGTGATACATTTAACACCAGTATCATATGCAACATCTTATATGTTTCAAGTTTTGTTACATATATAATTTGAACATACTATTACGAGTTTTTATCACTCCGTAGTTCCTTCATTAAAATTTTGTGAAATACAACACCTTATCATAAGTTAACATTTTAACTATTACGAAATCCAAAAATATTTAGAATTTATAAAATTTTAACTTATAAGATTATCACTTGAAATTATCGAATAAAATTTTTGCGACGGATTCCGTCGCTAAATCCATGATATCAAAAATTTCTTTTTAATTATTAGCGATGGATCCGTCGCCAAATCCATGATATAAAAATTTTTCATCCAAAAATTTTTAAGACAAAATTAATACATTTATGACGGATCCGTAGCTAAATATGTTTAGCGACGGATTCCGTCGCTAAGTAATCTATTTGTAAATTGTTATTGAATTATTAGCGACGGATCCGTCGCTAAATCCATGATATCAAAAATTTTTCATGCAAAAATATCTAAGGCAAAATTAATAAATTTGTGACGGATCCATAACTAAATATGTTTAGCGATGGATTCCGTCGCTAAGTAATGTATTTGTAAATTTCTTTTTAATTATTAACGACGGATCCGTCGCTAAATCCATGATATCAAAAAAATTTCTTGCAAAAATTTCTAAGGCAAAATCAATAAATTTGTGACGGATCCGTAGCTAAATATGTTTAATGACGGAATCCGTCGCTAAGTAATGTATTTGTAATTTTTTTTTATTATGTATTTGTAAATTAATGTTTTAGCGATGGATTTCCGTCGCTAACTCTATATGATGGGAATTTTTAATTTTTTTAGCGACGGATTTGCGTCGCTAAAAGTATTACATTTAACGACAGGGTTTGACTTTTTGTCGTAAAAACATAAAATGTTTTACCTGCTGTTTTTGTATCGGATCCGTCGTAAAAATATCAGTTTTAGCGACGGATTTGATCCGTAACTAAATTTTTTCGTTGCTAAATTGTAATTTTTTTGCTGTGCAAGGTACTTCAGGAAATCTGGTTCTGACAGTTTCCCATATCTAAGATGAGGAAAAAGCATTGTGTACACTCTTTTTCCATCCATAGGAATCCACACCTCTGTATGGCAGGCATATAATCAGCACCAAATCAAGCCATAACTTGAGGAGGCGTGTTCCATCTTTGATTCAATATGACCTGTGACAGCTTTGAATGCTTGGGTATATAACAAATGAAAATATCAACAGGCATGAGCAGAAATAGATACTCCTGCCATCACCAATCCTCCATTTCACTCTCATTTAATGTGCACATCTTATTTGTAGTAGCTTACTCTAATTCCATGAGTAGTGCTGGGGATTTGTGACACAACATATTGATTTATACCTCAGAAAGGTGTTCTTAATCCATCTGGACCAAATGGATTCAGTATCTGCAACAAGGTAGCAAAGATGCCTATTCATCAAGCATCTGTTCCATTCTCTCATGTTCTTTAATCCCAAATCACCCTCATTTCTAGGCAAGCAGATGGTAGACCATGACACCAAGGAGCTCCCACTTTGCAATGAAGGTCCTTTCCACAGGAAAGATTTGCATATCCTATCAAGCTCACATATCATGGCCTTTAATAAAATAAGGGCTAAGATCCAGTATAGCTGAATTATCTGTAAGACACTCTGGATGAACACCAAATGGCCAACATATGATAGGCATCTATTAGCACATCCTATGGCCTTCCCTCTTACCTTTTCAATCAGGCTTCTATAATGAATAAACTTCAGCCCAATAGACACAATAGGGATCCTTAGGTATTTGAATAACAGTTTCCCAAGAGAAAAACCCTATTGATTCAGCAGTTGGGCCTTGAAACCCTCATCCACCCCAACTATAAATAGCTCACTTTTTTGCATACTAGGAATCAATCCTGACATTTTGGAGAATTGATCTACTGTATTCCTTAGAATTTCAAAAAATTTAACATCAGTAGAAGCAAAAAATAACACATCATCTGCAAAAAATACGTGGGATAATTCAATATCCCCACATCTCCAATGGAAATTAAAATCAAGGGATGAAGTCTCAGTCATCAAGAGGACAGAGAAGACCTCCATGGCAAGTATGAACAAGTATGGTGCCAAGGAATCCCCTTGTCTCAGCCCTTTCCTTCCCTAAAAAATCCCTTCAATTCACCATTGATATTTACGAAGAACTGCGCTGATGTAATAGCTTCCTTACTATAATATATCATTGACTGAGGTACTTGAAATGCCTCAAGAGCCTTGAATAAGAATTTCCATGAAAGTGTATCATAAGCCTTGTGCATATCAACCTTTGCAGCTATTCTAGGAGAGATATTCTGCAAATGATACCCTTTGAACAGCTATTGGGCCAGCATCATATTATGAGCAATTCTCCTGCCCTTCACAAATGCTCCCTGACCAATACTCATCACCTTAGACAGACCAATGGACAATCTATTGGCCATTGTCTTAGAAATATATTTGTATACGTATTACAACACCTAATAGGTCTAAAATCTGTGATGGCAGAAGGGCTGTTAGACTTAGGCACCAAGGCTATACTTATAGTATTTGCTTCTGATAGAACCCGTTGCAAGGTGCTATAAATTAGAATAACTTCACTACTTCACTTCACAAAATTATAATAAACATATAGTAGTGACAAGTATGAGTTGATCCCACAGATAACGGCCTTTTCAGATTTTGTAAATTAATTCATCAATCAATCGATTTTCTGTAAATTAGAAGGAGTTTTTTTTTTTTTTTTTTTTTTTGATAAGAACTAGAATTGAACAAACAATGAAAATAAATAAATGTAAATCAATAGAGAATTTTTCTTGAGATTTAATCAAGTTTGACAAAGTGTATGGCCTTCATGATCTTCACTTGTCATGAATTCTAATCATGGACTAATGTTCATTTCATGTTCTATTATGATAGGTGTTTTTAATTGAGCTCGACAAAAGAAGAGTTGCTGATATACTATTGATTACCACAAAGCATGACATAACCAAACTAATACCTTTACTCTGTCTAAAAGAGAATGTAACATAGATTAAACATATTGCATTATGAATAATTCTCAAACACCTCACAATAATGACCTAACATAGATTAGCACCAAGTTGTGCTCATTTACATGTAATTGTAGGTTAACCAAAAGAGAATGACATTAACCCACAAGTTTGCTACTAACATCAACCAAAAAAGAGTGGCTTGATTGCTTATATACTTCTCTAACATAATTAGATGGTCAATCCAACTATAACAGACAAATAATTATAGATAATTCCAATACATGAAATGATATCATAAAATATGAACATGAAATTATTAAGAACAGAGATCAAGTCTCATAAAATCCATGATTGAGTTACAACCAGTAAGCCATACTTAAATTCACGCTACCATCGTCACAATACGAAACAAACAATTCACGTAAAACGCATAGAAAAACATCTCGAATTATAACTAACAAGAGTTTAGAGATACAAAACCCTAGATCAATGAAAATTGGTATAAACAGAAGAAGGACAATGATCTCTTCGATTCGTGGAGTTGGGTAGCGTCGATCCTGTTGCGATCCGTAGAGACTGTCGTCTCAGATTGAAGCGACGTCTCTAACTCTCTGAAAAAAAACCTTCGTAGACTGATGAAATCTCTTGTTTCTCGAACTCCCTATTTCGATTTTTGAGGTACATATTTATAGGAAAAATAAAATATAACAAATTTCCCTAAAAATAGAGAAAAATAACAACCAGATCTCATAAGGAGCACGATCGTGCGTGGTACAAGTAGCCCGTGCTCAGGGAACCTTTGAAAATGATTGCGCACGGCCTGTGTCTTGTGTGCAAGGCCCGTGTCTGCTACCAAACATGCATACTTTGATTTTTATCTTGCAATGAAGTGCAAACACGTCCCACAAACTTGGAGACCAAAAGAAAACTTCAGAAAACGGCCTCAAACTTCTCACAATCAGCTCATCTTCAGAAAACATTTTCAATTCTTCACTATTGCAATGTAAACAAGAAATTCTGAAGTATCGACATTTTAAATAACAAAAAAAACCCAAACAAATATGAAATGACACTAAAATTAACACAAACAAACGACTTTGACTAAGAAAATGATGCGTGCTTTCACACTCATCAAACTCCCCCAAACCAAAAGTTTTGTTTGTCCCTAAGCCAAAGAAATCATACAAGAAGATATAAGAATAATGTAAAATGTGCAACTCAAAACAAGTAAATAAACAAGTGTCATCATACATTGCAAGCCAATTCATAACTCCATTTTCACCATGCTACATGTAATTATCCTCATATCTCTATGCGATCACCTAAGAAGGCATCACTCACCATCCCACAATGATCGTCAGGATCATATCAACACTCTTGTGTCATACACGAAGATAAAAGTTCAACTTGAATAAGACAACCAGCTATAAGCATTTACATACTAACCACCTTCTTATCCGAATTAAGTGTACATCGCATCTCATTTCAACATAAGACCAGGACCAAAGAAAATAGCAAAAATAGGTAAAAGAAGGTCGGCTATTTGGTTTGTGGAGGTAAGGTGCAACGTAGGAATATGATACGAGTCAAGATAAACGATGAGTACATCCTTCCCTTAAGGTATTGTGCCTTTACAAAAGAACACCAAAATTTCCAAACCAAACAAAAGGAATCTCCCCCTTTCTTTTCTTCTTCTTCTTCTTCTTTTTTTTTTTTTTTTGAAACAAGCTCATCTTATTGAGTACCATGCCCCCGCTCTTGTCTATACAAATACATGGTAATTTTGATTATCGAGGTAAGGGATACGATAACTCTTATGCTTTTTGCTTGCTGGATTGCTTTGGCAATCATCTTTTCTTGTGATTTTTTTCTTTTTGATAATGGACAATACAATCCTAGCACATTGTGTGTCAAATTACAATATTAGAAACTAACCATCCCATACAGAAATATCCCCAATTATCGCCACCTTAACTCGTATATAAAAAAGGTCCAAAAGGACTCTTTTGTGGAGTTTAGTGGCATGTGCGATATCAAAGAACTCCTACGAGAAGTATAAGCATGCCCTTTTATCATTTCACATGAAATACAAGGTAGAAGGAAAAATAGAGAATAACAGCATAAGGTAAGGGAGGTTTAGGTTATGGCTACATAAAGAAATGAAATAACTGATTTACGGTACACACCTCTTCATCTTACCACAATTAAGTAGCTATTAACTTTACCTCGTTACTTTATAAAAGTCTAGCCACTATCATTTCCCTCACATCTCGTGTTTAATTCCCCCCAAAATATGCCTTGCTAGAGATACTATCCTAACTATATTTTGGACAATAAACTGCTATGTAACGAGATAGGATTCAACTTAGGCCATATGTATTCTAATATGACACAAGTTAACACATTTTGTATAATTCTTAGGAACTTTTTCATAACTTCTTTCACCAACACAAAAACTCAAATATTTTTCTTTCACCAACACAAAAACTCAAATATTTTTTTTTAACACGAATTATCTATTTTCTTTTTCAAAATAAAATAGGAAACGACAACTTAAGTCCAAATAACATAACTGACTCAACTGAATTAATAAAAGAAAATTGACATAACATCTAGTACAGACCATAATAGAAACTTACGAATAACTAAAATAAACAGAAATAAATGATAAGCTTTAGTCTCTATTCCCACAAACAAGAACAATACATTGTCCTCAATGTTATTAATAAAGAAATGAAAACTGGGGGACCATACTCACAAACTGGCTCATTGCTGGGGTGGAGATGGTGGTGCAAAATGGCCCTGTTGCTCGCACCAGTGCTCACGATGACGCTGTGTACGCAATAACTCTGTCATCATATCCTCCATCCACCCCAAGCGGGTAGTATGATCTGTGAGCTGCTGCTGTATGCCGTCTATCCTGATCCAGTACCTCTCGCCCTGTAGGTGCAAGCTATCCATCTAGTGCTGCGAATCATATAATCTAACATCTGGAGCATGGCGACGTTGACATTGGACAGGTGGCTCTGGGATCTCCTCCGGCTGGGGCATCTCAACATCATCATCAGCATCATCCTCCCTGGCCATAGCCTCATCTGGCTGAGGCACATCATCCTCACGCTCAGCGTCTGAGGCAATCACCTCCTCGCCCTCCAGTGACTCCTCAGCATCTGCTCCAACTATCCCAGAAGTCGACGCCTGATCTGTACCTCTCAAGCTGATCTCCTAGAAGACCTGGGGCTTCTTCGTCAGTTTAAGACGAAGAGTCAGGAAGCGCTAACCAGTTCTGTCAGTGATGCTGGTGAGGTCACTGGGAAGCCGAAGATGCGTCCCTGTGTTCCCGCTAAACTTCAGATAGTAGGCTCCCTCGTAGAGATCAAACTTGTCCGTCAAAGTCACTATTTAAAATCAATAGTGAGGATGTCTCTAGGCAAAGAACTAAGTGTAGATAAGTCTATCCCCGCCTTCAGAGCAATCGGTATCAGCAAACCCCTAAAACTAATGGTACCGGAGATCCTAGTGGCATGGAATATCCAGTGACGAACCATGTGCGATGCCACGTTAACTCTGAATCTGCTATACATAGCCCAAAGCAGCATGCACTCCTCAACGTGAATCCCACCCACCGTGGCGCTGGGCCGAAGATCGTATGTGCCAAAACACGATGCATATACCAAAACACAGGGTTATGGACAACAGACACCTTGGTCGTCCTGAACTCCACGGTCTTGAGGCCGGCTAGATCTAGCCAAAAAGATCTGATAACCCTCATGAACTTTGGTGGCTCCAGCTGAGGTCCTCCAGCTTTGAAACCATATACACAGTTAGCCCATCCCATAGTCTTCTCATAAGATACGCCTCCAAGGCAAAACTAGACAGCCAACACCTGATCCTCCTTCTTCTTCCCTATGGCGATCAACTCCAGGATACTTAGAAACTCCAGCACGACCCTCTCATAGGTCGGCCACCTACTGTAGGTGAACTACTCCATGTGTATCCCTTTCAGAAGGGCATATGTGTCGTCCTTCAGTCCTAGGGTAGTGAGAGTAGGAGGGTCCAAGTATCTCATCTTTTGCAGGTGTGTCCTCCTGAGCTGCTCATACCTCTCCTCCTGATCTCCTGTTTGAAACTCAATCTAATGATTGCCAGGCTTCCCAGACAACGGCTTAGGGGACGATGGCAGCTTAGGAACAAGACTACACTTAGAAGGTCTCAAGTCCTTGTGCGGCATCTCCAAAACAAACAACAAAATAACACGAAACTCAACATTTCATATATTCCCCCCCCGAGCCGAGGCACATCCTTGACTCCTACATCATGCATCAAACATCGTCCTCCATCACAATCAATCTCCATTCACTATTCTCTACCATATGCCAATACACATCCATCATTTACAATGAGGCATAACGATCGAGTTCATTAAAAAACACAAACTATCGATATACGATCATAATTCACAAAAACACTTCATACATCGCCACGCATCAATCTAACATGTTGCTAACATCCATTCATGATCCATGAGCATAATGTAACATGTTCTAGTTATCCATTGCATCCAAATCAACCAAAATGAACATCTCGACAAATCGATAAAAACCCCGAAAAACTTAAATCTCCCAAACTTCTTCAAATCACGTAACCAACTTACCCACATGCTCGTAAAAATATGGGAAATCCATTTAAAGCCCAACATTATGCATTAGAGACGATTAAATTGAGAAATTTTTGAGGTTTTTGAAATTTACCCTCGTCGAATTTGTGATAATTTCGGAAAATTCATTGCACGAATGGTTGTTTCGTTGATGAATGATCGTGAGGTGCATCGCTACCTTCGATTTAAGAACATATGTGTCAAATTTGGTTGAGAAATGAGGATTTTCGGTGTTTTGGGGCGATTTTCGTGTGTTTGTGTGAAGGTGAAGTGAAGAAAATGATTTTGTGTTTGTTCTTAGTACGCAGGATATCCACTGTACACTGCCCGTGCGCATTGCGCAGGAGGTTCCCTACCCCGTGCTCAGAGAATTTCGTTTGGGAGCTTGGCACGGCCCATGCGTGGTATCTTTTTTAAAACATGATGTTTTTTGGTTTAAATCATTATTTTTTCTTGTTTGATTGTTGTTCTGCATTCTTTTAACATGTTTCATAGTGTTTGTTCATCACATTGATTATTTTTAAAGATGAATGTCTTGAGTTTGATCTCTTTGGACTCGACATAACATTAAAATTAACTAACTCGATGAAATTATCAATATGTGGGTTGCCTCCCACAAAACTCTTTGTTTTACGTCGTTAGCTTGACGTAGTCAATTTAATTTTGTCAAGGAAATTCCAGGTTGACTACATCTAGCCATTTTGAACTTTCTCCCTCAAAATATTGTTTTAATCTATGTTTGTTTACATTAAAAAATTTTCCCGTTTCGTTGCTCTATATTTCAACCGGTCCATAATCGTAATCTTTAATAACTCCAAATAGACCTCCCAACGAGAACAAAGTTTTCCTAAAAGTAATTTAACTCGAGAATTAAAGAGTAAAACTTTATCAACAGTTTGAAACGATTTCCTGCTTAGCATTTTGTCGTGATAAAATTTTGCTTTCTCTTTATAAATTCTCGAATTTTCATATGCATCGTTCCTCAATTCTTTCAGTTCTTGAAGCTATAACTTTCTCTGTTTGGAACCTGATTCATAGTCCATGTTACAACTTTTAATTGTTCAAAAGGCTTTGTGTTCAAGTTTTACTGGAAGATGACATGCTTTATCATAAAGCATGCGATATGGGGACGTTCCAATTGATGTTTTATAAGCAGTATGATACTCCCATAATGCATCTCCTAACCATGCACTCCAATCCTTACGATTTGGCTTTACAACTTTGTCATGGATCGATTTGATTTCTTGGTTTGAGATTTTAGTTTGACCACTCGTTTGGGGATGATAAGCTGTGAAAATGCGATGCGTAACATGATATTTTTCTAAGAGCGATTTCACCATCCTATTACAGAAATGAGTACGCCTATCACTAATAATAGCATTAGGGATACCATAGCGGTTAAATATTTGGATGCGAACAAAATCAATAGCGACTTTTGCATCATCGGTACAAGTTGCTCGGGGTTCAACCCATTTGGAGACATAATCAACAGTAACTAAAATGTAAATAATTCCAAATGATGGTGGGAATGATCCCATAAAATCAATGCCCAATACATCAAAAATTTCACAGACGTATATGGATTTTGGAGGCATTTGATCTCTTTTAGAAATGTTTTCAATTCTTTGACATTTCGGACATGATCTAACAAATTCATCTGAATAATTGTTTAATGAGGATCAATAGAATCCACTTTTCAATATCTTGTGTGCAGTCCGTTTTGAACCAAAGTGACCACCACTTTCAAAGCTATGGCAGAATCTTAGAATAGATTGTGTCTCATGATTTGACACACATTCCCTTAGAATTTCATCAGAATAGAATTTGAACAGGTATGGATCATCCCAGATATAATATTCAGCATCATTTTTAGTTCTGTCTTTTTGAGCACGTGATAATTCGCTTGGTAGCTGTTTCGTGAACAAATAATTCACCATGTGTTGACAACAAATATTCATCTGGAAATAAATCTGAGAGGGGAATAATTTCTCTTTCTCTAGGTATTCTGCTTAGATGATCTGCAACATAATTTTTACTCCTTTTTTGTCTCTAATTTCAATGTCGAACTCTTGGAGCAGAAGTACCCATCGTAATAGTCTAGGTTTGGACTCTTTCTTTTTCAAAAGGTACTTCAATGCTGCATGGTCTGAGAAAATAATGACTTTTGTGCCAAGAAGGTAGGAACAAAATTTTTATAGGGCAAAGACTATAGCATATAACTCTTTTTCTATTGTTGTGTGGTTGCATTGTGCACCATCTAACATACGATAGGCATAATAAATCACATGAGGAATTCGGCCTACTCGTTGTCCAAGAACTTCCCCTACAACTTTATCGCTTGCATTACACATAATTTCAAAGCTCAAGTTCCAACTTGGAGGTTGGAGAATTGGAGATGTTACTAACTTTTCTTTCAAAGCATCAAAGGCGGCTTTGCAATCATCATCAAAATAAAATCCAACATCTTTTCACAAAAACTTACACATTGGTTATGCTACCTTTGAAAAGCCTTTAATGAATCTGCGGTAAAATCCCGCATGGCCCAGAAAAGCTCGTACTTCTCTAACAGACGTAGGATAAGGGAGTGAACCAATCACTTCTACCTTACCTTGGTCTACTTCAAGTCCCCTTGTTGAGACTACGTTACCTAAAACTATACCTTATTTTATCATGAAATGGCGCTTTTCAAAGTTAAGTACAAGGTTAGTTTCAATACATCTATTGAGTACAACTTCAAGATTCTTAAGACAATGTTCAAAAGAATCTCCATAAACAGAAAAGTCATCCATAAAAACTTCAATGATGTAAGCAACGTAGTCAGAAAAAATTGAAATCATACATATTTGAAATGTTGTTGGCGCATTACACAAACCGAAAAGCATTCTTCGATAAGCGAACGTCCCAAATGGACATGTAAAAGTGGTTTTATCTTGATCTTCTAGAGCAATATAGTTTTAATTGTAACCAGAATAACCATCGAGAAAGCAATAATGTGAACGACCTGCCAAACGTTCCACCATTTGATCCATGAATGATAAATGGAAAGTGCTCTTTTCTTGTAGAAGCATTGAGCTTCCTATAATCAATACACACTCTCCATCCATTTTGGACTCGAGTTGCTATCATGTTACCATCAGGATTTTCAACTATAGTGTAATACCCGAGAATTTTGGGAGTTTTGAGATGAATATATAACGTTACGATTTTAAAATAAATCGTGCTTAAAGGT
>JAOVYX010000032.1:17949-29849 GCA_035668315.1 Drosera spatulata | reverse complement strand
CAAAGTACTTTGAGCCTGCTCGGGATCTTAAGATTGTCTTGACAAGTATTTCCATAGGCATACTGTTTACTGGAGAAAAAAGCAGTAGGAGCATAAGGATGTATGCAAAATCCATAAACATACTATTAACCGCTGCCACCACCAGTCCGCCACCAAGTGCTCAGCACAGTGCCATACAAAAGAACATACATATAGTGAAGAACAAGTAGAAGAGGGAGGGGGAGGGGGATGAATGAATACAAGCTAATGGGAAATATTTGCAAACTCAGGAAATGCGATGATATGCACATTCTCCAGACAGAAAATATTGTCACCCTTTTCAAGCAATCAAGCAGCACTTCAAGCTCCTATCCCCCTTCTTACTTCTTGCCTCGGTCTTAGATGTAATCAGTTGACTCTTATTCTTAGCATGCTACAACGGTAATAGGCAAAACATTCAAAATACCAGCCACAACGACCTCCTGGTTTCTCATTCGCTTTGAAGCATTCATGACCTATCTCATGATGAATTGCACTGGTGCATGAATAAGACCTATCCTAGCGACTCAAGCTCTTGAGAAAACTATGATATCTAACAATCAATGTTATATACCACTTCGATGTCAGGGAAAAAAACTAGCGATAGCGATTTGCCTTCAGCAGAATCAGCAAACATAACAATCCCCTCTGTGCAGAAAACAACCTCTAGATTTACATTATATGATTGTCTATATCTTCCTCTCCCAGACTCGATTTGTGCAGGAGCACTTGACATATGATAAGAATTGTTGAGCACACACAACATTCCCAACACCATGCCACTAAGCTTTCAACTAGCAAGTATTTCTTCCACATTCTTCCAACATATCTCTTCCACATTCTTTCGACATAACTCCAGCACACAGACCACATTAAATCTCCGTCTTAACTCACACACAATGGATTGCAAAACCCTTTACACAAAACCCTAGTCACCCATTTCCACATGGTTTTCACACTTCACCACTAGCCTCCACACATGACATACAAAACCCGCAAACGGCATATCATTCCCGGCACCTATGACTCAACACTCCACCATTAGCACCAACCTCACCACCACAACATCAAAACCATCTTTCGTACTAAACCTAAGCCAAACAGTACCCAAATCATCATCACCACAATATCAAAATCTTTGAGCAGAAAAGAGTACCCAAATGAACGAATTTCAAAAGGGCACACGCAAAAAACCACATTTGATTGTCTTGCCTGAAATTAACCGATGGAACTGATAGAAAGGGCTTCAAGAACAGCGTGTGAGGCATTTTTCCCACAAACCCAAATCGAAACTCAGCTTCTTGGCTTCAAAGAAATGGATAAAATGGATCAATTCAAGCACGATACATGCTGGTGGAGCATTGAGGCTTATCGTTTGCTTGCTTGTTTGCACTGAATATGCAAATAGTCGACTTTTTGTGTATCAATGGGATCTTTTTTATTGATTACTTCCGAGTGTTTTCAGGGATTTGAGGGTTTAGAGGGGTTGAAGAAATGGGTTGGGAGAGTGAAGAGTGGGTGGCTCTGTTCTTCTGCAAGATAAGGGGTTCAAATGGAGAGAGAGACCTTTCTTCATGATACTCCCTTTATTTTATACTCTCTCCCCACCCTCCAACAACAATGGTAAGGTATAAAAAACTTTGAAAATATAATGGTAATATTTGTCAGAAATGAAAGAAAATAAAAATTAATGATTAAAAAATAATAAAAATAATTTTAAAAAAATCTTTATTATTAGATATGTTCCAGTAGCACACGTAGCAAACTCCCTTTTTTCTTGTATATATGGATCAAAAAAAATTTATTGTACGAATCATCCACGAAACGATTAAATATTCATATAAAATTATTATATAACATTAATAATAGTTTTAATTGTGTTCTTCAATCGTGTACTGCTGACATAATTTTATTATATTGTTAAGTCGAATAAAAAAATTCCTCAAATTTATGTTGAATAATGCAATTACTATATAACGTTGCAACTTTAACGGGAGGAAGGGATTAATATTTATTAATTTTTTTATATTTAATATACTTGAGAGAATTACCTAAATGGTCACTTTTTCAATCTTTTTTACTCAAAAAAAAAATCAACTAATTTTTATTATGCAAAATGTCACAATTCAAATTTATTTTTCACATATGTGTCCATCATTGAAAAAGAAAATAAATTTTCCAAAAAAAATATCGTCATTATTGAGATACAATAGTTTTACATAAAAATACAAACTCTAATAATTCGTGATAATTCTTACAGTCAAAGATATAACAAAATTTATATAGACGTACAACTTCCTCGTACCTTCAATCAACACCTCACAGCAGTGCCTTTACCCATTACTCGCATCTTCCTCGCCGACAATGAAATCAACAGCGCACCACCAATCAACCATCGTCTCTCCATCGCTGCCACCACACGACTTATCTTCTCGTTTGACCCATCGACCACCTACCGTCAAGGCATACAACCACGAATTGCAGTATTATGCAGTTCATCAAAATTGTCTAAATGAAAATACGTCTTCGTCGGAATTGCAATTGTACCTAATTGTATTCCTTAATCGTCAAACCAACCCAACACCCGACAACTGCAACACATCATTACCCATCGTCGGAAACAGACCCGAAGACATCGAGTCAAAGCAAACCTATAACCTGGAAATTTGACAAACCAACAACACCCCACATCGATTCCCTTCGACCCTCCACCTACGCACCTAACAACCGACAACACAACACCATCACCACCAGAATCTATCCACCCAGACCCTTCACCCGTCGGAACCTGCTACTCAGTCCCAACCATCACCTTTCTCGAACCCTTCACCTACGCACCTAACAACCGACAACACAACACCATCGCCACCAGAATCTATCCACCTAGACCCTTCACCCGTCGGAACCTGCTACTCAGTCCCAGCCATCACCTTTCCCGAACCCGAAACAGCCACCTTCACCTTGCTCGCACAAATCCAGTCCCATTCCCTTTGAAACTATGTCCAGGCGACGACGAAGACGAGGATAGGACGACAACAGCGACGATGATAAGAGAGATAAGAAGGAGTGCGGAGATGGAGAAGATGATGAGAGATTGAGGGTTTTTTGAGATGTATTTATGGAAAGAGTCGAGGATAAATTTGGTATTGATTTTTTTAAATTTGAATAATGACTTTCTACGTAATACAAATTAATTAATTGATTTTTGAGTAAAAAAGAAATTCATTTTTTTTCATAAATGCAAATGTTTGATGGACTAGGATCATCAATTGTACAACTTTCTACAGCGAGGATCATCTTGATCATTGGATTTCCAATCCAATGGTAAAATTGACGTGGGGTTTTGAGATTTGTTTTTTTATGTATTTTGTTTTAGGAAAAGCTTTTTTATGTGTATATTTTTTTTAGAGGGTTTTAATATTCATGTTTTTTTTGTTTTAGTTTTTTAAAGGTTTAATTTTCCTTACTAGGGTTTAATTTTTTCTTTTAGATTTTTAAAATATTTTTCCTTTTTCATTGGGGGAAAGAGGTTGGTACAACGCTTGTGCTGTAGCAATTGCTACAGCTGGTTATCCTATCCTAGTCCATGTTTGATTGCATTCGATGGACACGTAAATAATAAAAATAGTCATAATATGAATAGTATACAAGACGATCAAATAGAAAATAACGCATTAGAATGTATTTGAATAATATAGTTATCATAAATTGTTGCAATTATTATTATGAGAAGGTAGAGTACTCCATATATTTCAAACCAACGTAAGCACCATGGGCAAAATCAATTTGATCGTCCACCAACTACTATGCTGAATCATACTAGTTATCATAGACAAACTGCAAGGACGAGTTGGAAAATTTGCAATTCATCTCTAGGAGCAAGCGGAACTCAGTACCCAGCACTTCATATCTACGAGACGTGCATAAACCAGATAGCCAAACCTAAACACACGGAATCCACTACACAATGCAGCTGGACAAAGAGATCTTCCCTCGAGAATACAAATAGCGAACCTGGGAAATTACCATGAACCCTCTAAATACAGATCCAACAAAACCTTGGAGATCATTTATAGTTATGATGTGTACAAATGACATACTTTGCGGACCAATGTAAGCACCATGGATGCCATTAGCAACTTGCCAGAAATCTGCAGATACGAGAAATGAAGACGCTGCCTTGTAGGGTCAACCAGTAAGAAACCCTGCTGCTGCACAAGACGTCACTAGGCTCGACAAGGCTGCAGAACATGCTGCTGGAGTAGGTGTCGATTGATCAAAAGATCGGGATTCTTGACCGATGGCCATTATGTCATGGATGATAGCTCACCGCTTGCTATTCTCTTCATTGGTTTAAGACTCTCTCGCCTTCCGTACAAAAAATCTCCCTGCATCCTCTTCCGCTCCACTAACCAGGAGGGCCCTTGCTTTCCACCAGGAGAATCACCATGATTAACCCACCCCCAATGCAAGATGAGAACGTATGCTGCCAGGTTTTGAATTAAGCTCCGCCTCAATATCACCAAATTTTGTTTACCAATCGTTTGTTGTCTTCAATAATAGTAGCATATATACCACTATATTACCAGAAAGAACCGCTGCCACCAATTGCAATGAGTCTGGCCGTCCATGTCCTACTGCAAGACATCCGGTATAATGCATGCTCATAACTCCTGTTCTTAACCGGAGATCATCTTGTCGCCCCTCATCCGTCAACCAGCTTCCTCTTGATGTACAAGATGCTAGTATGACACCTCAATCAACACAATCCCTTTCCAGCTAGCGATAAGCAAGGAACTTCATAAGCATCAGCAATAAACCATAAAAGAGAGTACAGCACCCAGAAAAGAACTAGCATTTTTAGCACGTCAAAGAAAGTTATATGCATCAAGATACAAACATGCAGCGAATTTAAATATCACGGAGAATTGAAATTTGAAACCGAAACACGAGCAAACAAGGGGTTTGTTCTTTCAACGAAAAGCAGCACTAGCAATTCCCTGAAAATAGGAGCTGAGATTGAGGCAATCTACAGTGATCAAATTTTCTTTTACTTGGAAGGGGTATAAATATTTTCATTTACACAAGGTCAAGACATGGAATTCCAAAATTGCAAAAATTTAATCCTTCATTCAACCCAAAAGGTTCTGATTGCAAAAGGTTGAAAGAAGGGGAAGAACAGCAAAAATTCGCCCTCAAAGCATATGAATTTGATCTCGACCGATTTCACAAAATCGCAAGCACCTTACCTCAGAACAAAAGACCGACATCTAAACTTTGCGTGCCAATGTTCTTTGCTTCGTTGCATGCTGAACTAATTTCTCCTCCACAGGGAGTCCCTTCCTCCGCCTAACGGCATCAATGAGTTTTCTTGCTGTATTCTGAAGAATGCTAGAACCATCTCCAAACTCTTCAATCTCTTCTTCTGTTTTAGGTACAAAGAAAGGATCCTCTGAAAGTGTTTCCCAATGGCTAAATACAAGAAGGGCACTTGCAGCTCCCGCAGTCCATCTTCTCAGCTCATCGGCGAATCCGAAACTTTCAGCAACCGGCACATAAGCATGAACTGTGAACAATGGAGACCCTTCCTGCATTTCTTCTTTCAATACTCGGGCTCGCCGGCGAGCAAGAACGGCATACATCCTGCCCAAATGTTCAGTAGGGGTGTTTAGCTCACAAAAGTACATAGCTTCAACCAGGCGCGGTTTTCTCTGAAGGACAGCAGCTCTACAAGCATCTTTGACGGCAGTCATAACCTGCCCCGAGAAAAGGCCAAAATGCTCTGGCTGTATTTGAGAAGTCTCAAGCTCTAGCGATGGCGCAATGAGTGGAGAGATTGTAGCCTCAACATTAAAAGCCAATCCCCACATAGGTTCCTCACATAATGGACCAGCTGATGTAGCTATCTGAAATCCGGAAACAATGCTACTTTCAAGGCTTTCTGCTTCGACTGACAAAGTCTCAGCAGCTCCTGCTAATGCCTCATTGTTTGTAGTGCTACTAGTAGAACTATCAACAAATCCAAGTTTGGCAGAAACATGAGGGGCGCCGTGGACAACAGCTGAAGCATTTGATACATTCACGCCCAAAATTGGCGTGAGGAGTATGTTAGGTCCAACATGGCTAGGACCCAGCGACCAGATCCTCTTCAGAACCTCGTTCCACGAAGTTTTACTTTTCTCCACCTTGTCGACATCTTTTTCCTCATAGAACGAAACAACTTCATTTTCCACTACATCCAATATCCTTCTCCTAAGGACTTCTATTGGATCATCTTCTTCTGCACCACTTATGGTCTTATATTCAAGCTTTTTATATATGTTCCCAAGCTTGCCACCTATTATTTCTTCGAGTGTGTCAGAGCTTTCATCAAGCAGCTTAGTAAGTGAGGCCGGGAGCTTCAGAACACGAACCCGGACAGTACACCTGCCATTTGGCGTCGTTTTTTCAACATACTCCAAGTTGACATTCAAGAACCTTGGGTCATCAAAGGTGTTGCTCCCCTCACCCTCAATGGTCTCCCTGTAGGAAACCAAAGGCGGAGAGACTTTCAAACTTACTTTTGCAAATCTCTCCTTCAAATCCTTTATGCATCTTTCCAAATGCACCTCCCCTGCAGCAGCGAGAACGTGCTCACCCCTGGATGAGACAGTAACCTCCACAAACGGATCAGCACGATTAAGAAGCCTCAAGCCTTTCATAAGAGCACCCATATCTGCAGGTTCAGATGGCTCAAGAGCAACTTTCAGAGTTGGAGAAACCTGAAACATCATGCTTGAGAAGGGCCAACAGTTTCTAGTGGATGAAAGAGTTGCGGTTTTCAGTATATGCTGGCCTAGCCCTTTGATGGCCACGATATTTCCCGCCTTGGCAGATGTCACTGGTTTCAGCCCTTGACCCATCATCAGATACAATGACTGCAACTCAGCTTCCTGCAAATGTTTCAGTGCCGTCTCCTCTTTCAATGGATCGTACAGAGCAGAGAGCACAAAAATCCTCTGTCCTACAGTTACTACACCACTAAAAATCCTAGCAAATGCTAGGAAGCATTCATCCGAGTCACTGCCTCCATTTTCATCAGGGACATTGGTTATGATCTCCCCGGTTGGACCTCTTTGTGGTAGCAGTTTCAGTGGGACAGCAAACATTTTGGATACAAAGGCAACGCACGGTGCATCAGGGCCAGATTTGCATGACTCAACAGATTTCCTTACAAGCTCTGCTTCTGCTACCACAGTAGACCCAGCAACAATATCCATCACTTCTCTTTTAGGAAGTAACCGTGAGATTCTAAAGGTTTGCGCAACAACTGGATCGGGCATACATCTAACCACCATGGACAATATAGTGTTCGATAAAGGAAGCCAGCGACTCATCACAGCTTGCAGCACAACTTTAGAGTCCTTGTTTTGAAGCTCACGGGAAGGAACAGACAAGTTAAATGACTTGATGACTTTCTTTAGCATTTCCCCGCCATCATCAGGTTTCAAAGCTGCTTGGTAGACCTGCCAAAGTGGCTCCAAGACAAACTTCACAAACATAGGTTGAGCCTTACTTCCTGTACCTAATGCCTTCCGTCCGACAATCATTTTGGTCTTCGGAATATAATATCGAGGCCCCCATAAAGCCTTCTTGAGTGCATCAATGCTCGCACCAAGTTTGGCAGCATAAAATTCTGCAAAATCCCAAATAGTGAAACCCCACCCATCTAAAGCGCAAACAAAGGCAACGTTCCCTTTCTGAGGTTGAAAGGTGTCTTCCTCATCATCCTCCAAAAGCTCATAGTTCCCGTCAGCAACCTCACCCGAAGGCCCAACAAGTATAGAATCAACATCAGACAAATACTTCTCCGACTTGTAGGCACTCATTATGCCATTTACTTCGTGAAGAATCCGCAACAACCTTTCATATGCCTCCATCGGACTCATCTTTAATTCACTAATTAACCTATCTATCTTATTAAGTACCAAACACGGAGTGAGCTTCTCCACCCAAGCTTGCCTCAAAACAGCATGGGTTTGAATGTGCACCCCCTCCACCGCATCAACCAAAACAAGTGCCCCGTCGCTCAATCTAGCTGCAGTTGACACCTCACTGCAGAAGTCCATATGACCAGGAGAGTCTATCAGATTGATGAAATAGTCCTCATATCGAAGAGCAATGGAAGAGCTCTTCATCGTTATTGCCCGCCTTTGTTCTTCATCAAGATAATCCATAAACCTCAACTTCCCTGCTTGTCTTGGATGCAACACACCACCACCAGAAGTAGCAATCAACTGATCAGCTAGTGTAGTCTTGCCATGGTCAACATGAGCAAGTATGCAGATGTTTCTGAGCTTCTTAGGATCAGAATCACCCATCTCTACCAAATCCAGATCGATGATATCAACAACTGGTAATTGCAAATAAGAACAACACTTTCGTTAAATACTTCAGCGATATCAAATATTTGACCTATGTGCAACTGAAGAAAGATGTCGACAGCTGAAAGAGCATCACAAATTCACAATCACATTCAGCAGAATATGTTATGAGTGGTGGGGAGTTGAAGATCCCTGCTACGGTACATGATGAAATGAGTGTTAAAATACATATTAGTGAGCCTTTTATCATCGGTTCGAACTTTTGGTAGAACTAGTTTCTCAACATGGTATCAGAGCAGGTCATGACATGAAGTCATGAGTTCGATCTCTTGCCTCCCCTCATTTATTTTCACCTATGTGGTTTACTAAGTGAGCCTTGTTTACCACTTGGTGGGTTGGGTCAGTGCATTGTTGTTTACACTTCATGCCTCAATGGACTTTCATGTGAGGGAGAGTGTTAAAATATATATTGGTGAGTCTTCTATCATCAGTTCGAACTTTTAATAAAGTTGATTCCTCGATAATGAGTAAACATAGAAGCATGTAAGTTTCAGCATTCAAGGAAGGACTTAATGGTTGACAAGAACCATGAAAGCTTAACAGATCGACTTCTGCAACGGAGACGAACACTAAAAAAAAACACACAGAGGAGAGTTTTGGATTGTACAAACTCGTGTGGTTCATCTATTAAACCGGCTTAAGCACGTTTGTTATTGAACAAATCACAGCTCCGGCCGAGTTCCTTAGAACTTATCCGACACAATCTTCCTCACAAGAAATCTAGGCTTGATTTGAGCTCGGCTCTTCAATACCTGTAGAATCAATAGCTTTTACTTCGCTCCCAATTTCGAACTGTCACCTTGACAACTAAGTCTCATATGTAGCTTATTACACAACCCTACTAACACCAGCTTACTACTTTTCCTAAACAAAGCATAACAAAGCATAACTTTTGCCCTCGCCAACAATCACATACGCCGGAATCAAAAAATATCATCACACAAAACAACATCACATCACAAGGCCAAATCCAAACCCTTTCATGTAACAACAACAGCATATCAAAAAATTCGAAACACGAAAAATCGATCAAGAAGAATCCGGTTAGGGAATCGATGAGCGAGATGAATTACCTAAGAGAAGAAGGGATTGAAGAAGAAGAGAGAGATCGCCGGCGGCGGCGCGGCGGCGGCGGCGGCGGCGGATGGGTTTAGAGGAGAAACGGCGATGGGGAGAGAGAGGGTGACGTAGAGAGGAATGGACGGATGGGATTAGATTGATGAAAATTTGGATGGCCAGGATGTGATGAGAGTTAAGTTACAACGTGAACTGGGTCGTGATGAAACGAGTCAGGTATAAGCAAGTTGGGATAAGCTAGTTGAAGTTATTCGAAGGTTTATGTATGGTGAATGGGATTATGCTCATAGTTTTTAACCATTGAAAATTAATTAATTTATATTTTATATATTTCTCTTTCTCTTTCACATAAACATAATATTTATTTAATTTAATATCTCATAAAATTTATAACGTTTTATGTTTGGATTTTTTTTTACAAGCAAACTATATAAAAAACGTAAGTGAAATTTCACTTATATTTTAATACCCATTAGAATTCGTAAACTGTAAATATTAATTCTATGAGCTGTAAATCATATATTTGTGAACTGTAATTTTGTGTATATAAATTATCAAAATTGAAATGGATATCAAAATATTAAAAAAAAGGACATTGGGTATCAAAAAATAATTGCCCCTTATTGTTATAAAACGATCAAAACATTCTTATTTTTTTTATTTTATATCATATAAACTCATTTCACTATTTTTTTTTCATCTTTTTTTTTCTCAATCCTATCTTTCACGCAATCCAAATGGACAAATAAATCTTTACCTATATGTTAAATACACACCTAAATTCTCATGTCAATCAAATCATTGTAATTTTTATCAAACAGAGAGAGAATGAAGAAAAAAATATGTTTTAACACATAAATTTAGACGTATCTACTTAAAATTAAGTACTAAGATTAAAACGTAAAGAGAAATGTGTTTTGAGATTTAAGTCAAGTTAATGATAATGCTTCTCTTAACTATTGTGATTTCATCTCAAGATGTATCCCCACATTATGATCTAATCTTGATTGTTGATTTATATTAGGTTAAATGTGTCACAACACATATTCGTTAATCCCATTAATATTTAGAATACTGCGACATGTTATGCATGAAAAGTTATGCGTGAAAAATAAAATCCAACAATGTTAATTTAAAATTGATATTTTTTAAATTTAGAAAAGAGATATACAAAAAACTAGAAAATAAAAAACCTTATAATCTTATACTACCTCCGTCTCAAATAATTACATCGTTTTGTCTAATAGGAATGTCCCAAAAAGATTGCAAAATTTCCTCATTTAAATACGTCAAGCGATAAAAAATACTCTCTCTATCCCAAACAAATTACGACATATTACTTAACATGGATGGCCCATAATTCTTGTAATAGTTTGATCCGAATCAATTTTTTATATGTGTGTTGAATCTGATATATTTTGATTTGTATATCGTGGTTCTTAATGATGATGGTGGATTTGATCTGAAATGATGAAAGAGAATGAGGGATCAGATAGTTGAATATAATGAGATAATGTGGTTATTTTAATATAAAATTATTTTCAAGATTGTGGTATTTTAATGAAATAAAATAAATATCACAAGATTTGTGGCACGGTCCAAAATAATAAGTGTTATAAGAATTATGAAACAGACAACACTTCCATAAATAGAAAAGATAGTATAAAAAAGTCTTAAATATCCCTACTTTATATCACATCATCTTTTTCATCATTATTTTTTCTTCTTTCACCAACACTCATATTTTTTCTCTACACTTACAAGGTTAAAACCGTCAAAAATATCAAATTCAGCACATACATTAAAAATTATGCCAAATTAAAATTTCATAATTTATTCTGGATGAAAGGAATACAAAACTATCCCTAATTTATCAAACATCTATTCAATCCTTTATCAATTTTCTTCCTCGTTTTTGCTTTTTTTCTCTCACAAGGGTAGTTGTACACAATTCAATACCTTTTTAAATTTTTATGTCATGTTACAAAAATACAAAATAAATAAATAAATAAAATCTATACTGTTAAATCTCTATTATCATACTCCCTCCGTCCTAAATTTTTACACCGTTTTGCTTAATCTGTCCGTCCTAAATTGTTTGTGTAACGTCCTGATTTTTAAGTCCTTTTCTGAAAACCCTCATGGCATTACTGCCGCTAGGGTCCCACAAACTCTAACCAGACAATTCAACTTAACTCGATTTAGAATAAATCCAAAATGGAAATACACTTAAAGTATTATCAAACTAGATCCACAAGTTTACTTATTTATCACATATTAAAGTAACAGAAACTTAGAAATATTGTCCCAAGCATTAATATTACAAACATGATCATACCTTAATCAAAATCCGTCCTCAAGTCTTGCACCTGAAAAGATGAA
>JAOVYX010000032.1:0-17849 GCA_035668315.1 Drosera spatulata | reverse complement strand
AACAAGGAGAAGAGAGAACAAGAGGAAGAAGAGAGGGAAGTGAAGAGGAGAGTAAGGGAGTCTTGGTGTTGATGTTGAGTGGAGAAGTGATGGGCTTGGTAGTTGAGTGGGTGTAGTGGGCTTGGTGGTGGAGTGGTTGTAGTGGGTTTGGTGGAAGAGTTAGGCGTAGTGGGCTTGATGGTGGAGTGGGGCTAGTGGGAGGAAAAGAGAGGGAAAGGGGAGTTGGTGGGGTAATTAAAAAAAACATCCCCGTTCCGTTTAATCATAGGACCAGTTAATCCCACATCTCCCACAGCCTTCGCTCAAATTTTACTACCACGCTCAAAAAATCATGTTATTAATTAACATATAATTTTTCAAATTTTTTTCGCGACAAAAGTTATCCCAACTTCGTCACAAATTTTAAAGTTATGAGCGTAACGTTACGTCTCAAAACTTTGAAATGAGATTCGTTTCTTACTTTTAATTTATTACAAAAGAAAAAACGCACATTTTCGTTACGTTTATTAATTTTCGAATAATTATTTTATCATATTTTTTATATTTATTTGATCGTAATTTTCTGGGGCTTTATATCCTCCACATCTTAGGATGTTTCGTCCCCTAAACATGAGTCGAGTGCTCTAAGAGTCAAACAAATACGGATAGTGCTCTCGCATCGTTTCTTCAACTTCCCAAGTTGCCTCTGAAGTCAAGTGATTTGCCCAGAGCACTTTCACCAGTGCTATTGTCTTATTCTTCAATATCTTGAAACGATGATCAAGGATTTCTTGAGGACGTTACTCGTATGTCATCCTCTCAGTCAGTTGCACGGGATCATACTGGATGATATGGTTTGGGTCTGGTACATACTTGCAAAGCATCGACACATGGAACACATTATGCACCGTAAACAGATCAGCTGGCAAAGCTAACTGATAAATAGCCCAATGTACCAAGGATTGAGCTTTCCCTTCCTGCCAAAACGCATAACACCTTTGGTTGGTGATATTTTCAGAAAAACATGATCACCGACCTCAAATTCCAAAGGTCTGCGTCTTACATCGGCATAGCTCGTCTGTCGATCTTGAGCCGTTTTCATCCTCCCTTGAATCAGCTTCACTTTGTCAGCTAGTTCTTGAACCCTTTCTGGTCCTAGTTGAACCACATCTTGAATGTCATTCCAATACATCGGTGTTCTACACTTTCGGCCGTATAATGCTTCAAATGGCGCCAAACTGATACTAAAATGGTAGCTATTATTGCATGTAAACTCGACCAACAGAAAACGGTGACCCCAAGAGCCTTGAAAATCGAGAGCACACGCTCGCAACATATCTTCCAGAATCAGTATTGTACGTTCCGTTTGACCATCAGTTGCTGGGTGAAAGGTAGTACTGAAGTTCAACCACGTACCAAGAGCTTCTTGCAGACTCTGCCAGAACCGAGATTGAAATCTCGTGTCCCTATCAGACACTATTTTGCTAGAAACTCCATGAAGTCGCACAATGATCCTTATATACTTCTGAGTTAATCATTCAACACTCTATGTGTTCTTGACTGGTAGGAAATGTGCGGACTTTTTCAAGCGATCCACGATCACCCAGATGGAGTTTAGCCCTCCAACCATGTTAGGAAGACCCACCACGAAGTCAATGGATATCGCATCCCACTTCCATATTGGTATCTCCAGCGGTTGAAGTAATCCACCCGGTCATTGATGTTCAATCTTCACTTGCTGACAGACCAGATATTTGCTGACAAAGTCAACAATCTCCCGTTTCATATTACTCCACCAATAACACTTCCGCAGATCCTGGTACATCTTAGTACCCCTTGGATGAACGGAATAAAGGCTTTGGTGAGCCTCCTCCAGAATCTTCATTTTCAACACCTCATCACTGGGCACACAAATTCGATTCTGGAATCGCAGTGATCCGTCTTCATGAATCGCAAACCCCGCTGCTATTCCCTTCTGAGCTTCTTCCCTCAACTTTTGAAACGCAGCATCAGTCATTTGTGCTTGAGCTAGCTCCTCGTGTAGGTTTAAGCACACTTACATTTCAGAGAGTCTTCCAGCTGTTGTCCCAGCACGAACCCCGATCTCCATCTTACGAAACTCATCAATTAGTACATCCTGGGTAATCCCCATCATATGCAAGTTCCCTTCCGTACTCCGAACCTTTCTGCTTAGAGCATCAGCCACCACATTCGCCTTTCCTGGATGATATTGAATATCTACATCATAGTCTTTCAGCAACTCCAGCCATTTTCGTTGCGTCATGTTCAATTCCTTCTGAGTGAAGATGTATTTCAGGCTCTTGTGGTCGGTGAAGATTTTGTAAGACACCCCATAGAGGTAATGCCTCCAAATCTTAATTGCAAACACCACCGCGACTAACTCCAAATCATGCGTTGGGTAATTTAGCTCGTATGGCTTCAATTGCCTCGATGTATAAGCTATCACCTTCCCGTGTTGCATCAGCACATACCCAAGTCTTGTTTGGACGCATCGCTGTACACACAGAACCCTTCCTCACCGGAGGGAAGTGTAAGCACCGGAGCTGAGATAAGACGTCTCTTGAGTTCTTGAAACACCTTCTCATAGCTCTCCGACCAAACAAACTTCGTATTCTTCCTCGTAAGACTATTCAAAGGCATGGCCAACTTTGAAAAATCCTTTACAAACCGACGGTAGTAACCTACTAACCCCAGAAAGCTTCTGATCTGTGTCACACTTGTAGGCCTAGCCCACTCCAACACTGCTTCGATCTTTTTCGGATCGACCTTAATACCTTCTTCCGAGATCACATGTCCCAAGAAGGCAACTTCTTCTAGCCAAAACTCGCACTTCTTGAGTTTCCCATAAAACTGGTTTTCTCTAAGGGTTTGCAGGGCAGTTCGAAGGTGATTCTCGTGATCTTGTGGAGTTTTGGAGTAGATTAAAATGTCATCAATGAAGACGACAATGAACTGATCAATATAGGGTTTAAAGACCCTATTCATCAAATCCATGAACACAGCAGGCGCATTAGTGAGTCCGAAAGGCATGACAACGAACTCATAATGACCATACCGTGTTCGAAAGGCTGTTTTTGTAATGTCTGTGAATTTGATACGTAGTTGATGATATCCAGAGCGTAGGTCTATCTTGGAGTAAACCTTTGCCCCTTGCAACTGATCAAAGAAATCATCAATACATGGCAGTGGATACCGATGTTTGATGGTGATTTTGTTCAACTCCTTGTAATCTATGCACAACCTCATGCTCCCGCCTTTCTTCTTGACAAAGAGCACAGGTGCGCCACAAGGTGAGACACTTGGTTGGATGTATCCCTTCTCGAGCAAATCCTCCAACTGAGTCTTTAATTCCTTCAACTCTGTCGGCGCCATACGGTAAGGGCCTTGGATATAGGGTTTGCATCTGGTATTAGTTAAATAGAGAAGTCAACTTCTCTATTGGGTGGAATTCCCAGAATTTCATCCGGAAAGATGTCAGGGCATTCACACACAATTGGGATTTCTGACACCCCTTTCCCTTCCACGTCAGCGTGTAACAACTCAGTAGGATTAACAAACTTGGAGTTTAACCTCATCTCTCATTAATTCATTCCTATTTTGCATGTTCATCTTTAACATGACATCATTTATAGGATTAATCTGTATTAACCCTAATCTTTTGTTCATTATCGTGTGCCAAACCTTGTAAACCTAGCACTTGACTTTATCATATCCATATATCGTACAGGGTTAACGGAGAAAAACCTACCCAAACCCTAACATTAGGACTATCATTGTTAGGTTATCATGAACTGCGATAAGCTACAAGTGCTAGCACACCATCATACAATAACACAAAAATGCAAACATAACACAGCACAACATCACACAGCGCACAGGGCAAAACTATCCATCACGCGTTAATATACAACTAGTATATTAACATGTATCGTCATTCAGACCAGAAATGTAAACGTGACCTTCTTATTGTAATTTTCTCACAGGCACGCTCAACTTGTTCTTTATGTCTCAACGGATGGAATCTCCATATCCTATATCATGGTATGAATCACATATTAGTACATTTGTTTGTTCGCGTTATGATGTTAAACATATTTATTCATACTTCGTGCAAAACCATTAGTACTAATTGTGAGTGTTTGGAGTTGTTTTAGGATCAAAACCATCATTCTCGGTCCAAAAGGTTCTGAGATGATATCCTGACCTCTAAGTCGGATATCTCGACCTCTGGAACAGGTGTCTCGGTGTCTGGAATGAACGTTTCTGCCTTTGAAGTGAGCTTCTCGGCCTTTGGAACGAGTATTCTAGATTCTGTCCATCTTGACCTTTCGTCGTATTTAAATCTATAACTTATTGTATACAACTCTAAAACTTATTCCGCAAAATTCTGCAAAAATAAGACTTCATGATATTTCCAGTGACATAAAGTTTTCATCATAACACGTTACCAATAATAGCAGTTAATTAGTTTAAGTTGTTATCTTCTGCTAGTTGGGTTAGTTTGACTTTACTTCATTAATCAGCTCATAACTCACTACATATAACTTTAAATAATTATTGGTAAACTGTTCTGGAAAGTAGACTTCCATACCTTTTCATTGATATCTTTTAAAACTTCCTATATAATTTTATATAAAGCAACAAATTCATCTCTATAACCAGTTTTTACATATTAACATATCCGTACGTTTTGATTTATAACTTAAGATTTTCATCTTCGAATCATGATTTATTAACTTTTATAGAAACTAAACATATGAGGATTCAATTAATATTAATATCATGATTTATTAAAGAGTGCATAATTTTCCATAAAATCTCTAACCAAGAGAATTACATTCTCTCAATGGTGGTAAAAATGCCCCAAAGCATATAAACGCATTTCAACCATCCGTGGCTTGTTTTCCATACCGTTTCTTTTGGTATTAGCTACAAATGGATTGTATGAGACTAAGCTATGAGAGTCATAGCGCTTACCCTCTTGTTAAAATGGTTTTGAGCTTGTTTTTTTTTTCCTTTGACGTGATTAGCTCGACTTCACTCTTCCTTGTTTTGTGGCTCGTGTCCACCTCTCCTTGTCTATTCTCCTTCCTCTGATGATGTTCCTCCCTGCGTCTTTACCTTCTCTATCGCCATATTGTGTTATTTGAGCCAAAAGAAAAACAAGGAGAGGAGAGAACAAGAGGAAGAAGAGAGGGAAGTGAAGAGGAGAGTAAGAGAGTCTTGGTGTTGATGTTGGGTGAAGAAGTGATGGGCTTGGTAGTGGAGTGGGTGTAGTGGGCTTGGTGGAAGAGTTAAGCGCAGTGGGCTTGATGGTGGAGTGGGTGTAGTGGGAGGAAAAGAGAGCGAAAGGGGAGTTGGTGGGATAATCAAAAAAAAAAACATCCCCGTTTCGTTTAATCGTAGAACCATTTAATCTCACATCTCCCACAGCCTTCGCTCAAATTTTACCACCACGCTCAAAAAATAATGTTATTAATTAACATATAATTTTTCCAATTTTTCTACGACAAAACTTATCCCAACTTCGTCACAAATTTTAAAGTTATGAGCGTAACGTTACGTCTCAAAACTTTGAAACGAGATTCGTTTCTTACTTTTAATTTATTGCAAAAGAGAAAACGCACATTTTCGTTACGTTTATTAATTTTCGAACTATTATTTGATCATAATTTTTATGCTTATTTGATCGTAATTTTTTGGGGTTTTACAATGACGAATCGATGAGTACCAGTAAAACATTTATACTTTCTAGGAAAATAGGTATGCCATACTACGTGTGAGTATTTTTATGATTTCACGTTTCTTATGTTCATTTTTGTTAGCATGGGCCAATGACTCGAGAGTTTTCAACGGACAGACTCTGAATATAAGACTCGTCAATCGTCAACCGGGCTACAAGAATCCATCGATCCAGTACATACTTGCATCAATTGTACGCCGCCTTACACTTTAGTGGATAAAGCGTGCTTCCAACATGCTCTATTTGCCTCTCATTGGGGAGATTTAGGCCTCCCTACAGAGAGTAGCCAGTGGCCCCGCCACGTCCGGCATTGAAACCGCTGCATGCATGCTAAGAGGATGGGGGCTGCCCAATGCTCCCTAGCTAGTTTCAATTCACCCGTAACGATGACTCAAAAAGTTTGTCTAGAGTTCAGTCCCTAGGACTTTCACTTGACATTCGATAGATTCCAAGAAGGGACACCAGCTACAACCTTCTTCCTTACAGTTTCAACAAAGAGAGATGATGGCAGTGCCGAGCTCAATCTCCAAAACACTTACAAGAAAGTAAGACAGAAGACTTGAGAGTTCATGAACCATATACAGTGTTCAGCCTTTATATTTGATTAAGTATTCATCGTTGGTTTGCATTTCATTTATTCGTATGTTCCGCAAAGTAATTCCCAACTCATTTCAATGCTTCCTTAGGCATGCGTTGTGATGATTTCATTTAGCGTTGTTCATGCATTATAGAACACCTTGTATCTGTATATTTGAGCATATCGTTTATTTGTAATACGTAGTAATGTATTATTTGGGTTGTTATTATCTTGGTAGTTTATTTTTCACCTGTCACGGCGCGATAGAGGTATCGTATAGTCAAACATGCATAGTTAATATCCATTTTTCTATACACAAGGTTCATGTATCACATTTACACATTTAGGTGCTATGCTTACGAATGGGTGCTATGCTTACCAAGAACGGAGGTCCCGCTCCCCGGTAAGCGGGCGGGGGTCCACGGGGGCATTTTGTCTTAAGGACGGAGCCCCAAATTTAAGTATTGCATGGTCGCATGTATCATTTAATATTTCCTAAACGTATATTTGTGCCCAAATATGCAAGATCAGACCTTAAGATTGATGTTTGAGGTCGATTTCGACCTCGAGAATTTTCTGTTGTAAGCTTGGCAAGGTCCCAGGTGCGACTGGGATAGTCACGGGCGCGACAATCATCACGGGCACCAGTTGTGGGCGTGACGAGGCGTCGCGGGCACCAGTTACGGGCGTGACAAGGCATCACGGGCACGACGATCTTGGTATGAGAAACACGTAGGATTTTTACATCAAATTTCCACGAAACCATTATACAACATCACCAACGCATAAACACATCCTATTATGATCATAACTCAACTAAATCAAGGTCTGAAACACGCACGAATGGAATCGAGCTCATGAACGAATATAAACGTCTCTTATCCGATTAGGTTACCTTAGTGTTGGTTTCCTCACCTCGTTTACTGCTTTCCTTGTTTCCAATCACTGCTGCTGCTATCCGTTTACACTTCCAATGTCACCCTCGTGTTAGTCCTTAATGTTCCTATCGTTGCTGTTGTTTGGAGACGATGATGCGGTGGTGGCTCGTGAGCTTATGATGTCGATATGTTAGCGGCTAAGGTGGTGGCCGTTTGATGAGGCATTGGTGGCTGGTTTGATGTTGTGACAGGGAGAATTAGGAGGTGAAGATGGTGAGCTGGTGGTGGTGTTTGTTGATGGAGATGGTGGTTGCCGAGGGAGGAAAAATGGAGAAACAGGATGGGAGCTGCAGTGAGGAGTAAATGATGATGATGATGATAGCAGTGAGGCGGGGGATGGCAGCCTTGGGCTTCTGGTGGGCAGCACGAAATCGGCATCGTTTTTGCAGAAAGGAATGGGCGGTGGAGGGAGATAGAGGGAGTATGATATATTTAAATACGCTCCCTCGTTTTGTTTTTGTCGGTCTATTTTTAACCATGTTTCGTTCTAATATTCTCTCAAAAAGTATACCCCCAATTAGTCAAAATTATTTCAAACCTAATGACATTCATTTTGCAGAAAATCTCGAAATATTTCCGGAATCGTATTTTATTAGCCAAAGTATGTTATATTATATCGTTATAATCGTTACGTTAAAACGTTATACGTTTATTATGTTTAACATGCACGTTTATTAAATATGTACAGTATATCATTATAAGTTATGTTTATCGACAAGTATTTGTTATATTATTTGTAGGTTCGTAACGTTCTGTCATAACGTCATGCAATCGTTATATTTATTTGTATGTTATCGATTATATAACGTTACGTTTAACACTATACTTTATTCATTTGTTAATATATATAACGTTTCGTTTAATGTTATATTATACGCTCATTCATTAATACATTGCATATTTTCAATACCAAAGTATTACAGGCTGGCTTTTGAAAAATTTCTTAAAATGCTATGGTATATGATCCGAATTTATATATACTATCAACTCCCAAACTATCAAATTACGTCCCTTTGTCATGTAATAATTCGCACAAAGCAACAGAGGTGAAGCGCAGCAGACTGACTAATGATTGAGCTGGGATCTGAGTAACGGTCACATTGAAGATTTGAGATTTGAAAATCAGTACGAGATTGATGGTGGGTATATGAAGGCCTATTAGTATCACTGAGGATTTGTACAAGGGATAAATAGCCAGCTGTCAACATCAGAACAGTACAGGCACGGGCTTTAACTCTCTGAGCCTATAAAAGGGGATTGATTAGGCTTAGAGAAGGTTGACGACGATTTTGGATTTCATTTACAAGCAAGAAAATTTATCAAGTGTTGTGCAATTGTTCTCAAGAGCTGTGAAGAAAAAATCTGAGGAAAGGAGTTCACTAGTCCGAACCAAGAAAATCATATGCAGTAGAGCTTTTGAAAAGATCTGTGCAATGATCTAGGTTCTAGCCTTAACAAGTATTTGTACTTGTAAGGGGTTTTCTTGTAAGCCACAAACAAGAAGATAGTGAGTTCACCTTTTGGTTAGACCACACTCGTTACGTAGGGAAGACTGGACTAAGCCTTCGTTGATCATTTAACAATGATTGTCTGAATCAGTAAAAAAATTCTATGTTCTGACTGACTTTTATTCAAATACTTAGAACTATTGGGAAACAATCCAGAACCCTCAAAAGGCAATCCCTTCACACTATTGTCTCTGCTGCAGACTCGTTCAACAAGTTTGCAGAAGGTTAAGTGTATACTAGCCAAGACCAGGCTGTACTGAACTGTGAAAAGTTTTGAATAGCCTATTCACCCCCCCTCCCAAAAAAAAAATTCATCGTAAATTCTATGTTTTACAGACTCAAACACTAAAAATGAGAAATAGCATTCTAAAAAGAAAAACTAACTAACTCGAGCTAGGAATATAAATGACTCAACTTACTAGACTTGGAACTGAAAATGAAATGCAGAAATAGTCACACACCCCCAAGCTAATCTATACTAAGTCCTTAAACTTATAAACATGAAAAACTAGGACTAGTTTAGATGGAAAATCACACGGGTGGTGGTAGCGGTGGCCAGTTCCATCAAGGGAACTGGTCAAAGAAAGCACACTGATGCTGGCCCATGCGCTGAAGAGTAGCCATCATATCCAGTGAACGCTCGCCCATTAAATCTATATGCTCATCCTGCCGTCATTGCTCCTCTACTATAGCCCTCTGACTCCCCTCTAACCTCTGTATAGCAGCCCTCCAGTCATAATGAGAGATGGATGGTAGATTATTGTGTTGAGGTGGAGGTGGCTGGTAGTAATGAGGTTGCTCGTACTACTGCTGCTGCTCATAGCCTCCAGGATAAGCAACTAGAAAACCCAGCTGATAGTGTGAATAGTCAATAGGCTCATGAACAGGTGGAATAGGTGTGTCAGGAATCTCAACATCCTCATGTGCAGCTGGAGGATGTGGTGGTAAAGTAGCTCTAGGCTGAATAGGCTCTCCGGCTTGAAGTCTCGGTAATCCATATTCTTGGATCTCTAACAGTCTTCTCACTGGAAGTGGAAGAAGTCTCTTAGGCTCAGGCACATCTCTCTAACAGAGATAATAGTCTCTTCCTACCCTCTTCAACATCCGAGAATTCTTTAACAGAGTGATATCAATATGATCTCTTGGCTATCCGTCTCAATCGCACTCAAATCAATCTTGAAGTACTTCGTCAAGGGAGTAATCAACCTCCCACAACTATGCCTCCATTTGTGGCCATAGCATGATACAATAACCTGCATGCTACAAATGCTCCAGTGCAAACACGAGACTCAGCAGATTGGTCATTTAGACCATATAGCATACAGTGTAGAATCCACAACTCCCTCTCCGAAGCTGATCCCTGACTCTTCTTTGATCCTAAGATCGTATTCACGATAAACCAATGCATCGTGCGAACGGCAGGGTTATAAAACTGAGTACTCTTAGCAAATTTGCGTTCAAAAACCCTTTCACTAGTGAGTTGTTCCCAGAAGAGGTTTTGGTCACTATTAAAATCACCAGGAAAGTCCCATTCTTCCCCGAGCTTAAAGCCATAAACTGCGAAGAACTGATTCATAGTCATTTTGCCATTTTGCCATCATCTTGACTCAACGAGGTAGATTTGACATCTTAAATTCGTCCAAAACCTTCCAAGCTCAAAGTTCACGGAACCGATTTTTATTCTATATGAAAATAACATAAAACAATGAAAACCGTGTTGAATTCACTCAAACCAAGGCTAGCAACGTACTCTTCTCGTCAAATAGATGCATTTAGAGTATTCATTTGATCAAAACTGACTAGAAACGAGAATTTCATACTTAAGAGTTTTATGAGATCACTTAGATGAAATCGCACGAATCATTGTGTTTCCGGACAAATCAAAGCTTGTCGCAAGTGTATTTGATGTTATGGAGTTGAGTTTGAATGACTTTGGAGTGATTTGAGGTGATTTGGTGAATTCAGGGTGAGAGAATTTGGGTTTTTGTGGTGTTTGCGATGAAAATGTATTGAAAACCTGAGAAAAATGAGTTAAACATGACATAAGCTATGTAACGACCGTTAGGCCCCCCCCTATAACTGTCGTTACACTGAGGCAATGCTCAGGGGATTTTTCGAACACCTGTAACGGTCGTTACAGTCCAGAAATAAGCCTTTTTGATTTTTTAAAAATTTCAATACAATCCATTATGCATCAAACTCATTGCAAACACTTAAAATTCCTCATTTGTGAAGTGTTTCAAAGATTTTCGATGATCAAAAACCCACCATGGGATTTTATAAAAATAAAACAAAGCGAACGAACTAAAAACTAATCTAGTGAAAAATTTAAAACATGAGTTGCCTCCCACAAAGCGTGCTTGTTTAACGTCGTTGGCTCAACGTCTTTTAAGCTCATTTAATACTTTGAAATTTGTTTCACCACTTTTAATGAAATTGTTTCCGTCTATGGTGAATCTTTAAGCTCATAGAAGCGTTTAATGCGATGACCATTAACTTTGAAGATTTTTTCAGTTTTTTCACTTTCAATTTCAATCGCCCCATATGCATAAAGCTACTTGACAACAAATGGTCATAGAAATATTTGCGTCATGGAACTTATTGAATTTCTCTTTATGAAGCATCGCATTTTGATATGTGCCATGACATAATTCATCCAGCTCGGATATTTGGAGTTTTTTATTTTTCACACAATCATTATATATCATATTAATCTCCTTTTATAGCCCACCAAACCTTACGTTCAATTTCAACAGATAGGTGGCATGCTTTGCCATAAACAAATCTATAAGGAGGCATTCCTATTGGAGTTTTATATGCTATATGATATGCTCACAAAGCATCACTTAATTTATACTCCAGTCTTTCCTTTTGGGATTGACTATTTTCTTCAAAATATTTTTAATCTCTCGATTGCAGAATTCAGCTTGTCCACTCGTCTTTGGATGATAAGCTATGGAAATTCCATGTTGGACATTATATTACTTGAAAAAGGTGTCCATCAATTTATTACAAAAGTGGATTCCCTTATCGCTAATAATAGCCTTGGGTATGCCAAATCTGTTAAAAATATAATTTCTTATAAATTCGACCACTATTTTTTCATCATAAGTTCTTGTTGGTATAGCTTCCACCCATTTTGAGACGTAATCAACCGCCAGCCAAATATAATTATCACCTTTTGAGCTTGAAAATGGCCCCATAAAATAAATATACCATATGTCAAATAATTCACGCGCTAGGATATATTTTTGAGGCACTTCATCTCTTTTAGTTATATTGTCTTTTTTGACATTATTCACTACTATTCACAAAATTATACACATCTTTATTCAAGGATGGCCGCCAATAAAACCCACATGATAATATTTTGTGAGCTGTACGTCTCACTCCAAAATGTCCCCCAACATCATAGGAATAACAGTGCTGCAGAATTGAATTGATTTCATGATCAGGTATGCACCGTGTAATTACTCCATCAGCACAGAATTTTATCAAAATTGGATCATCCCATGAATAATACTTCACATCGCTCTTGCTCTTGTCTTTCTGATGCCTTTGAAGATCACTTGACAGCCTCTTGGTAACTAGATAATTTATAAGATCAGCATACCAAGGAGCATAGGCATGTGTAGAGTATAAATACTCCTCCAGAAATAATTCAGAAATTGGGATAGACTCTTGATTATTAGTAATGCGTGATAAATGATCAACAACATAATTCTCGACATCCTTCTTGTCTCTGATCTCTATATCAAATTCTTGTAATAAAAGAACACACCTCCAAAGATATGGTTTTAACTCCTACTTCTTCAAGAGATATTTTAGAGCAGCATAATAAGAGAAAACAATTACTTTTGTACCCAATAAATATGAACAGAATTTTTCAAGGGCAAAAGTAATTGTGTAAAGCTCTTTTTCAATAGTAGTGTAATTACGTTGAGCTACATCAAGGGTCTTGGACGCATAATACATTACATGAGGTACTTTGTCCACTTTTTGACCGAGAACAATTTTAATAAATCAACGATAAAAACCAACGTGTTCTAGGAAATCACGTACTTCTTAAACGCATAAGGGATACGATAGAGATTTAATGACTTTCACTTTTTCACGGTCTACTTCTAATCACTTAGCGGAGAGGAAATTTCCCAACATAATTCCTTTTTCTACCATAAATGATATTTTTCATAATTAAGTACCAAATTTTGTCCCTATACACCTTTTTAACACCGTTTCAAGATTATTCGTCAAATGAATTGCCATAAATAGAAAAATCATCCATGAAAACTTCAATAACATTGACCAAAGCTTCCTCTTGGGAATTTGTCATTTGGCTTGAAATAATGATGGGTAAATTGTTTCCATCCCCCATGTAGGCATATTTTAATTGTGCTATTTTGTGCCTTTTAATTATCTAACAAATTGTTATTTTATGCTTTTTTCAAACATTGACCAAAGCTTCCTCTTGGGAATTGGTCAATTGGCTTGAAAAAAATTCATCACTTGGATGTTTCATGACGTCGTAAATATTAAAAATAATTATATCGACATCAAATTCCATGGACAATATGCCATAATTCACATTAATTTTTGTATTGGCTGTCCTTGGAAAAGACCTTTCTAACAAAATTAGAGCTTGTGAATTTAAACTTAATCCATCGTCTGTCTTCAAAATACAAAAATCAGCAGGAAATACAAGCTCATTCACTTTGACCAAAACATCTTCAATTACACCAACAGGATGTGCAACAGACCTATCAGTAAGTTGAAATGGCAACTCTAGTAGGTTGTAATGGTCCTAGGTTAAAAGAATTATAAATTGCTAAGGGCATCACATTAATTGAAGCACCTAAATCAATTAGGCATCCTGAAATTTCTACACTTTCTATCGGATTGTAAACATGCCAAGATACTTTTGTTTTTTAGACAGTCTCTTCTGTAAAACAACACAGACACTGTCTCTAACCATCACATATTCATGACCCTTAAGGCGCCTTTTATTGGTGCAAAGCTCTTTCAAAATTTTAGCATACCTTGGAATTGCATTATTACATCCAATTAAGGTATATTTACCTCTATCTTCTTGAAGAGTTCAAAAATATCCTTTTCTGCATCGGCTTTTTTATCCTTCGCAAATGGCTCAAAAATGGGGCAAACGAGGTTTGTTTGATCACAATTTGGTCAGAACTATTTTCCTCAACCATTTGGGGTTCATCATGACTTCCGTCATGATCATTACCACTTTCATTTTGAAGAACTTATTCATCTTCAACTTCCCTCGAATTTGACTCGGTTCCCTTCAACTCCTTTCCACTCCTCAACATTATACAATTTACGTTCTCTTATGGATTAAGTGGTTAAGAAGAAAGTTTATTACGTATTTGAGCCTTCAGCTGGCTCATATCAAAGGCTAGTTGACTGACTTGGCTTCGAATATCTTGGATGTCGGTTTTAGATTCCTAAGCATCCTTTTGCATAGCCATTTAAGTTGTAGCCATGGATTTAACCATATCTTCATGTGACATTCCACTTGAATTGCCTTGGTTAGAAAATTATTTTGTGGCACCTAATAAAATCCATGAGGAAATTTTTGTTGTTGGGGAATAGAAGGTGCATTATTTTGACCTCTCCAACGAAAATTTGGATGATTCCTCGAAGGTTGATCGACATGATAGTACCATTGATTTTAACTTAGTTGACTTGGTGGGCCTGAAAATCCCATAGCATTAGCTTGCTCTTCTTGTAACGTTGGACAAGAATCGGTTAGATGTCCCATATTGTAACAAATTCCAGAAGCTTTCACTTGAGAAATGTTATTATTTGTAATCAGGACTTTGGTAAGCAAATCAGCTAATTGATCAAGCTTTTTGTCAGCAGAATTGAGAAGAGAGGATATTTCTTGGACATCACGAGAATGGTCATCATCGGAATTAAAATCTTGAGAATTGGCAGCCATCTTTTTCAAAAATTTGACATGCAACTCGTGGTTGTTTATCTTGAAGATCACCTCCACACGCTGCATTAACCAATCCTCTGTTTGCTGCAAAGAGTCCTTGATAAAATTATCGAATGAGAAGATTTTCTAAAAATTGATGATTTGGACAACTTGAGCATAGACGTTTAAAACGTTCTCAATGCTCGAGTAATAATTCCCCCTTTGTTTGTGTCACAAAGCAGATTTGCTTCTGAATAATTGTGATTTTAGAGGTGAAAAAAATATCTATTGAGAAATAAGGATTTCAGCTACCCCCATGTATTTAATGTTGCCTTGGATAAGTCACAGAGCCAATTTTTAGCGTCATCCTGGACGCTAAATGGAAAGGCTCTAACTTTAATGACTTCGTCAGTTACTCCTTCCAGTTTTATGTTCTTACAAAACTACCCAAACTTCCTTTAAATACCAATCAGGATCCTCACCAGATAGACCATTAACTGAGGGTAATTTGTTTAAAAATCCAAAATTAAGCTTAAATGGGAAGGCTCTAAGCTTAATGATTTCGTCAGTTATTCCTTCCGGTTTTAATGTCGCACAAACTACCCAAAATTCATTTAAATGCCGATGAGGATCCTCACCACAGAGACCATGAAATGAGGATAATTTATGTAAAAGTCCAGAATTAAGATTAAAATTTCTTTAGACGTTAGAAAATATTATACACAATGGAGATTTATTTGTATCATCATACTAAGCTAACTCTCTCCATGTGCGATTATCAACTTGAGGTTCTTGAATATTTTGAGCATTCTATCCATTTTGAGCATTTAGAGGAATATTGGCTTGATTTTCTGTCATATCTAAATTTACGAATTCAATTGGAGAAAAATTATGTCGATCGTTGATATTAGAGGATAAGTAAGAAGGTGTAGAATTTGAGGTATAAGTAGGATGTTCAAGTCGTGCAATATTTAGACTTGTAATGATCACGACAAGACTCTAACAACTTAATGAAATGTAGTGACTTTGGAGAGTTATTTTTTACTAATTAAACTAATTAAATAGCTGAAATTAAACTATTGTAATCTAAATTTGTAGAAAATATGAACTAAGGTGTTTCCTTGTATTATAAAAATATAGGGAGATTGATTGATAAATTAATTACGTTCTATCTTTTTAGGATCAATCATGGATGGGTATCATTGAGTTTCATTACTTTAGAAAGGTTTGGCTTCAATACTTTTGGACATAAAGTATTACACTCGCTAAAATATTAATTACCAATGAGTTTGTATAATTAATCTAACCTATTCACCTCTAACATATCGATGAGCTCGTATATAGTAAAAATAAATAAATTGATTCGAAAGAAGAGAATATACCAAATATAAACATTCACAGCAATGAGCTTAAACTATCATGTTCACATACAATCAATCATAACATCATGACAATGAGCTCAAATCATGAACGTTATTTGCTACTAACTTAATCACTTAGCGCGATTAATAGTTTAGTTACAATATTAATAGGTGGTCAAACTAATTGATTTCATAAAATATCATTGATTAAGGTCAGATTTCATGCATCAATCAACGAATATCAAACTGGTTTAGGTGATCTACTGATCCAATAGAGCTAGAGTTTCATTAACATTCCCTACAAAATGATTACTCACTCATGATCATCATCATCAGCACATATATCATATCAACATGAATCATCACAACCATAATCAAAAGATAAACAGAGAAAGAAGAATAATATAGTGTTGAATAATGAAGATCCGATGACAAAACAATGAGATCCGAAGCCAAACATCTTGCTCTGTCCTCCACAAGCAAGGAAATCAAAGAAATCTAACCTAGGGTTTGTGTGGAATGAACAAACAAACCTCTGAAAAATGACCTGAACTCTCTATAAACTGAATAAAATACACGGATATTTATAGCCCTCTAACTCCAACTCGAAATTTAAATAAAACAAACGAATCTGACATATTGACCTGTGTAACAGTCGTTACGGGCCTCTTGTAACAACCGTTACACAGCTTTGAATTCCAGAAAACACAATGCAAGGCCGTAATGACTGTTACACTTATGTGTAATGGTCATTACACAGGTTTGAACTCCAGGGACGATCTCTAAAGGTTGTAATGACCGTTACATGGGCCAGGGTAAGTCATTACAACTCCAAAACACATCCATTTGACATCAAAACATCACCAAGCGACCACGAACACATCCAAAATGATCAACGCATTAAATCATCGTTTTGAATCAACAAAACCAGCTTCAAAACACATCCAAGATCTCGCTCAAAGCTTCATCTTCACTTGTAATGACCTTCCATAAACAACTCAACTATTCATTCACGTCTTCACACGATCAAATCTGCCACAAAAATAAAGAAACAGCAGTATCTAATTCCAAAGATACGAACTAAACTAAAAATGCAATACGAAGGACTTAAATTCAACAAAACAACAGGTTTACATCAATAAATTATGTGTGTTTATACACACATCATATAACTTTGCAGAAATGATAACATAAGAATTGTAGAGTCCCGATGATAGAAATAGCCGAATAGCCAATATAGTACATCAAAAGGTCCGAACTAAGTTCTGGGCTAGAAGATACATGAAAGCATAAATAAGGAGCCGATAGCGAAGTGCATATGTTCACACATACAACCCAAAAACAAGTACTCTAGATTGATCAGTCATCATAAACAAGTACTCCAGATTGGTCCATCTCCGAAAACAACGAAAGGGAACAAGGAACGCCGATCCTACCCGAGCACTCGTCTCCTGGACCCTGATAAGAACGAACGACCTCACAACAGTATCCTCAGTCGAACGAGCAATAGTAGCAGTGGTGGCCAGCTGAGCAGTAGCAACAACAGCCTAGGAATCTGTAAGCATACAATTCATAAGGGTTTTTTTGATCGGCCCACGCGGCCCATCTCCTCACTCGGCCCGGCCCATCTCCTCCCTCGGCCCATCTCCTCACTCGGTCCATACTCCTTCTCCCCACTCGGCCCATCTTCTTCCTTTCACCCGGGCATCGCCTCCACCTTCCCCGAAATCACCGCCAGCCGTTGCTCCTCCTCCTCCGAGATCGTCTCTCCCTTTCCCCTATAA
>JAOVYX010000031.1:262923-277969 GCA_035668315.1 Drosera spatulata | reverse complement strand
CATTGTTACCCGATAAATGTTTATGATATGGATTGATGGTAGGTGTCAGTTGCTAAACTAATGAGCGCTGGCATACGAAAATGGTAAAAAGGGTTAGATTAATTCATGGTAATCTCAATAATAATGTCATGTTAAAGATGACAATGCAAAGTAGGAATGAACTCATGAGAGGTGAGAAATTATGTTAATCCTACTGAGTTGTTACACTGTGACTTGGTGAAATGATGTGTTAAACTGTACAGGGATAAGAAATTACGACTAATCATCTTATACGCGTAGACAACCCTGTGAGGTTGTTAGGTTATGGGGTATCTCGCTGCAGGAGACCCTTGGACGTCGTTATAGACTGATCCCCTCTTTCGAGTGAGCCCGGACTTTAAACTTCTAAAAGAAGCTATGGATTTACATATTTGGTCAAGGTCACAGTGTTAACAAGAGGGTATATATGGTGTGTCGTGTTTTCTTATTTGCATGATCGATAATATTGTGGTTTCAGAATAGATTGTTCTTTCTACTCTCTCTTTTGTGCTTCCCCTAAGAAGGGGGCCGGCACGTTACTGAGCTCGTATAGCTCACGGCGTTATTTTTTTTTTTTGTTTCTTTATTTTTTTTCTTTCCAGATGCAAGAAATGAAGATGGATTTTGATCAAGTCATGATCATGTTTGTAATAAATATGTTTGAGACAATATTTTAAGATTCCGTCGCGTATCTGTATAATAGTTAAGTAAACTTGTGGACTTAGAATGATGATGCTTTAAGTGTAATTTTATTTGGTATTTATTCTAAACCCGGTTAAGTTGAATTGTCTGGGTAGGGAGTGTAGAACCCTAGCGGCAGTAATGCTACGTGGGTTTTCTAGAAAAAGATCGAAAAACTCGAGGCGTTACATTTAAAAAAAAAAAAAAATCATTTTATGCTTTCAAGCAAACTCGCCGAAGTTGCCCTTTGATGGTCATGGGGCCTTTCACTAACTTGATGAACGCATAAATCCAAAGATGGAGGAAAACAACTCAAAATGCGATGTACTGATCACACCATTTTGTTTTATGATTCGCTCTATGATTTGATTAGTTGTTTAATTTTAGTTGGCATAACTACATCAATATGGACATAGTATGTTGATCGATCAAAGGGAAATCTTACAAAGAAAGAGCGAAAAAGAGCATATAGACGTTTGTTCCATTGGAAGAATGCTGAATATACATCAGCTGAAGCCGGTGCTTATACAATTCAAATCACACTTCAGAGTCAAAGTTAAATGGCGTTGAACTCACCTAGAACAGGTGCGTTTATCAAGTCGACAGTCAAGGTTGCAACTCGTCATTGCTTTTTGATGTCCATTTTTTTTTCCGTAACATCAAAGAAGAAATCGCTTTTCTGAAAAATGAGTTTATTGTTTCTAAAGAAATCGTTTCTTGAGGAAACGATTTTTAATCAACAAAAATCTAGGAGAGACTTCTTGTGACACTTGAAATCGATTTTTTTTTTTAAGATGTGTGTTAAATAACTTAAAACTTTTGGATCGTTCACCTTATATTATATCTTTTAACCAAGTTGTAACTTTTTACTGATGTTGTCTAAATTCTATGTTAATTTTCATAAAAGTATTTTCAAAATATAAATTCAACTCCATTAATTAATGAGAAATCACCTCCTCAGAAAACAATTTTTCCAAAAATAATAAACTCATTTTTGAGAAAAACGATTTCTTTGATGTTGATGAGAAAAATTTGAATGTCAAATACGTGCTCCCGTTACAAGTTGTACCCAAGCATTTCATCCTTGCATCGTTGCTTACAGGAACAAGCCTTCCTTGTCCTTCGCTGCAAAAGTTCGCTAAAGAAACGCAAAAAAGAAAAAAAGAAAAGAAAGAAAAAAAATGGTTTGCATTCAATCTGCAATAACAGAATAACCATTCAATACCAATATCCAACAATGGCCGTCAGCTAGGAACTTGCATGACCCTGCATTCATGTCTATGCAAACGAACTCACAAGTCACAACGCCTATATATCATACCAGAAGCCAGGTGAAATAAGTCATGGAGAGGAACATCAATACCTTAGCCCCCAATGTTCGGCACGAGACACTTTCTCTGTGCCAGAACATAGCATTGATATCACACAGGCGATAGATGTCTTACTAATGGGTCAGAGTCGTCCACTTCATAGGATTCAAATACTAGACTATAAAGAACCATCAAATGTTAGCCAACTTCATGTGAATAAAGGCCTACAAGAATTACAATCCGATGGAGCAAACCTCTGAGTGAAACTGGGCTGAGTATAAGCGTGATCATCTCCCGTGACTTGGAGACAAGGGGGGAGGATATCATCTCCAATGATCACTTTTGGAGACATATACGGAAAGTCTCATGATTAACAACCAGCATATCAATTTAAGTATAGTACCCACCGCAGTAGTTCTATTGCAATCTATAGATCCTATACACATCATTTCTCTGCAGGAACCCAAGAAAGAGGGTTGTTTGCTTGTTTCATAGATCTTGGTAGAATGCCATCGCTATCGTTAGTATAAACCATTTAAAACAATTTGCCCAAACTATATCACAAAGTTATCAAAAGAATTTTGACATCTGTTACAGCAAGAACACTTACAGTAAAGCAAAAATTCAGAGTGAAACATGGCAAAGTACAAAAGCATGATCATCTTGTTCGAGTACGAAACAATGTGCTAGCTTATTGCCTCACATGAATTCTTTATATACCTATAAAGTCTCATCAGGGACTCAGGAACACCCAGCATCATCACAACATGCACTACCCATTGTTGATAGTAACTATAGACCCATCTACAAGCGTTTTTATAGCGATGAACACGTCGTGACCTTTCACAAGTATGATGTCTAAACCAGCATATTTTAGGTAAAGTTATGATCGCAAGACTCAGTACAAGCTCTTGCTCAAACCAAAATGGCAATTGAGTCAAACAGCAATGCAATTAATCCCAAGCAGCTTCATTTTTGCAACACGTAATTCCTTACTGTTTGTGTTATTTTGAAGCCTCTAATTTCTTCCCAACTAAAACAGAGACGACAGCATGCGAAATTGATAGCAGAACCGCATATAACTATATCAATGAAGTACTCTAACTTGTTATAGTTACCTCCTTTGCAGTCAGTGAGAGAAAAACTTGAGAGCAGACTATATTTCTCTATGGCACATGAGCAGCTTTCTCTTCTTCGTCATCTTCCACACCTTTTCTGATAGGTCCTTCCATCCTTGAAGCATCCTTTTCCTAGCATATTGCACGCTTGCTGCATAAACATATTAACGAGCAAAATATAACTGCAATCACAGATACTTGCCTATGAATCCAACAAGTTACCTCACGGTCTTAATTTCCCCTGTGCCCAACCCTTAATCAGACTCCACTGTTACTTTCACACATGTAGTAGATGACCAAACACAACACTGATATTAATATATCACAAGAATGGAAGAGATCGTGCATCAATTCCCAAGCTATTCAATTCCTTGCTCGTAATCCCTTGCTTCTGACCCTTAATCAGACAGCCATTGTCACTTTCACACATGTAATGGGTGACCAAACATAACACTAGAGATGATAACATGTTAACAAAAATGGAAGAGTTTTGACAAAACGATTACTGTAAAGCATTTCTTCACAATCACTAAAATTAAAGTTCGCAACAAACTACTAATACCCCGATATGAGTTACTATAAAGTAGACTCAACTCTTCTTCTTCCAATAATTAAGCTTGCAAATAGTCAAAAATCAACAGATGGACCACTTGAACATCATAAATTATTCAGTAGAACGAGACCAGATCACTGACTAAAAAAACACATTGTTGATGAAATTATTCATAAACTAGATGAAAAACCACACATTTTTCCAAAAAAAGCTTTTGCAGTTCTGAAAGTTTTTCAATTACGCTCTCTTCCAATGGTGGTGAGCAAGGCGCCTTTGTAAATACCAGTCTCCTCAGGTTACCGGCATGATTTGCCAAATAAACAGCAAACTGAAGTAGATTCATCGTAACATGAGAGGCGCGCAATTCAACATCCTCCAAACAGAGGATGGAATAATCAGCAATTTGGACATTCTCAGTCTCGAGGAGATCTTTAAAATCCAACTGCAATAAGCATAGGCCGAACAACTGAACTAGTTACATGGGGAGAACATAAGAGATAGCGGGAGCAAAAAAGCATGATTTAATATACAAATACATACAGTTAAACTACAGTTAATCAACAAAGATATCAACTTTGCTTGTTACCATTATACTTATCTGTTCAAAGAAAATGATCTGATCTCATACTTATGATTTGTTAAAGTAGTTTCCAAGAATCACTACTAACCAACCGATCCATGGTTCAGGAAACAGAAAATAGGATTCCCTCCATGCTAGCTTCTCTTACTGATTTACTACAGTATTTCTGTTTTAGAAGTGTGTGTTATGATATGGGTTCCCACTTCGGCACTCCTGAGACGTACTTAAAAGCATGTTGTACAAGAGCAAAGTAGAAGAATGGGCTATCACTCACCTGTAATATAAATTTACGCAGACTTGGCAACACTCTAATAACAGAAACCATCTTGGCGGCATCAAATGGTTTAGAAGTTCGAAGAACCAGCAATAGAGTTGTAATGCTGTCCCAAACTGGTATGCCATCCGGAATGCAGTTGAGCTGCAACAAATCAAGGAATACGTAAGGATTCCACTTTCCAAAAAGCAAATAACCAAGACAAAGTGCTTTCCGTAACATAAATATCCATTTCAATCAAACATATCAAATTTACTTTATAAGCAAATGCATAGATCCTTGTATGTTATATTGAACAGTTTGATTTCGAAAGTTGCCTACCCCGCCTGCACCTGGTGTGATAATCATGCTCAGATGGGTTAACGTTGGAATAGTTATTGGTCCATCAGCAAACAAGGGATTAATCCCTCTTTCATCAATAAGAGCTCTCAGTTCCAGTTTCTCCAGATTAGGAGCCCCTGTGAGATCCCACCAAATCGCACTGTGCATATCACAATAGAGTTTGGTAAGCTCCAAGTTGTTGAACATCTCAATAACCTCTATATGGGCACAACGGCGGAGAATAAGACTCCTGAGAGTCGGCAGTGAGCGGAAGTGCAGTGTCTTTGGAAGTGAACAGTGATGGAAATGCAAAGTCTCAACCTTCACTAGAGAACCAAACATGCTCTCAAGGTCATACTTAGCTAACGGCACATTGGATAATTGAAGCATCTTTAAGGATCTTGTGAATTCTAGTCGTTCAAGGCTGAACAAATTTGATTCAAACCGACAAGCCCCTAGTCTCAGATTACGCACATTGCAACTGAAAACCCTGTTGTAGCTTCTAATAACACACTTGTTATAATTTTTCTGGACTGGCCGATCATTCTTCCGAATCTGTTTCGCAGCAACACGACATCGCAAGTCAAGACAGATGTCCCAAATACCAAGGACTTGGACGACACAATCGATCCATCGAACTATATCATCGGAGAAGCTCGGACCAAGACAGAATTCTACTACAAGTGAAGATACAATCGTCGGTTTGTTGTAATGAAGATACCTATGAGATTAGACATGAAAAAGAAGAAAAGTTAACGCTTTTATCTAGGTATATTGTGAAAAGAAGAAAGAAGTGCGGTATTAATGTATCATAGATCATGCTTGACAGATTTGGAATTAATAGAATGCCATTCTATTTTTCATAGTAACATTGTTTTTTTGGAGACCTTCCAGAATTATCAAACCTCTGATCAAATGGTTGTGGACCTTGTGATGCCATAAAAAACCGTTCTTGGCTTACACAAGGCCGTAGCCGATCTCTTCTACGGCGAAATGCCTCCAACCTCATCTCTGTTGTAATACAAAAGATAAAACTGTTTCCCTTTTATTCTTTTTTTTTTTTTGATATCGTCGCAGAATGTCTGATCTCTGACCACATAGCAGGGGAACGTTGCTTACCACTAAGCTAAGCATGATGACAGTCTACCAATATAACAACTCAAAAATCACTTCAAAATCGAGAATAGAAAACATTCACCCATACTGTTTGCAGAAGAAAGGCAAGTACTGATTCACTGCTTTAACAAACTTCTCCTTCCTCTCGACAGATCTCTTCCTCTTGACACGAGAACCACAACACTTCGATCCGAACAAGCTTTTGCCGTCGAGGACAAGCCGCGGCCGACACAGGATCGTAGAGACAGCGATTTCTCTCCATCTACGGGAAACAACACTCGATCTCACGAGATCCTTCGTCATGATCACTTTGCCGAGGATCAAGGGGAGGATTTCGTCCGGCAACTTGTCGATTGAATCCAGAGTCGAGTTTGTTGTGAGGATCGATTGAAGAGCTTCATCCGGCGACGGCGACGTCGACGGGGAGTTTGTTGTGCGGAGAGTCTTCGCCGGAGGAGGATCTGTTACGTCGCCGCAGAGTGGCCGGAGGCGCTTCATCGTCCGCCGCAGCTAGGCGTATGAAAATCGAACTAAGATAGTTTGAGATTTTGAGTTCGAATTAAAATAAAAAAATATGAATATTTTGATTGAATAATTAAAAAAAATTATCTATTAACAACTTCATTAAAAAAAATTCAATTTTTAAATTTACTTTTTTGTTTTTATATTAAAAATCAATGGGATTTTAAACTGATAAAAATATTATAATTCTTATGAGATATTGTTTTAAAAAAATATTGTATTTTTGGTTAAATGTATCAAATATATCTATAACAAAATATTTTCTACGTTCCATAATTTTGATTCTTTTAATGAATTGAATGGATGTGTTAATTAAGGGTAATTTTGATCCTTTCGTTCAGATTTAGATGAAATCATTTGATTCAATACGAGATTTTATGTGTTTGTTGAATTTTTTGTGAATTTCGATAAAAAAATTTTTTTTTTAATGATAGTGAGATTTACTACAGTCATTATGAAAGAAGATAATGAATATATTCTAAGAAATAATAATTATTTTGATATTTTTTTATATGGTTCTCAAAATTGAAAAGGTTACAAATAAAGACTACTTCAATAAGAAAAATATTACATGTATATTAGAACGAACGGAATATCTCATTAATTTTTCTTTAAAAAAAAACTCCCTTCTTCTCAAAATTTTTCAACAATATACTATTTCAAATTTAATTTAATACATTCAGATATCATTTTTTATAAATTATTATAAAAAAATGATTAAATAAATTATAAATTTTAATCTTGAAAAAATTTATTAACAATAAAAACATCGTCATAAAAGTAATAGGATAGAGGAGTATGGGAAACGAAAAATGCAAAACAAATTCTTTTATTTTCAAAATAATGTGTGAGATAAAGATAAAATTATCCAAAATTATTGAAAGGATTAAAATATACCTTATCAATATCCGGAGTATATAGCCCGGCCCGATAAGCAAGCCCAAAATCAGTAATCGGCCCCGTCCAACCTCTTCTTCCTCCTCTTCCCAGAAACCCTAGCGAATCATCACTTTCACTACAAATACCCACAGCGCCGCACTTTACTCCACCGAAATCCTTGTTTCAGAGCCGCCGAGCTGCATCTCTTTGATAGCCGTTGCTGCTGCTTGCTCTTCCTCATCTCATCATTGTTTTGATTTTATTTGTTTTGGTTTTATGTGTGTTGCTTTCTGTTTTGGTTTATGGTTGCGGTGATGAAGCAGTTTAGGTTTCGGACTAGAGTTTCTGATCCCAATCGTGTTGGGTTTGAAGAGAAAACCCTTGGCTGTCTGAGCATCCACTTTCACAACTGAAAGATTTGATTTTTCGATTCAACAAATCTGATGTTAGATCTAACAATTGGCTCGATTTTATTATGATTGGGGTGCTGATGATGAAAAAAATCAAAACAATCTTAGCGGATTTCAGTGAGATGTTTCATCAGTGATCTGATTTTGTTACACACACTGAAGCTCTTGCCCCTCAAACTTCCGATTATGACCCGTTTTGTTTTGATTTGTTGGATTTTCGAGTGCGATGAAGATGAATGCACCGGGAGGTGCATTGGGCAGTGGACGAATCATTGATTTGATTTCGCCGTGAGCCCATGTAAAATACGACTTCTCCTTCCACTGAGCACAAATCCGAAAAGAAGTTCCAATTTTAATTCGGAAATTGATTTTAAGATTATTCGGGTTATGCGTCCATTTACCAATTCCAGAGGATAATGAAGGGTTCCTCATGGTGTAATGGCTCGGACGCTATATCAAATGGGGTGGGTCTATCCTGATTATCAGGCTTTTGATTTCTGTGTCTTTTGATCCTGGAAACTCCACCTCACATTAATTTCTTTCTTAAAACGAACGAATTTCATAAACTTTTTCTGCAAATTAAACTGCCTTTTGATCTGTTTTCTAATCAAATCGTTGAGTTCTTCCTGATCGACTGCCAGGATTATGCGGAGAAGTTCAGAACTGCTACTAAGACACTGCAACGAATGATTACACCAACAATAGGAATGAAGCTGAAGATGTAATTTGATGACTATAAAGTTCACCAAGTAAGACAATGGCAATCAAGTATTCTTTCTCAGGTAAAACAATGCACCATTGATACCGAGGAATTGCAAATTAAAACCCAAGCTAAGCCTTGTTCATTCTAAAATCATCTAAATGGTATTTTTGTGTGTTGGAATGTATATAAATTTTTGTGAAAAAATAATTTCTCTTGATAATTGTTAAATTTATTATAATAATAAAGAAAAAAATTAATAGATCTATTATTGTAAAAAAAAGATTTTATTTTAGGATGATTTAAAAAAAAAATTGATTAATATGGGACGGGAAGGAATACTGCGATAATCTACCAAAAGTGGAGAACACAACCCAACTTTTATAGTTCAGGAGCACTTGGCAAAATGTGTGACGTCAGTATGAAGAGAGATTTTCTGGTCCAACCTACAGGAAAGATGATACTGAAACAATCACAATCATGTTACTGATACAACAGAAACCTATAAAATTGCTGGCCAAAGTTTCCGCATAAATTGATTTCAGTATAAAAACATTCATCGAGTTCTGCTTGTCGTTGCTATATAAGTAATCAGAAGCAAGTCCTGTAAAACCAAGCTTCAGTCATAAAGCAAATAAAGGAAGGATCAAAGCCGATTAAGTCTCCTTGCGGCTCATCGTATTTATTGTTTCCTTTTGTGCCTTATAGCCATGTCATCAGATCACTGTGCGGCTGTGCCATAAGGGCACAATTACAGTCGGCGCCGGTTTGCGCCGCCCTGTGTCACGGACCTCAATGACAAATTCCACCAACAGATTCTGCAATGGTCGTATAAAGGAACAAACTTCACTCTTTTCTCGATATCTCAAAAGGAAAGCCAAAAATGCTGTAGGGGGGACAAGATAACACACAGGAATACCTCTACGAGTGTTTCTTAACTGCAATATATATTCCGGAAATCACAGCTGCTCCAGCAGCGGCAATGCCCACTGATTTCAGGATCTTCATGGCAGAGGCAGCTGTGCGCTTGGATGGAATTTCCAACAGTTCATCTATCTGAAAGCAAAATCATGAATGTCAGAGGATGGTAACACAAATGAGTTGTCCTGTGACAAGAATGTACCAAAAACTATCCCCCGTCTCACAGTCCCAATTAGTTCCTAGAACAACACTCCGGATTTGGCATATACTTGGCTTTACTATAGGAACTTGGACAGACAAAGAAGTTTCTTCATGCTAGGGAAATTTGTGACAGCGTGCGACAACAGATCTTAAAATCCGAACGAATTCAGTAGATTGATACTTTCACTTACCTCAATAGGCTGCTTCCAATACTTCTTTATTCCTTGTAGATGTCCTTTCCCAACAACTGCGACCACTGAACGGTTCTGGCTTGCGACTTTCAGTAAAGTTGAGGACATGTACCTTGCTCCATAATCAATTTAATGATATAAGGAAATGGATCAATCGTGGATAGCTGAGGTGAATGGTGTACAGCAGATCACGGATAAATTGACAAGATAAAATTGTATATCGAAATGAGAGTTCCATTATGAAGTTAGATCCAAACTAGGTGCGTTGTGGTAGCGTTCTAGAGAAAAACGGAACTTGGGCAACCTCTATACATAATGTGATTTTTTTTTAATCACAAATCGGTAATTCTTCACCCATCACTTTTATACATGCTACACGGAAAATTCACTTGAATAACACTCCCATCAACAAAGCGAACACTAATTACCTTACTACTCAAAGAAATGAACCATACTATCATGAAGCAGAGGGACATCGATCACCATGATGAAAATAATGCGAATAGAAAAAAGCTAATGAAAACTGACCTATCCCGCTCATCTACTAGTGTTTCCATCAGGGTGGGGAACTTCTTGCTCATCTCTTGAATCACAAGAGTCAACATGTCAACATCATCCATCTCCTTGATCTACGTATAAACAAGGTATAATCATGAAGAACTGCCTAAACTACAGCAGTTAGCCAGTCACTGTGCACCCAAAAAAACCCTGGCAGCAAGTGCTGCAAGTCTTGAATGAGAGATGCGTTACCATTCTGTCGAGATCCTCTGCATTAGGAAGAAAGAATGCCTGGAACAGGAAAGAATGTACTAGCTTTATTTTATGCCAGAGAGGCATTTTCGCCCATGTCCTTCGTAAAGTGATCTGCTTGAAGTGCACATTAAGAAACAACGCTGAATTGTTGCATAAAGAACATGCAGCAATGCGGAAAGCGACACATTATGTAAACCAATAAAACTAGTCCTCGAGTATCTTACCTGTACTGGACGATCACCAAGGATCACCTTGCTACAACACTTCTTTGCTTCATCAAATGCCACCCGAAACTCAGAACCAGGTAGGACCTCAAGCTTATCAGCAACCTTGCAGGATGAATATTTAGGTTAAACAGTACCAAAAGCCATCAAGAAGAATGCATATTCCTAAATCAAGCGCATTTAAAACTAAATAAGCATACCTTTGCCAGAAACCAGCTGTAAATGATGCCAAAAAGATTCTGGTTTTTCCTCCACATATCAATCATTTCATTCATAGTTGGTATCTGGGGAACAAAATAGCAAATTAACACCCTAACTGAAGCACAGGATGTACATAAAGCTCACAAGAGCCCAAGATGCTAACCAAACAGATATTCAAATCTCAAGCTATGATACCTTTAGATCTCTGAGGGTGAGTACCGCCACTCGACTAGCACACAACTCCAAGAAGACAACCTATATCCAAAACAAATGAAATTTTACAAAAAAAACATAAGTCAAACTTCACATGCAAACACAAGCACAGATACTAAGGATATGCATTACTAGGATAGGTTGTTACAGATTGAGAAATGTATATAGCAGAGCAATTGCAAATTCAAAAGGAAGAAATGGATAACACCAGGCACAACTACTAAAACTCTGCCATAAACATAGCTGTGAGCTAAACAAAGGGAGCACCTCTGGCTCTAGGTGACTGATAACAGCTTGAACTTCTCTGCATGAATCCTGCAGCAACAAGACCAAACAGGATTGAAAACAGTTGCCGATAGCATTGAACTGGACAATCAAGGAGATCTTGTGAAAGCCAATATACTAGACTTTTATAGGTCAGTGATGGCATTATAAAACAAGCACCAAAGTACTGCTCATGGAGCAACCATACAGCTGCAATAAGTATTATCAGAAGAAAAATATGATACGACCCCATCTCTCCAAAATATAGCTTCTCCAATTTTTATTTTTATTTTTTTAAATTACCCCTCATCAAATTCCACAGGAAACATCCAGGATCAAAAGAAGCAGTAGAGCTAGAGTTTAGTGCATGTAGTCAATTATATCTTCCAAGAGACACTAGCATAATGATGCAGATACCATAGCACGAGTTAACCAAGAAAAAGTAAGCACATAACACATGATATTCTGAGCTGCCATCTCGATAACAGCTATATACATAGAACGCAGTTATATTAGTATTGATACAAACAGAACACAAACTCATTCTGGAGATTTAGCTATCTCAATCGCAATCATCATTGCCACGCAAAATCTATCACAAACTAATAGCCAGCACCTCACGTCTGCAAAAGGCGCGTATCAAAACTCAAATGTACTTAGCCAAGAAGGGAAGAACAGCCACCTCTTCATAGTGACACGGAAGCCAAGCCTTCTACCCTATGAGCAGATATCAATCCATATCAGACATCGCCTCAATTCAATCAAGATTCCACTCCATCAGAACGAAATACCACATAAATGACAAAACGAAGGCAGATTGTCGCCACATTTCCGTGATACTTATCGCTTCAGGAACTACAACCACCATCACCACGCAACACAGAGTCAGACACAGTCCACGACACCCTCTCACATACACACTCCGTGCCTCTCCTCTAGTCAATCAAACCGAAATCCATCACCAAGAACTCATCTCTCACTCTCAGATCACATCAATCAACAAAATCCACAAAATACAACAAGAACCATATACAACATCCAATCAAGAACAAAAAGAGCCACCAAACATCATCATCTCCAATCACCGAACCCTAAAAACAAACACAATCGATAATCGATAATCAAATCAGACCTGAGAAACATGAGCAGTCCCAATCAACCACACGTCACAAATCTCACCATCAACATTCTCGCACGACAACGTCACCACATTCCTCCCCAAAAGCACCTCGTCACCCTCATTCCTCTCCACACCAGAATTAGGGTTTCCATCATCATCATCATCACCGCCTTCGCTCGACCTCTCGACCCTGACGTAATCATCCGCGGCGGAGTCCTCGATCACCGCGCCTCCTCCGCCGCCGTGGTGAGTGTCGGGAATCGGGTCCATGGTGGGGCGGCGTGGTGAGGAGGATGAGGCACGTGAGAGGAGTGGGAAGGAGAGTTTGGCGCGTGGGGTGAGGGAGGCGCGTGGGGAGAGGAGGAAGCGGTGGTGGGGTGAGGAGAGGAGCGGGGCGAGAGGGCGAGTGAGGCGAGTGAGGCGAGTGAGGCGAGTGAGGCGAGTCATGTAAAATGTGAGGGGCTTTGGGGTCGAGTGATGAAAATGGGTTTGGTTTTGGTGAGTCGTCGATGGGGGCTGACTCGGTGGTGTTCCGGCACACGTGCAAATGCCAATCGGTGCCTAGAGACTCCACTTCTGTCGATGATTATCCACGGCACGAGAGATTCGCTTGTACTTTCTGCGATCATCTCTTTTATTACTTCCTCTCTGATTGTACATCGAATATTACATCAACAAATCACGTCATCAATAATTTTTATTTTTTCCTATCTCTTTCGATTTAATTTAATTATAATAATTTGATTATATATATTTATCAAGATGAAATTTGATTCGTGTTTTAAACGATCAAATATTATTTATTAAAAAATTATCATAAAATATTAACAATAATTTAAATTATATATTTTAATCTGATCTCAGTAGGATAATTTTTTTTGTTATTAAAACGACAAATGAAACTCTTCAAGATATATATTGAATAGTAAAAAAAATTAAACGTTAAAATTAAATTGAAATAAAGACAACACTAAACTCAAGTCCATAGCTACGAAAGAAACAACGTCATAATTAAAAAAAATCAAAACATTCCAATTAAAAGACTGTTTATTCTTGTGACTTTGAACCTATGAAAGCAGTTTGCCACCACTCCATCCCTTGTCAATAAATACGGAGTTCAATTTCAAGTCATGACCTTCATCTTTATTCCCTCGTGACTCGAAAAGAAAAAAATAAAATCCATAGAAGGTTGGATTTGTGATGCAGACCAGAACATGCAAGTAAATAAATGGAAACAACAACGCTACCTTAAACTCCGCCGATGAGCAGTTTATTTGAGACATGTTGAGCTGTTTATTTGAGACATGTCACATCTTCAAACATGAATACAAACTTCCAAAAAAAAAATGCATCAGGTAAGAATACTACTAATAGAGATGCACAATGCAAAAGAAAGCAAATCTAAAGCAACTTCAACACCATACAAGTTCTGAGAATGTTAACAAGGAGGACAAAACGCTGTAATAAAACATGCAGAATCATGCTTCGTTAGTCTGTTTACAGCTCTGACTGTCTGACATAGATGCTTACTCGTAGTACAGGATTTCCGACTATGCACATAGCACGTTGCAGAAGATTCTCCATCCCAAGTTCATTCTTCAAGCTTTACTCGCTTCCACAGATGCGCATATGCATGACGAGCGTAAGAAGCTCCATAGTTTGCCTACTTCGGCCAAAATGATCTCATCGTTGTTCTGATCATCGCCTTTCTTTCTTCTTTCTTTTCCCCTTTTTATTTGATGGCCGTTCTTCCAGGCATTTGGGGCACTCGCATATGAAACCATAGTCTGCTAAAAGCGCCTGCCTCTCCTCTAGAGGAAGATCCTCGTCTATATAAGATATAGTCACCTGAAAATAGGAAACCAGATAGTCAACATCTTCCATATATGCACCAACAGAGAATCTCATAGACCTATATAATGAGACGGACCCCTATATAATGGGACGGACCCCTCACGACTGCATACATAAAATCAACTCGATGTTAACCGGTCATAGGGGAGTCGGATATTAATAATGAAACAACTCGATGTAGCAACACAAACATATTTACCTCTTCTCCTACTTTAATGGGCCTCTGAGCAATTATCGTGGCCTGTCCATCTTTGTCCTGCCACACAATATCAAGGACATCAAATTGATCAACTAACGGCCAGACAATTGACAAGAACTCCATTCAACTGTTCAACGGACAAGAGGCACAGTGTTAATATGTATACTCAAACAAAGGGTTATTTGTTTGAAATAAACAAGCAAGATGAAGAACTTTGGACACTACCTCGTCCCTTGTGAATGCTTTCGCATTTGGAAGACATGAATGGTTCATGCAGCTCAGCAGAGGAAAGAATGCAGTTCCTACAACAGTGAACAATAAAATTGCAATCAAGCAATTCTTACGGAGGAAGAAGATAAATATTAGAATAATCGATTTGAACTTCATTAATTTACTACTTGATTGCTTTCTTCTAGTCTCGTA
>JAOVYX010000031.1:208275-262823 GCA_035668315.1 Drosera spatulata | reverse complement strand
CCAATTACAAATAGTAATCAACGATTAGGCTCAAACCCACACGGGACTAAATTTATTCCTCAAGGAATCAGTTACTCCATAATATGGTTCGATGGTGCCATCCTCCATATTGTAGATGCCCATATCATTTCCGGCACCTTTATCCCAAGGCTACAACTCATACCCATCGTCAGTAAAGTAGATGCAATTAGGCACCCGTGCAGACCTCGATTTCTTCCTGGTCATCTGAGCCGTCGATTCAAGGGTTGACGAGGGACACATCATTTTATTTTTTTCTTTTCCCGGAGGCAAAGACATGGATGAGTCCATCCACCCAGACTCTCCAATTTATACTGGGGTAGAGGATGAATATAAAAATTAGTAACACATCTATTCGCTGATTAAAAAACTTGCTTAATACAGTACATGATAAAAAAAATTAAAATTTTCGAATACTTATGATGCTTTTTAATATATTTTTTTAAAAAAATATGTTTGATGGTCTAGTTATTTAGGTCAAAGCTATATATAGAAAAATATATCTTCACAACTTTATGGAAAACAAGAGAGTATTTGCCAAACAATAAGTTTCCCTTGTTAAAAATTTTATTTTAAAAAATTTCCCTCATTACAATCTACGATATATAATAAGTTTTTATGTAACAGTCGCCGACGTATCCCCACGGCCACAACACTCCAAGCAACTGTCGCCGACGTTTCCCCGTCACCACCACCCCAATGTGATGTCGGCTGTGCTGTCAGATTGTGTTTCGTGTTGTTCGAAATGTATTCACTCTTTGATCCTTCGTTTCGCATGAAAACCTAGCAGCATGAAATATTTGAATTGAACTGTTGGTTAAAAGGTTGTCAAAAGTGTACTCAAATTCCTTATCACCCTAATTTTCCATCCTTGTTTCCAACTAAGAATTAATTAACCTATGCAAAGAAGCGATACTAAAGTTTCTTATTACACTTGCACAGGCAAGGGAGGAGCTTCAGGCAAGCGACACCAGGCCTTCGACACCGCCATTAGTCAGGCCAAAATTTGAAGTTAGTGATCTGGAGGGCTTGAATGGGAAGTATGATATGGTGGTCTGCCTCGATGTTTTGATACATTACCCTCAGAACAAGGCAGGGCAACTAGTTGTTTCGGTCGAATTTCGACAGACGTATTAATTATTCGGATAAGATTCCGACGGAGTACTAGTTTCGCCCGGATATACTACTTGATCCAACCGGATTCCAATGGACGTACTACTTGCTTCGGTCGGATTCCGACGGACGTACTACTTGCTTCGGTCGGATTCCGACGGACGTACTACTTGCTTTGTCGGATTCCGACGGACATACTACTTGCTTTGTTGGATTCCGACGGACGTACTATTTATTCCGGTCAAATTTCGACGGACATACTGTCTTTTTTAAAAACATACTACTTTATTTTATAGGCGTACTACTTGGGGCGGGGTGATACCTTGTGCGAATTTAAAAAAATAAACGGTACCTCCTTGAAATAAAATCTTTCAAGTGGTACTTCGCGAGTTTTTTTTTTTTGGATCGTTCTCTTATATATGCAACAAAAGTAATTTGATAAGTTTTTATTGTAGAAAATATCATAATTATGATACACTCCACTAACTTCTTTTATAATTGTTATAATAAATTCTCACTATCATCACTAAAGTATTTTGTCGGATCAAAACTGGTACTTATAAATTGGGACGAAAGGAGTGTATAATTGATTTGATCTCTTATAGATAAATTTATTTTTGTCAAGTGAAGTTGGTTCAATAAAAATCTACTCTCCTTCCCTCATTACTTTATAAGTCGAGTTTTATTCTTAACTTTTTTAATATATTTATCTTTGAATTCAATATAATAAACTAGATTTAGGATTTGTTTAAACAATGCACGTAATTGTTCAGATCAAGTTATCGAAAAAAATGATAAAATGAATACGAAAACTATCATGTTTTAACTACTATCAGGTGACTTATTTTTGTGTAAATATATTTTTGTGTAAATTCTCTATATTTACAACCTATTTGTGAGTTTTCAGAAGAAGAGGAAAGAAAATAAAATGAGTGAAAATTGATCAGTTTCTTTCTTAATACATGTTTGTGAGTTTTTAAGAAAAAGAAAAGAAAATGAAGTCAATTTTCCTCTTTAGATTTTCTTCTCAAGGATGGAGCGAAAGAAAAATGGATTAAAAAAAGCGAAAAATGACCCTAACGTATATTTTTTCAACAATATTCCCCAAAAAATACACATGCGATTTTTATTTCCACAAACATACAATTTGCTCACCTCTTTCTCCATCATCTCTCCATCATCTCCACCGCTGCTTCGCTCTCTCTCCATCATCTTTGCCACCGGTCACCATCTCCGTCACTCCCCTCTCCGTTCCTCGCTGCCATCGCCGTCATCACCATCGTTGTCGACATCCCCTTTCTACTCATCTCCTTAGACGACCGGAATCATCAACGAACCAACCAACCAATCATCATTTTAGAAGAGGGATCGGACATTGACGAAAAAAGCAAGCGATCGAGGATGATGATGGGAGCGGTGATGGCGGCGTTGATCGCGGTGGCGGGGGTGGCCTTGGGCTGGATAACCATCGAGACAGCCTGTAAGCCCTGCCTCGATTGCGGCTGGTATGCCATCGATTGGTCTCTCGATCCCGATTATGATCCCGATGAGTAGAGCGCTCGTGCTCCGCTAAAGTCGTAGAAGGACGCCATCGTCATCGTCGAGTCTCCTGTTCATAAGGTCATATGATTGGATCGGATCGAGTCTAAGTTTATCTGTAGGATCTAAATCGCCGCAATAGTGATGGAACTTGATCTGTTATGGTATTTGTTCCTTGATCGGATCAGAATATGATTTCGTCATATGATACATGCTTTGTATTATGGGGTCTGTTAGGGATTGTGCAAATGCTATTGCTGTTAAAGGTAGTTAGGATGGCAGTATGTTCTTTTGTGCTTTGTGATTGTTTTTTGTGTGCTGATATTAGCATTATGTGTGTTTGCTTTATATTTTGTTGTCAATTTGAGGATAAGTGAAAAGAGGGTTTTGTCGAAATCATATCCATTTAACTATGATTAGGGTTTTCAATGACGATGCACTCTATTTCATTTGTTTATGCACTCTGTTTGATTTTTTTACATGCACTTTATTTTATTCGGGAACATACGTTATATTTCATTTTTGTACATGCACTCTATTTCATTTGTTCATGCGCTCTGTTTCATTTGAAAACATGCACTCTATTTCATTTTTGTAGATGCGCTCTATTTCATTTGTTCATGCCTTCTATTTCATTTTTTGTACATGCACTCTGTTTTATTCGGAAACATACGCTCTGTTTCAGTTTTTGTATATGTGTTCTATTTCATTTGTTCATGCGCTCTATTTCATTTTTTGGGTGATGTCGAGATCTGATGATACATAGTCTTGTATTATTATTATGTTTTATTTTTTTATTCATGCGTTTTATTTCATTTATTCATACGCTCTTTTTCATTTGTACATGCGCTCTATTTCAATTGTTCATACGCTCTGTTTTAGTTTTTTACTGGCGCATTATTTCATTTGTTCATACCTCCTGTTTCATTTTTTGTACATACGCTCTACTTTATTCGAAAACATACGCTCTGTTTTATTTTTTTGTACATGCGCTTTATTTCATTTTTGTTGAGTGATGTCGAGATCTGATAATGCATAGTCTCGTATTATTATTATGTTTAATTCTTTTTATTCATGCACTTCGTTTTATTTGTTCATACGCTCTGTTTCATTTGTACATACGCTCTGTTTTATTTATTCATACGCTCTGTTTCGAAACAGAGCATCTGAACAGACGCTCTGTTTCATTTTTATACTGACGTTTTATTTTATTTTTTTACTGACATTCTGTTTTCATTTTAGATCAGACGCACTATATCATATTCCAATGATGTGTCCAAATTCCGATAACGTTTCACATTCCGGTCAAATTTCGACGACGCAGTCGGATTCCGACGAAGATTTCTGTGACGGTGGTCGGATTCCAACGAAGATTATGACGACGTTTGGGTGATGGTAGGGGTTGAAGTGAAGATGACAATAGGATTAAAGATTTAAATGAGATAGATATATTTTTGAAATCTTTATTCCTTATATGTCTTTTTGGATTTTTTTTTCAACTTTTTGTATTTTTGGGTGATTTTTCCTAAAAAAATCTTTACACTTTCGGTACTATGCTCTCCATTTTCTCCGTCTCAATTTAATTATAAAATTTTTCTTATTGGTTGTCCCAATATCTTTACAATCTTTCATCTTTTAACAAATTTTAAATTAAAAAAAAATCAAATTAATAATGGTACAGTACATCCACTGGTAAACCCTACTCTCTAACAAAATATTCTTTTTCCATCAAATTTCACAAAAATTTTACACACACATTAAATTTCGTGTTGAATCAAACAATTGTAATTAAATTGAAACAGAAAAGATATATTAAATACATTCAAGAATTATGAAGGCAAAATAGTAAATTTTGCATAATTATGCCACATTAGAGTATCAAATAACACCCTCTTCTTTCCTTTGGGAAAATTCCCAAAAACTAAAAAAAAAAAAAAAATCCAATTCGATACAACACGAAAAAATAATTCCCATAACATACACCCTCTTTATCATGGATTTCCTTCTTCCTCTTCAGCTCTCTTCTCCATCTGCCCTTCATTGTCATACACTCTTCGTCCTCGTTCTCAAACCCACCCCCAACACATATAAACCCACGAAAAATGAACTGTCGTCAATTCCAAATCCATACATAAATGCAACTTAAATCATCTATCCATCCAAATCGACATTTGAATTCAATTCCCGTCCTTAATCGCAAAAACCGCTCTGTTTCAACAACAAAATCAAATAAAAAAAAAGGTTAAATTGATAAATTATGATTTTATTGTTTTAATTTTGCAAAAAAAAGAAAAAACTAAAATCATTTGATAAGAACAAACAGTGCGTCTTTTATAATGCGTCAGTTCAAATCCAACAAATCCAAAAATCAAAATAAAAAACCATAAAAAATCAACAAAAACAAAAATTAATAACATGATATTCATAAAATTTAAAAAGAAACCACTATTTCAAAGCAAAATAGTACGTCAGTACAAATTCAACAAATACAGAACACACAAAAAATCAACAAAAACAAAATTACATCATATGCTTTAAATTTTGGGACATTGTAAACCAAAATCAAAACCCAACAAATCCAATCAAGCACCTGGGCAATCAAACATCTGGGCAATCTGCTCGAACATCTCCATATCACGATCCATCAAAATCTTGTCGTGAGCTTCCTCTGATCGAATTAAGTTTTTTTTTAATTGTTGTTTGGATTCGATATCCGAGATGCAGATAAAGTTTTGGGTTCTGGATCAATGGTGATGGTGAGATACATAGATCGAATGAGATTGGGGAAGAAGATGAGAATTGTTTGAAATGAAAAATATTTTATCAGATCATTTGAAATGAAAATTATTTTATAAAATATATAACGTAGAAGGATTTTTTTTCCCATTCATTCATAAATAAACCAAAAAAAAATTAGTATTTTTATTTATTTATTTAGAAACTCATAAAAAGATAAATACCAACATCATATTCTCTCTTTTCTAACAATTCTTTTTCCTCTTGTTTCACTTCAAACTTACAGGCAAAGCGTTGCAAGTGCTCGGACTGGAGAACTGAGAAACATCGTTATCATCGACACACTCAGATTTCCACCATTGTTTTCTCCCACCTCAAACCGCCACCGCGCAACAATGTCGTTGGCCGCTAACGGCGTCTTCTCGTCCTCCGTCCCTGCTGTTGCCGCCGCCGATCTGACATGGAAACTCTCCTCCGCCGATTACCTGATATCCACGAAGCCGCCGGAGAGCTGCCATGGTCGTCGTCGCCGATGCTTCTCCGTCGCCGCTCGTAGATCTGTGGCGGTTGAGCCTGAGCTCGTCCCAGTCACCCCCGACGATGTTCTCTCGGTGCGTGAGATTTGACTTTGAGCCTAATTGTTGAGAAATTTATCGCTTAATGTTTCAATGAAACGATGAATTGTCAACCGTTGGATTTGACCTGGCGGAATGACTTGGATGGTATGGAAAATGATGTTGATGGAATTGTATTTGAAGCACGAGTAATTGATATCTATCAAATCGAAGTTTCGTTATCAGCAAGTTGTTGAAAGGGGAAAATCTCGTTCCATGATATGGGGAACTGAAACAATGTTAGCAAACAATGTTAGCACAATATACTCCGTACCTAAGTTTAGGTATGTCTGCTTGGAATGGATTGTCAAGATTAGGATTCGTGATGTTTTTGGGATATAGGCCTTCGAATGGTTTGATCTCATTGCTAGGAGCGATTATGTTTTGATCCTAAGCATTGGATTTAAGCAGACACGTCAAACTTTCCATGTCGAGACACAAATCCGCTGGAACCATTATAAGTTTAGCATGTTTGTTCAAATGGAATCGGGTTTCTTCGTTCAGAAAATAAGATTTGATTATGTGCACAATAGGTTCATATTGTGCCTTTTTCTTTTGTTAGAGTGAGGAACCATTTCAGTATCTAAAGGGAATTCAGCAACTTCATCAGCAACCCGATGAAGGAGCGTATGCCATGTGGTCTAAGCCTACAGTGAGAAGGAAGACGAAAATTGTGTGTACGATTGGTCCGTCTACGAACACAAGGGAGATGATATGGAAGCTCGCGGAGGCTGGAATGAATGTAGCACGGATGAATATGTCGCATGGAGACCATGCATCTCACCAGAAGGTTATCGATCTTGTGAAAGAGTATAACTCTCAGGCTAGAGACAATGTCATCGCTATCATGCTTGACACAAAGGTGCACATTTCACCTCCTTGCTTTCTAGTATAAACCAAACAGTTTGGTAGTGATCATTAGTACTATGTTTTACCTTGTGTGTTGTTATGTCATTTAAGTTGCTCCTTGATTGCTGCTTGCAGGGGCCAGAAGTACGAAGTGGCGATTTGCCGCAGCCGATTACACTTAAAAGTGGTCAAGAGTTCACATTCACTATCCAGAGAGGAGTAGGAACCGCAGATTGTGTCAGTGTTAACTATGACGACTTTGTCAATGATGTGGAAGTGGGTGACATGCTTCTTGTTGATGGTATGCTGCAAGATATTTTATATATGAATTTCTACAACAAAAAATATTTACATTAGGGTGCAAAGATTTGTTGCAACGTTCTAGAAGATAGCACTTCTACTTGATTGTTGTTCATGTTAATCCTGATATTGATGGAATCATAAGTGCAAGATGAAAAACCCCGCCGCTTTTCGTCGGCTTTCAAGTACTTTTTACCCATAAAAGTATATGCAGCTCCTCATGTTAATGATGCAATATCTAAGTGGGATCACCTTTTTTTCCTTGGACAACAGCAAGAACAGAACTTAAGGCACATCACAATGATTATTCATATGTTCTGCTGATGCTAGTATATTATAAGCAAAGTGGTGGTATCTGTACCTAGAAATGATGTCTTTTTAATATTTATTAATGATCTACACTCTACATAAACATCCAGCATGTGTTTTATTGCGCAGGTGGCATGATGTCATTAGTGGTAAAGTCCAAAACCGAAGATTCTGTGAAATGTGAGGTGGTTGATGGTGGAGAGCTGAAGTCAAGGAGGCATCTGAATGTACGAGGGAAGAGTGCAACCCTGCCATCTATCACTGGTCAGATATCTTGTCAGCAGGCTTGCAATGCATTTATCTTTTTTACCTGTTATGCCCTCAATATCAGATGTGAAATACTACACTCATTTGTTCGATTGCGGAGACTTACTTTCCCTTTTACTTTAGAGAAAGATTGGGATGATATCAAGTTTGGAGTCGACAAAAATGTTGACTTCTATGCTGTTTCCTTCGTTAAAGATGCTGCAGTCGTCCATGAATTGAAGAACCATCTGAAAAGTATATGTTCGAACTGTTGGGTTTCTTCTTGATTGATATAATTAACCTTGATCAAGTTTCTGATAAATAATCTAACTGCTCTGCTATTTCACTCCCAGGTTGTGGTGCAGATATACATGTCATAGTTAAAATTGAAAGTGCAGATTCTATTCCGAATTTACATTCAATTATTAGTGCCGCAGATGGGGTAATTACCTGAGTCTTTGCACTCCCTTATGCACTCTAAGTTATTCATGAATGAACAATTTGCGGGTTTATTAAACATCTTCTGAAGTTCAACTATTTGTATGACTTGTGCTATTTTCCAAAAAAATGCATATATGCATCTTAGGTCCTGTTGATAAGTTAGCCATGTGATTTATGACTGTACTTTTGAAAGATTGACTTCTTCATTATTGAAAATGGTCTAATTTGGTTTTTTGCAATACAGGCTATGGTAGCAAGAGGCGATCTTGGGGCTGAGCTGCCAATTGAGGAAGTTCCTCTCTTACAGGTAATTTCTGACCTTGAAATAACAATTGTGATATCACAATGCATCGAGGGGGATTTAGACATTCGAAAGCATGAAAAGGCGTTTGTTGCAGGAAGAGATTATCAGGATGTGCCGCAGCATGGGAAAAGCTGTGATAGTCGCAACAAACATGCTTGAGAGTATGATTGTTCACCCAACACCCACACGAGCTGAGGTGTCTGACATTGCAATTGCTGTTAGAGAGGGTGCTGATGCTGTTATGCTTTCTGGAGAAACTGCTCACGGAAAGTATGCACATTTTTCTTCCTTCGTTGTGTTACTGTAGAACTTCTGTGGTTTAGAACTTGATAGAAAAGTGCATTTTTTTTTCCCCCATAATATTGCTTAATCTACATTTCCCAAGCCTTAATATTTGTATTTGATGTTCATTCTCAGTGGTCGTTTAGTTAATATCTTCGTGACCCAGGTTTCCATTGAAAGCAGTAAAAGTAATGCACACAGTCGCTTTAAGGACGGAGGCAACATTGGTTGGTGCACAAACACCACCTAATCTTGGTCAAGTGTTCAAGGTACAAACTGAAATTGCACGTGGAACCATGAGTTCGATCTTAACCTCAATCAATAGGCTTTTCCTTATATGCTCAAGTATGGTAAAGTATAACCTCCTTTTCGGTAATTTTATCTGCAGAACCATATGAGTGAAATGTTTGCATTTCATGCTACAATGATGTCCAATACTCTTGGCACCTCAATTGTTCTGTTCACTCGGTCTGGATTCATGGCAATCCTGCTGAGCCATTATCGGCCTTCAGGCAGCATATTTGCATTCACAAACGAGTAAGTGTATTTCTTCGGCTGAATTTTAGGTTGCTGTACAATTATCTGCAAGATTGAACTAAGTCATCATTTATCATCATGATTTGAGGGGGAAAAGAAGAAGAAGAAAGAAGCTCAGCATCCTTAGTCGACCGACTTGACAAACTATTCTTTTCGGCCGATGACATATCCCTGAAAAGATGATTCTAAGGAGAATCGCCTTGAATCTTTTTTATGTAGCTGAGGATCAACTGTAAAAAGAAGTCATGGATTTTGCCCATTGGTATAAATGTTGTATGCTGTACTCGGAAACACGCAATAAGATGTATAACTGGAAGATAATGATACCAAACGAGTTTCTAAGAATGAAGCATATAAGTGCACTCTGCATGTTCACCTGTCTAGACCATTCATAAGTATTCAGAATCTTGGATAATGGGAGTGTAGCCTGATGACAAGTTAGGCTATAAGTTGTTGTGTTTTCAACTCAGATGTACTTTGATTTATTTTGCAGGAAGAGAGTACAACAAAGACTGGCATTGTATCAAGGCGTCTGCCCTATATACATGGAGTTCTCAGACGATGCCGAGGAAACCTTCTCTAAAGCTCTGAAAGTATTGCAGGTAGTTCCTGGGCTGGAAATGATTGTATTAAGTCTACTGCTACCTGCTATCATATAGATCTTGGATCCTATACCAAATGAGTAAGAAGCCACCCTTATATGAACATCTCCTGTGAGCGAACACAAGATTTTCCATCCTCGGACAAGAATAGATGTTAATCCTAAAAACACTTTTGAAGACTCTTTCTGTCCTGAAATATGGTTATGCAGAAATCTCTTGCATTGTTCTTTACTTCTCCATCTTGTGTTGGGTTAGATCTAATTGTGAATGTTATTATTCAGAAGCATGGAATGGTGAAGGAAGGCGAAGAAGTTGCCCTTGTTCAGAGTGGGAAACAACCCATTTGGCGGTCGCCTTCAACCCACAATATCCAAGTCCGGGAAGTGTAGACGTGGTTCGTACATCTCAAATGCTGACATGATTGAGCTAATCCAGAGACTGAGCGGTTCTAACGTCTTCTTCCTCTACTGAACCCTTAGGCTAGGTCTTGATTGTTTAACATCTTAACTTGGTTTGTCGGGTTCTACCAATCTAGCCAGCACCAGCTGATGGATATTTGTTTTGTATTAGGTGTAATCTTGTCTTATTGTTGAACATCAGATCGTGTTATTCTGTTGTATAACATCTGATAATATGGGAATAAAGACTATTTTCTCAGCTCTACTGGAGCATCGTTTCGTTAACCTAGTGATCTTTCTTTCTCCATCGTTTATGATCTGGTTGTGTACTTGTTGCTGGAACTTGACTGTAGTGATCCCAAGGGTTTGGTGATCATTGTCTCCAGCGGCATAAGCTCAGTATTTATAAGCATTCAAGATTTTCATCCGCAATAACAGAGTCTTTCACTTGCTTTTATTAGCTGGGTTCCTGAATCTTGGCAGTTGTTTTATTCAGGCCTTAGCTCATTTGTCCAAAAGCTTTATGTCGGTATGAGACTCGGAGATCGGAATAAAAACACCAAAAGAAGGCAGCATCTTCATGAGCAACTAAGATAGGCAGTTGTTGTGATGGATTATGATGAGGTTTTCGGTTGTTATTGCTGTCCAAGTATATGGAGTTTAGTTTACTGGTGTATTGGTGTTACTTGTGTGTAATATGTGTAGTACTTGGTGGTTGGTGTTGTATCTCTATTGTGTTGTTAGTAGGCACACGTGGCGGTGTTTGATTGGTAGCCAACAAATGCCAGCTCATACTTTGGAGTATAAATAGCTGAGGTTTTTTTTTCCCTTTCTCTTTCGATTGTGGTTGCTCTCCGATGGCGGATTAGGGTTTCTGATCTTGCTCATGACAGTTGTGTTCGAGGTACTATATTTGAGCTGATTGTTTACCCATGTCGATCATGAAGGAAAGATAATCAATTTACGACTAAATAACCCATAACTTCTTGACGTGTACTTTGTGATTGAATGTTCGTCCAATCTATACATCCGTTGCTTGAAAGAGGATTATCCCAGCAGTTGTTTCCGAACTTCAACTAGTACACTGTCAATTATCTAAAAAGATTTTTGATAACAGATAAAATAATAAATATTATATAATAAATAAGATTAATTTGATATTTTTTATATTAAAAAATTATTTTAAAAAAATTTTTATTAATTTTTTTTTGAAATTGGCGGTTCGGATAAGATTAATATGGGATTGAGGAAGTATAAAATGATATCTGCTCCCCTGCATTCCATTTTTGTGGGGAAGAACAAAAATGTCTTTCATCATTTCTCCTCTCCTCTCTTCACGCGTAACCCCTCATCACACCCTCAAACCCTCTTGCTCTCTCCTCAAACCCTATCATTATCATCATCTCCCCATTTCTCACAAACCCAATAAACCCAAATCCCTCATCATCATTCCCAGGGCGGCGGCGGAGCGGCGGGGGCGGTGAATGACGAGTGGCTGAGCAAGTTGCCAGAGAAGAAGAAACCCCTTTACTCCTACAGCTTGCCGTGTATCGAGGCGTGGCTTAAGAGTTTAGGGTTTTATCAGAGTGGTCATGATAGGGCTGTTTGGTTTGTTGAGAGGAGTGATTGGCATGCTCAGTTGTCTCTTGATGTCACTGATTTGCATATCAGGTTAGGGTTTTGTGAGGGTGTTTTGTGGATTTTGATTATTGGGTTGTGGCGAGTGTTGGGTTTTGTTGTGGTGGTGGTGGTGTTTGAATCATGATGCATATAGGTGGAATAGATTAGGATTGGACAAGAGGATGTGTGATGATAGGATAACAATGCATGAGAGACCATTGCGGGTTAGGCAGGCGGTAATAAGTCTCGTCTTGTCGTGATTTGAGATGTACGTACTTATCCTCGCATTATGGTTGGATTGGTGTTTATGTCATTCACATGGTGGAAACCGTGGAGATCATGCTTTGTTCTTGCAGTTTTTGAGGTTGAGAGATTGTGATCATGTAGGATTGTTTAGCGGCTGTCCTACTTGATAGACGTTGATGTTTGAGTAGGTTTGAGCAATAGGATGGGTAGTGCAATGTATGTGTTGCTGATCATGTTTACTTCCCCTTTCTCTAGCATTGCAAACTTAACATATATGTGACATTCGGGATTTTGTTGTCTTCTATATTGGATTTAGTATTTGAACAAGGATACATTGTAACTTAGATTGTCTTTTGAGGTTAGAGAACCTAGGCATCGCTTCAAATTCGCACAAATCAAGTTCAACAAAGAAGAACGTGTGTCTTGAGAGGAGAGTTCTACAATTGGTATCATTCAGACGAAAAAAAGTGACTCAAGTGTTTCAGAGATGAGCTCCTATTTATCCAGTAGTAGTTCTTACTGTATAAAAGGGTATCTCATAAATTGAGACAAGTGTTATCAAGTGATTTTGTTTCAAATTAAGGGATTTGATGTATTGATATGTTGCATGCTTATCATGAAGAACAACTCCAATTGTAGTTAAGAGTTGCAATATACTTTAGGTATCGTAGTTAAGAGTTGCGATATACTTTAGGTATCGTAGTTAAGAGTTGCGATATACTTTAGGTATTCGTCGATCCAATGTCTAAAACAACGTTGTTGTCATTGCAATCTTTTATCAAGCCAACCATGTAGTTGTATGTGCTCTTTTTCCTCTGATGGATTTATGAAAATCAATATTGATATCGCTACACATCAGTAATATGGATGGATCTTGGCAGTCCCCATTATTTAGATGATTAGCAACTGTTTGTAACATTGTGTTTATCTAATGATATGATCTCCAGTGATCGCATTTTTCAGTTTTAAAAACCGTCATAGGTTTATATTGCATTAAACTGTTGTAGAATTGATATAAATCAATGTTCTTGTGAAGTGCAGATATTTGAAGACTGGACCAGGAAACCTTGAAAAAGATGTGGATAGGAGATTCAGCTACGCTTTGAGCAGAGAGGACATCGAGAATGCCATACTCGGAGGTCCATAAGACGAGAACTAACTGTCCTGTTTGCTATACAATTAATTCGAGTTGTTTAGATCTTTGCTCTTTTCATTTTGTATCTTTGGTTACAATGACTAGCCTATGATCCTGCTGGATTCTTTTAGATTGCATTGGGATAGTCTTTCAAATTCGAAGTTATAATGTTGCCATTAATCTTGCCAAAAAGAGAGCTCTGTTTCGTGATCCTTCTGCTCTGAATGCAACTCCATGTACGCTTTTGTAGCATAGCTTGGGCTCAACAGCTTACACAAAGAATACAATAAGGCAAAGTACAATCTACATCACAATAATCATCTTTCTGATAAACCAGAAGCACAATCTACAGGATCGCTTTATACACTTTCTAAATAACTAGTAGGACGAATACGAAGTTTGGGATGAATCTCAATATCAACAATAAAAAATTAACCTAGAAATTGAAATGAATCCGAAGGGTAAAAACCTTCAGAATCCTGTCGACCATGCGGCATATGTTCGATGCCATCAAGCTCGAATGGAAGTCCTGACCTGAATCCTCCCTCCTCAACCTAGCTAAACTTAATCGAGGACCTCGATAATGAGCATCCCAGGAACTCAGAGTTCTTGAGACACTACCCCACCTTACCACGGCTTGTTTGAATAAATCTAATGTTATGATGTTGTCCGATATATATTATACAGACAAAAGATGAGACGAGCCCTTTTAGTATAGGCAAACTTTCAGCTTTTTCTGAAGCATCACATTTCTTACTCAGCCTTGCTTCCCTAAGAGAAAGATTACTCCAGGATCCCAATCCCCAGTCTCAGGTCGATTCTGCCGAATGGATATGAGACCAATATTCCTTAACCAGCTGCCCGAAAAGTGATCCCTCTTGCTTCATTAGCTTCATTGGTTCATCGTACTCAACTAACTTCCCTGCAACCATAACGACAAATTAGTCCCTGGATCTCGTTCATCTGTAGTTTGTGCCAACTTATCGAGCTATAGGCAAAGACTGTTCGATGAAAAAGGCTAAACTCACCATCACTAATTGCCAGAACCATGGTGCAATCCATCACGGTAGGTATTCTGTGAGCCACAGTTATTACCGTCGAGTCTGCAAATTCTGCCCTTATAGTTTTCTGAAGTATCATATCTGTTGCATTGTCTATGGAAGCAGTCGCTTCATCAAGCACCAGTATCCTGCTCCTCCTCAATAAAGCTCGTCCTAGACAGAATAGTTGCCGCTGTCCCATGCTCCAGTTTGATCCATCCTCCACAACTGATACAAAATTGTTACTGTTAAGGGATGTTAAAGATAATTCTTGGCAAATATAAAAATTAAAGAAACATAATTTACCTAAAGAATCAAGGCCCTTCTCTTTCTCCTGAACAGCTTCTCGAAGTTGGCATTTTCCGAGCACCTTAGCATAACAAAGAAGAAGCATCAGGCTAGTTCAGAAACCTTGAAACAATGTATTAGCACCATAAAACAAGTACTAATCCCATGAATAGAGCAGAACTTACCTCCCATATCTCCGAGTCCATGTGCTGAGACAAGGGATCCAAGTTGTATCTGACCGTGCCATTAAACAGGGTGGGATCTTGCGGAATAATTCCAAATCGCGACCTTAAATCATGAAGACCAATCATAGAAATATCAACTCCGTCTACAATGATCTTTCCTCCTGAAGGCTCTACTAAACGGAACAACGCCCCGATGAGTGTCGTTTTCCCACTTCCAGTCCTGCCAACAATGCCAATCTTATGCCCGCCTTGAAACGTGCAACTGATTCCACGTAGCACCAATGGTGTGTCGGGCCTGTATCTGATCTGTTAAAATATCAAAATTCTCTTAATACAATGAACTATCGCCTAATACATTGCAATACAAGTTACAGAACTAAATCTGGTGTTCACCTGCAAGTCTTGGATCTCCACTTTACCAACAAGCGGCCAATTCTGTGGTGGACGGTTGTCTTCTATGACTTCTGGTGCCTCGCTAGGTATATGCATGTATTGGTTAAGCCTCTCGATGGAGATTATGTAGTTAGCAATCGTGCACTGGTTTTGAATAGACATGACAAGGGACATGTTTAGTGAAAGACCATACGACAACGCCATCCCAATAAACCCTGCATCATTCATAGTGGTTAAGAATTATTGCACGGAATAGCCTTAAATCCGTTGTTCCATTCTTGAACTAAAGAAGATAGATTTCTCACCGGAGCTAAAAGTTCCTGGAGGAAGCAAAACCATGCAGAGTGCAGCAGAAGAGAGAACAGTGGCGCTAAGCATCTCCAACCTTTGGATCAACCATTCATTAGAAGCAAAGCTATGGAAGAACGGGCTGGCATTTGTGTCAATCAGCTCTAGATTCTTTGCAAAGAAACGCTCTTCCTCCTGGAATGCTCTGATTGTCATGGCTCCTGCTACAGATTCAGCCAAATGGTTGGCGACGAAGGACTTGGTTGTACCATTGATTCTCATCAACTCCTTAGCAGTAGCGAAATAGTATCTCTGATAGCAGATTTTTGCAGAAGAGAGTGTTAGTTTATAGATGCGAAGAGAACATAGATGTTTTTCTGTTAACCGTCAAGTGACTTTGAACAGCAATCTTAATTTTAAGCTATAATCTCTGCATAACAACTGTTGAACTTGAAACTTGCTTACCTGTAAACATATTGCCAAGTATATTACGGGTATGGAGACAAATAAAACTTGCCATGTAACAACCGCCAACACCCCGAGATTAGAGTAAGCATTTGAAGTAGCTCCAATGGCGAAGATAAGTCCGAAAGGGACATCAAGATCCACAATGCTCAAGTCAGAGGAAACCTACAGCATTGTAAAAACAACCTCATGAATAAATTAACTTGACTATTTTATACAATATAATCACATTAAATTTAAGGGAGGACTATTGTCCTTTTCATATTGTTAAGGTCACTGTATTCTTGAATTTTTCTGGATTATGTTTATAAGTTTTAAATGGAGTGAAAAGGAGATGGGAGAAAGGGAGAAGAGATGAAGGAAAATTTTCCTCCAATACTTATCATTTTGAGAAAGAAATTTTTTTAAAATAAAATTAACAATTTTTTCTTATATTTTTTTTCTTTTTCTCTCCAATAAAAATTCACCTCCCCTTCTTTCCTTTTTTTTGTTTTTTTTTTTTCCCAACTTACAATCACACCCAAAGTGGAAAGATTTGAGGGAGAGGGACTTTCTTTCACCTCACCTCGTTTCACTCCCCTCCCCTCCAATCTCACAGACAGAACTTTAGTAGAAATTATTTGGATAAATTATTCTCTCCCACAAATTATCTTATAAGTATAAAAACTACTTTGAAAAATGAATTCTCTAAATTTATTGAAAAAGTTATGAGACTTATGTGCTTACCCGGCTAAGTATTCTTCCGAGAGGGGTAGAGTCGTAGAAAGACATCGGGGCACGGAAAAGAGAAGTCAGTAGCTGCGAGAACAGAGAACTTGATGAATTGAGGCCTAAAGCCACCGTAGATAGTGATCTGCTGAGTAGCACGAATGTCGATGAAAAGCCGATTATTAGGTAGACCACGATCAACTTCAGCGTGCTAACATTAGCGTTATCAAGATTAGCAGCCATCCAGGAATTCTGTACTATCTGGCAGGCGATGAAGAAGAGATGAGAGAGGACTGCAATGGAGAAGAAGAAGTAGCCTTTGTTCTGATTCAGATACTGCAAATATGGTTTCAAACCAGTGTTGCCAACTTCTCGCTCTTCTTGTTTAATCAACTGATCACCCTTAGGGACTCCATATTGTCTTTCTGAATTTGTATTCTTGATCTCTTTGGCCGGGATATTACGTCTGTCTGGTGCAGTCACCTCAGCTAGTCTTTCTGCTCCTGCTGTCTCCTTGTGTGCACTAACAAGGTCCATAAATTCTTGGCTTGAGCCTAGTAACTCCTCATAAGGAGCCGCTTGTAGGATCTCCCCATCCGACATCAGCTGCGTCAGGAACAAACTCATAAGGTTACTTCACAAGTCATAGATGGCTATGCTGAGGTGCTCGACCCCCTCGGACACCAGATAGACTAACTAGTTTCTATTAGAATAATAAAATGGATTATTTGGAGTGAAAGTGGACTAACCAGAATATAATCAAAAGCAGGAAGAAAATCAACTTGGTGTGTCACAAGCAGCACGGTCTTCCCAGAAAGAGCTCCCATGACATATTCCTGCAACCACTCCAGATTAGTTCTTCCTGCGACCGAGTGGGCGATCATAGTTTCTGCTAACCAACCTAAGTGCTTACATTGAAGAGGCTAGTCGCTGTGTGTGCATCGACAGCGCTGAAGGGATCATCTAAAAGATAAATGTCGGCGTCCTGATACAATGCACGAGCAAGCTGAATCCGCTGCTTCTGGCCTCCACTCAGGTTAACTCCTCTTTCCCCTATCTCAGTCATGTCTCCATATGGAAGGAGCTCAAGATCCTTCAAAAGCGAACATCTCTCTAGGGTCTCTTGATATCGTCGGTCATTCATGGTCGTTCCAAATAAGATATTGTCACGTATTGTCCCGGTCTGGATCCATGCTGTCTGTGACACATATGCAATGTTCCCATAAACCTCAACCTGTCAGAAGGAAAACGAAAAGTTAGAAACCATGAATTATATTGTTATCAGTTCAGATTACAGGAGTAGGTTTTGAAGTGCTTACAGTGCCCTCGGTGCTCGGTACTTCTCCGAGAACTGCTGCTAAAAGCGTTGATTTGCCTGAACCAACTTCACCACAGACGGCCACTTTTGCTCCTGGCGCGACCTCTAAATTAATGCCTCTAAGAGTAGGCCTCCTAGAGTTTTCTTCCCATGACAGGTTCGCGGATTTCATGGAAATGGCGTGGTTTGAACTCCTCGTGCTGCCATTCATGCGGACTCTTTCACTCTTCAACTCTGGAGCCTCTAAGAACTTGACGATTCTGACGAACGCAACCCTCGCTTGAATCACCGTGCCTATGACATCAGGAATGGTCCTTATAGGATCCTGAACCAGCCTCAGGGTAGCGACGAAAGTGAAGACGTTACTAGCACGGAGGGGAACGTTGAGGAAATAGCATGCTCCGAAAGTAGCTGCGGAGACCAATACAGGAGATGACCAAAAAAGAAAACTGTTGTATGCTCTTCTTAACTGCACGGCCGAAAGCCATTTCTCTTCAACTTTCCTCAGTTTCTCGATAACATTCTTGAAATGGTACTCCCACGCATACAGTTTCAGCACCTTCATGTTAACAAGAGCCTCGGAGCTGGCCTTGAGCCTCTCGTCCTGTGCGACCATGAGCTTGCTCTGGAACTTATGCTGCAACTTTGCTAGGGGAGTGTTACCAAGCACAGTCAGGACTATCACTACCAAGGATGCTATTGTTGCTAGCCCCACGGCATGGAAGAGAATGGCAAGTGCGAGACAGAGCTGGAGGCTCGTTGTCCACGTCTGATGGAACCAGAATGGGAATTCCCCGACCCTGTAAGCATCCACTGTGACATAGTTCATTATCTCTCCGCTAGAGTGTGTTATTCGAGCGGCATTGGACAACCTTAGCTGTTTCCTGTAAATAGCTGCTGTTAGCAAGGATCTTACTTTGAGACCGATTAGTCGGGTTCTGAAATACCATTGCCTCTGTGACAAGGACTCCAAGCTCTTCGAAAAGAAAAGTGAAATCGCCAAGAGATAGCCTTCGTATTTGAAGGCTTCATTGCCTTCCGCAACCTCGATGAAAGCGTTAAGCAGCAGAGGACCTGCTGAGAGGGTAAGTATCTTGAGCAGCGCGAAGAACCCAGAAATCAGAATCTCCCTCCAGTGGCACATGACGATTGTTCTCAAGACTGATGGCTGCGGTGATGGTTTTAATTGCCTGGTTCCATTCCATAGGTTCGTGAATGTCTGGTAACAACTCTCAGCTTGATCCAGATCACGCAACTTGGGTATGTCGCCTTGCTCCAGGGTCTTATTCTTTCCCTGTTTCATCAAAGGATTCATCCACCAGAACGACATCCTACTAAATAGACCGGCTTTGGCAAATGGAGTAACTCGGGCACCTGAATCCTCAGTTCTATAGTTGTCATGAGATTCACCATTCAATGGCGTGTAAAGGGTATTCCCATTGGCAAACTGATTACCCTCTTCATGTTTATACCCCTTGCAGGTGCAAAACAACAGCAAGCTCGCTCCTACGAAAGTTAGAATGTCCAAGGTGACCTTGATCGACATCTCTTTGCCAACAATCACGGCAAAGACAGAGATCAAGCCTGTTATCCCGGCAAAGATGAATGCTGAAATGGACATTATTCTCAATGTTGTCCTTGAGAGACGATTTCCTCGAAGGCTCACTGTTATCCCCACTGACAACCAGGTTAGACCTTGAAGGAGAAACATGATCCACAAATGCAGTGGAACCACTGGCTGAGAATTTCTCAACTTCTCTTCCAAGTTCCATAATCCCAAGCACAAGTAAACAACACCCAAACAACCATTGACTCCAGCTGAAAAAATTTGCAAGGTGGAAATCCGTTGGTGGCGGATGCTGACATGATCTACTTTGAAGGTTGATTTTTGAAACATGGTGATCAAAAGAATCGCCAAGAGAACCACATCAAAGCTCACGATCAATGTATGGTTGATGCATGAAGATGGTTCTGTCACGCTTAGCAGACTCGTGCTACATGGCTCACTACTGCCGCTACCTGTACAACTAGAATCCCCGCAAAACAGACTCCAAAAATCTTCCATCATCGATAGTTCTCTGGCCAACGATCTCCTTTATTCACAGATCTGTATTATCACATAAGCGACCTGGTATCAGTTCTATAAGCAATAACCGAGATCTTCCTCAGACCATGAACTTGTCCTATACAGATGAAAAATGCTGGAAGGAACCATGTAATGAACTAGTACCATCAACATGCAACTCAACATCAGCCTTACATTTTAGATTGTGTATTGATCATCGAGATAGTTCGAGTTTTCGGCGATTGGAAGCTTTGTCTTCCGCGAGAGTTTCATTCGTTTAGTAAGTCACTTATTCGTTACAAGAAAAGATGATGAACAAGAAGCATGTGAAATATTGAGGTTGTCGAATCCTTCACGACGAATGTACGTATTGCTCGCTCACCAAATACGAGGTCTCGCTCCCCGGTAAGCGGACGGGGTCCAAAGGACACTGTCCCGTCGTGGAAAAACGGTATATCTAATATGATGTGAGACTGTGGGAGTCGAAACAAGGGAGTTCTGGACGCTTTGAGGACGTTTCAGGTCAGGTATCAAAGCGTCCGAGCGTAGTGCAATGTCACGCCCGAGCGCGATAGGATGCTGATGAAAACAGGGTCTCGTGACAGGCATCAAAAAGCTCGGGCGCAGTTGTACTGGGCGTCCGGGCGCAGGTTTGACTTTTCGGAAAAACTCTCCAAGCGCCCGGGCACAGTGTCTCTGGGCGTCCGGGCACGATACAATCTCCGTTTCGTAAAATATTATCTTTTTCGAACAGTTTTTGATTGAAATCCAATATATATACCTTTATTTCGGATTTATCATGCGAGATAATAGATTAGGATTTGAGTTGTTGATCTATTACGATTTGTGACGGCTGTATAATCCGTTGTTTATCTTCATATTGATTTGCTATCGGAATTGCGGTGGTATTCTTATGGAGTTTTCCTCCCAGTGATCGGATTTTCCCATGTTAAAATTATTATGTTCTCATTATTATTGTTCTTATCTTGTGTCTTCATTCTTTCATGAAAGTTGTTGAATCACAACTTTTTTAGCAGGAAGTTTGAATTGTAGAGAAGTGAAAAAGGGATCAGTTGCGTACCTTTGAACCAGTGGCTTATTTGGCACCAGAAATCAGCAAGAGTTGGCTGTGCACCAGGGAGAGTTCGCTTATTAGTCATCACCAGCAAGGCAACCAATTAATAAATGAAACATAGGAGATATGACAAATTAGTCATATGTTTGATGCCCGTGATGTTCTAGCTAGCTAGTAGGAGATATGACAAATTAGTCAACCAATAAATAAACTACTACTAGCTAGCTAGCATTTGATGCCCATGATGTTCTAGAAAGACCAAACCTTTAAAATTACTGCTAACATAATGTCAACAACAGGATGGTATTCTTTGGTTAGTAGAAGTAATATTCGTCTTGGCTTCTTCCAAATTATCTATAGAACATATCGCAACAGTCTTATTATAAATGCATAAAATATTCTCGAATTTGATATAGATGTGATGGTATCGGATCACTTATTATACCAAAAATGATTCTCAGCTATACTAAAACTTAGAGCTTATGGTAAATTGCACAAATGGACGTGATATCAAAGTACAAGTTCCTAAAGATGAGCACTACTTGGAGTCATGCAAAAATAACATTTAAGATATGCAAAAATAACCATATATATATATATATATATATATATAATTTCAATGACAAAATAAAACTAATTTCTTAACAATAATCGTATAAACACAGAGCTGACACATGGGAACAAGAGAGAAGAGTCATAAGGAGAGGAAGAGACACATACCGTCCCACATCTCACGTGAACGCACCTCTTTTCTCCTCCGCAATCTTATAACTCTCTCCGCCGCCGACAACAACGCAATCTGTACACAAATCGTTACATAATAAAATGTTCTACATAAATCAAACGGGCGATCAAAATCGCGTGTCACAAATGAGCGGGAACAGAGAGAGAGAGAGAGGGGTGACAGAGCAACAAAAATGGAGGCCTGAAATTATTTATACGAATGATAATGAAAGGAATTGATGGGTATGAGAACAGAAATTAAATGGTGGCGTCATGGGTGACGTCGAGTCGTTGTGTCTCGTTACGAGGTGGGCTGATTTGGAACCTTTTCTGGTTCCGATCTCGTATCCGTGCCTCACCATTTCTTTTACGAGCTTGAATATTAGCCTCGTATCAAATGATTTTTTGATTAGGTAGATGAGGTAATTTTGTTGATTAGATTTGATTAGGGTGAGTGATTAAATTAATTAATAAATCTCTGTGATAACGACTAGAATTAGTAATTAGGCTGTGACTAGGATGGCATATCCACGTGAAATTTAAGATTAATTATAATAATCCTTAACTTGATTTATTATAATATTATTTATATATTTTTTCCGTCCCGTAATTATTATAACGTATTTTAGACGTGTATCGATACAAGATTTGATTCATGTACAACGATGATCAAACATTTTTTTTTATAAATTTATCGTGAAACATCAACAGATATGTAAGTTATATACTTCAAATTAATACATATTACGGGACGATCAGACGTGATTTGATATGAAAACGAGACCTGTATTTATACGTATAAAATAATATAAAATACATATATATTGTAATAATTATAAGACGGAGGGAGTAATTCATATTATGTACATAGAAAAATAGAATTGATAATTATATATATCTATTTTAAATCACATAAAAAATTTAAAGTATTTAAAATCATATGACGTGATGAGTTAAGCTATTTAAATAAATAGTTGTTATTTTGTAATGATGTTATAATAGTAAAATAAATACTATGTAACAATATAAGAACAACATATATGAGATAATGAAAAGACATTATAAATTAAATATATTAAATATAAATCATAAATATTGTGTCGTTAATATAGGATCAACCAAACTCGATAACAAAAAAATTAAACTTTGATATCAAGGAAGAATAAATTAACTATATATATAATAGATTTTATGTTGTTATAAAATTAATTCTATCAAAAGTTCGAAGAGATGACAAAATACCTATTAATGTATAGATAATCGTGCAACTGCGTGGCAGATTAAATCAGCAACAATGCAAAAGTGCACAAAGCCAAGGATGCAATCGGCTCGAGTGCCTGTTACCTTCACCGTGGTTAAACTTTCTCGTTATCGAAAGGCGAAGTCATATTTGAATCAATTGAGATATCAAGGTGAAAAAATGGCGAGATAGTCGCCAACACATCTCTTCGGTATTCTTTGGCCAGTGCATGAAACTTTTCTCACTTGTACTACTAATGTTTAATGTCTCAATACAGTGTTCAATCAACGGACCAAAAATCGACAAGTGGAAGGAACAAACAGCCAATGATCTATTTCGTCGGTCAAGAAAAAACATGCAAAAATGAAACAGAGCTCTCTGTAAAGGCTACGACTTATTCTACTCTGGTATATATCAGCCCCTAGTTGAATTCAGCTAGTGTTGGCCTTTTCTCCTCAACACTGTAAGACAAAACAGTGTGCAAAGCAACAGTATATGAAAAATAAACATGATCAATCAGTCATGATATGAGCATCTTTAGTATTTTGGACTATAGTCTGCGAATTTCATGTGATCTGATTTCCTTGTACCTTTTGCATTATCAATCACGAAACTTTAGAGAAACTTTTTCAAAACACGAGTGTGATAGACTGATCGGTTGATCACTGCTCAACATATACGAGTAGTACTATTGTCTCGAAGCCAAGATCCCTTTTAACTTGTTCCATATAGTATACTGGTGATTAAACATCATGAATTTTTAACTGTTAGTCTTATCAGGGTTTAGAAGAGTTGCATTCATCATAATCTTAATCACGTCAACATTATTCCTATTTTTATATAAAAGGATTATTTTTTAATGTTTTTAAGTGTCAAACCCTTGACAATAAAGGACCATTTAAATCTAGAAGTCTCAAAATTTGGATATTTTGTGTTGATCACGCGTGAAGATAATATTGATTTGAGTGGATGAATATCTAACGTCCCGGCCAAATCCTTGCTACCGGGTAGTCACCAAGAACCGCTCGTCTGGCTGACAACTACGGAGTTTTAAAGTAATGGGCTACCGAAAAGAAAGGTGCACCTTGTTGGTATAGGTAGTACTATCAAATCATTTAAGCATTTCTTTGGGGTATTACATACACCCCCACTTAAAGAACGCAACGTCCTTGTTGCGAATTCAAGCACGACACACAGTCCCAGAACCTTCCCCTGCTAGGCGGCTGACCTGAACCTCTTGTCCATAGGTCCAGCACGCGGTCGCAGGGTGACTCTGATACCATACTGTAACGCCCCGACCAAATCCTTGTTACCGGGTCGTCATAAAAAACCGCTCCACTGGCTGACAACTGACCCCACAGACCAACACTAATCGAAAGATTTGAACATGAAACTTTAGATGTGCATCTCAAAATCTAGGCATGAAACTTATTCACGTTTTTACTCCCTAGTTGTTTTCTTTCTATATCAATTTTTATAAATACCTAGTTTTACATTTATACGGGATATTAAACTTGAATGAATAAAACCGTTGTCTTGATTTCTACTTCATGTTCCTCCCTTCTTCTCTAATCTCCCCCAAAATCCTCTCTTTCTCTTCTCTAAATATATCCTAATTCTCTTTTCTTCTTTTGTTCTACATCAATTAGTATGACTTAATCACAAAATTTCTTTGAAGTATTTCATCAAACACCTTACATGCACAATATCAATAACCCATCCAATAAGCATCACCGTGAGAACAAATTGAGAAAAAAACAAGAAAGAAAGAAAGAAGAGAGATCGGAATCAAGGGCTGCAGCCATGATCAAAGTGCACAAAGATCCGAAAGAGCTTCTTCTCTTTTGAGTGGAGAAACACTCATCTTTTTCAATTGCACACTGTTGCGGTCTACGTATGCATCATAGATTTTCGTTGCTCTCCTGGAGGATCCGGACACTTTCCATTTGAGGTGCAAGAGTGAAATTGTTCTTACATGGAGAAGGACGCACAAGAAGAAAGAGCAGTGGAGACTATCCATTCAAAGGCTAAAATCATTTTCTTTGGTGGGTGAACATTAATGACATTTGAAGAAGTGAATTTAAAATTGAACAACATTGCAGAGATGGTTCTGGATTTTTTGGTCGAAGTTGCTGCAGAGATTTTGATCATATGGGGTGAGGCTTCTCAACATTAAATTGCAGTTTGGGTCATGGGCAAATTCGGAGCAAAGTATGAAGCCCACTGTATTCAATAGGCAGTTAGAAGGAGGTCGAGTTGGACAATTAACAAGCAGATGAATCCTATATGAATTTGCAGATAGAACTCCAAGCTACTCTCGACACTAATTATCTCCATTTAAAGACTACATATAAAGCATACACTGTAACAAGAAAACAAAGGGTTCAATACAATCATCTCCAATTGGTTTAAAGTGTACAATATAATGTGATATGCGCATAAAGAAAAGAAAGAATGTTATGGAGTCGCAATATTATCAAGTCAGCATCAACTTTCAAGGGTACACAAAGCAAGCAGACTAGTATACACAACTATCGTTTCATACACCACTTCGCCAGCAAGCCAGAAGCAAAAGAACTCACCGGTTTCTAGCTAGTCGAGTTGTTGAGGAAATGAGCCAAAACTTTGTCAGTATCGTTGTCAAACATGAGTAAACCCTCGACAACATTGTTTGCGGAGAATCCCATTTCTCGTAGGAGGTTATAACCATTGACAAATTCATGGACCTGAAGAAACCATTAGTGCATTAGTATCATGAATACTACATAATTCAGAATTGCCAGAAAGTGTTCGTAACTACCTTTGCTGGATTGTCTCCATAATTCGAAACAGCAGCTGGAACAGCTTCTCGATTCAACCCTGATGCTATATACTTCATCACAACTGGATCTGCTGTCGGGATCTGAAAGAAACAGATCGACATGTAGGCTTGTTATCACATGATGAGCGTGCCCTGCCATTGCCAGATTAATTATAGCTACCAAGAACTTCATGCAGACATGCAGCACGGAATCAACCAAGGAAATGATCTCCAACGGTCAATACTAGGGGTAATTTCAACCACTATAGGAGGCCAGCTTGTCCGCCCCTATATTTATCAATTAGATTCGCCAATCAGGCAAATATTTGCTTTGGATTTTCATTAGTCATTAGTAGCAGTATCAAGACCTCACAGTTTAACAACTTTGCCGTATAATTTTTCACAATGATTTGAGAGGAAAGAATTCCGAGTTTGCTATGCCATCAAGATAAAATTTGTTTTTTCTCCTCTTCTAAATTCAAGTGATCCGCTCACTGTACTATACTACTCCATAATAATCTTGAGGCTCAGTGTACCTGTGGCAGACCGCAGAATTAAAGCATAACACAATTGACTCAAAATGTAGATAACATTAAAAACAAAAACATAAAATATAACAAAGAGGAAATAACACTAAGTTGGCAGGAAGAGGCGCTACCGAGGAAGTCTTGGAATCAGATGATCTGGATGGAAGATTTTCAAGCCCAAGGCGGCTCCAATTCGGATGTTCCTTCTCTAACTCTGCAAGAACTTTTCTCTCCAAGTCGAAGTCGAACTGAAAATTACTTCGGGGAATCTCTACCATTTGTGGTGACAATTGAGGCTATGATGCCAATAGAAACACAGAATGAATAGGAATCTTCACATCACAAGATTGTCCACATAACTGAAGTTAATAAACCGCATAATGACATATTTACGAGATGAACTAAAGTGCATGAAATTGAAAATTAAGAGGCAGGAATGGTGAACCTTCATGGTATCATTTTGCAATCAAATTCTTTGCTGAATACTATGAGTACTAAACATAAGCTCTTTCAGCTTTCTCTTCCTTTTTTTCTATCTAGAGCATTACCATCTGAGCAGTTATTTGGATTAGATATCTTTAGAGGAACCCCTTCAGTCTAATCCAATATGACAATTCGAATGAGAAACAAACTACCAATCCTGTAATCATCAAGAATTTCTGATTGTCTCAGCCTCAGTTACCCTCCACTAGAACAGTGTTCTCATCTGAATGAGGATAATCCAGCGTACTTGCCATGATACACTCCACTCGTTGCCTTTCAGATGCTTTATCAATACTAACAGGTTTCATGCACAGAGACTATCCTACTCTACACAAAACCACAATGCATCAACTACAAACACCAGAGAGCCATTTGCTCAGGATCTCAATAACCTATCAGCGAATTGAACAGAAACAACAATTGCTGAGATCATCGCCAACAGCTAACGTAACACTGTTTTCGTAAAACCAGATCAAGCAATACTCCACCGCTCAACACCGATTTTCAATAATTCCACTTTCAACCAGAACAATCAGATCCACACATAAACACATAGACCAAAACATGTCAACAAAACAGAATCCAAAAAACAACAGACAAAAAACAAACGCATCAACCATCACAAGTCCTCACCGGGGGCGTGATCCGATACTCCGGCTTGATCGCAACCCTGATCCCTGTCCCCGCTGCAACCACAAAATCCCCAAATTCAACATCAACATCATCAACACGCATCCAATTCGATCGAAACCAAACCAAAAAAAGCATCAAACTCACGAGCAGGAGAGGCGGCGGGGGCGTTGGTGTGATAAGGAGGAGCGCGGGCGACAGGTTGACCGGACGATTGACCGATGCGAGGGTAGAAGGACGAGATGTGCGGAGGCTCCGTCGACGGCGGAGGATTGCGGTGGTTAGGGTTCCGTGAATCGTACGGCGGCGGGGTGGGGCGGCTCCGGTGGTAGTCGTACTCCATTGCTAGGGTTTCTGTGATCACCTGATAGCGAACGAAAATGGGTAGCGATGGAAGGAATAAGGTTTGGAGGTTTGAGCGGAGGTGGATGAGTTCCTGTGATCTTGACAAGCTTCGTTTTTTAATTTCTCAAGTTCTTCTATTAGGATTTACCGTTGCTCATCGATGTATTTTATGCGATTTTTTATTTTTTCTAGGGAGATTTTCTTCATTATGTGAGAATCACACATTATTTTAGATAAATTGATATATTTTGATAATTTGATGTACAACACAAGACAGTTCAGATTTCAGAACAATTAGTACATATAGATGTCTTAAACAACACGAAATTATATTTTTTCTGTCACATGTTAAATGTAATACTTATTTTTTGATATCTTTTAATAATTACTATCTCTGTCTCATATAATTTATAATATTTTGATTGGATACATATGTCGATATAAAATTTGACACGCGTACAATAAAGATCAAATATAATTTTTTTATAAATTTATCATGAAGTATCAATGATTATATCAATCTAATACATGTTACGGGACGATCAGAGGTGATTTACTATGAAAATAAAACTTGTATTCATGTGTATAGAATAAACAAAATATATATATATTGCAAACTATATGGAACGGAATGAGTACAACACTATCTTACTTAAAAAAATTTTATCTGAAAAAATATAAAATCAATCAAACTTATTTACAGTCTATCAATTATTTTGTCTCACAACTGTTATAATAAATTCCACTATCACAAAAAAATACGTTGTATTTTTTTTTTTTTTTATCAAATTTCACAAAAATTAACACACATAAAATCTCGTTTCGATCAATTTATTGTATTTATTATAGGATGAAAGGAGTAATAAACATAAACCTTTTGAAGGGAAAAATGTAAAATCATCCTATAGCTACAAACATTATGACTTTGTTTGTGAGTTTTAATTGAAAGAAAAGTGAAGTAAAGGGAGTGAAAGAAAGGTAAAGTATATAAGTTTATTCTTGTTTTGTTTGTGAGTTTAGGAAGAAAAATGAGAATACTTTATTTTCTTTTATTTGTGAATTTAAATTGAGAGGAAAATAAAATGATGAATTTTTTATCTTGCCCTTTCTTATATGGTTTGGAATTTTTTTTTAGGGATTTTTACTTAAACATATGAAAACTTGAAAAAAAAAATATCAAAAAGATACACAATGAATCTAAATTTCAAAAACATACAATTCATCCATCTCATTTAAATCCCTAATCCTATTTTCATCTCCACCTCAATCGTTTTCGGAATCTTGGTCGGAATCCGACAACCGTCGTGGAAATCTTGGCCGGAATCTGACAGCCCCCGTCGAAATCTGGCCGGAATCCGACCACCATAGCAAGAATCTTGGCCGGAATCTGACCATCGTCACCAGAATCGGCCATTGTCGCTCTATTTTTTTTTATACGGGCGCTCTGTTTTTGTTCAGGCGCTTTGTGTTTTAATTCAGACGCTCTAAGTTTTGTTCAGACGCTCTGTGTTTGTTCAGACGCTCTGTGTTTTTACTCAGGTGCTTTGTGTTTTGTTCAGCCACTCTGTTTAAGACAGAACGTCAGTTAAAAATACAGAGCGTCATAATGTCTCCAAATATATGCTGATCAAATAGCACTTCTTCTCCCTTCAAATCTGCCCAAGCATCATGAGCATGTCTCTATAAAAAAACCATGTCAGGGTGGTACCAATTTTCCTTGCGCACCACATCATACAACTGCATATGGAAAACTTTTGTTAATGGTACTACAGGAGATGTTTATTTAAAGAAAAAACATTAGATCCTACAAATAAGAAAGCATCATCCTCTTGCATAGCAATTTTCATTTTTCCCCAATTCACGAACTAACCCCAACCTAACCACAGCGACAATCGATTTGAGGATCCATCCATGACGGAGCATCGAAACGGAAAAGGATAGCAATCGAGCTCGAAACCAAGCGGCGGAGGCGGTGGTAATAGTGGTGGAGTGTCATATCAGATTTATTTGAAGGCTTTTGAGAGTGTTGTGTTGGATTTATAAGTTTGAAGTGGGATGAATCTGATGATGTGTGTGCTCATGTTAATTATCGTTGCTGATTTTGGGAAGACGATGATGATCGGAGGTGGTGGTGGTGACAATGATGTGTGTTTTGGAAAAGATTGGTGAGAAGCAATGAGAGAGATGAATTGGATGAAATTGTATGTTTTACGGAATAAAATTTCATATGTATATTTTTGGAATTAGCTTTTCAAAACTTAACATTTAGATAATTTTCTGTTTTCTTTATTTCACTCTCCCTTCCCTTCAAAACCTTTCAATTAAAAAGATATAATTTTGTGGGTGAAATTAGCCCACTTCACTCTCAAATACTTCCCTTTCCTTCGTATAAAAAAAAAAAAAAAAAACTCACAAACATAAATTTTTTTCTACTTCACTCCCAAAACCCTCTAAATCCCACCTTTCTCTACCTATTTCAATCTCACAAACACAGTCTATGGTTCTAGTTCAAGGAGTAATCAAACCGGTCTTTTTTTAAAGGATTAAAAAAAAAAAAACAGGATCATCTAATTTGAGATCACATATCTTGTGTAATTTATTTATCAGTTCATAACTAATACAAAAAGAGATTCGATCATTAAGTCATGTTAATGCAGAGTATTCAGGCATCACCCCAATATTATTGCAAAAAAACAAAATTTCCAACATGTCACTGAATACAACAAAAGGAAATCCGAGCATTGAAGCATAGTAGATTCGTACATGTGCCAGTGTCCAACTCCACCCTCAACACTATGACAATTTGAGAGATAGCTTCAGCCCTTCTTATTCATATACTAGATTCCCAACGAGGATAATTAACTTGGAAGTCGTAGTGAATAAAGCAACAACAAGCTAAGACTTCTAATTTGGAAAACTTGTAACATCACGCCTTATTCATTTTGCAACAACAAAGCAACGAATCCATCATCGTAAAGCATCGCATTCACCCACAACTTTCTCTACGTGTATATCAGAGATATGGAGATGTTGAAATATATCTGCTCTAGGACATTGGAGAAAACATACTTGGATCGTGAACACTATACCACACACTCCGATCGTAGAGATCTAGAATTGCGCTGTGAAAAATTTTTCGGTTCAAAAAGGAATCTAGACTGCTAGTTGCATACCTCTCCATCCGCGACATTAATCACATGAGGTGTACAACTTATCACAATATCGCCTGTACCAATTATAAGAACAGCGTGAGCTTCGTCATTGTCTTTTTACATTCATTTTTTGTTGTATTTAGTGTGTGTTTTGAGTAAGTTTGACCGTATTGAATGGGTCAATGATTCTGGATTGGATACAATATATGCGTCTTCTATTTTTCTTCTTCTTGTTGTTGAATACAATCTGCTTCTGTCTTCTTCCTTTCGTGTTATAGACTCAACATTCAAGGCATACTAAAGGTACGTTTGGTGTATGATCGAGTAGTACAACTTGATCATATGCGTTTGTCGTTGTATCTTGGGGATTGATTGCTATAACCCGTGTGCATAGAACAGGATTGGATACAATATATGCATCTTCTATTTTTCTTCTTCTTGTTGTTGAATACAATCTGCTTCTGTCTTCTTCCTTTCGTGTCATAGACTCAACATTCAAGGCATACAAAAGCTACGTTTGGTGTATGATCGAGTAGTGCAACTTGATCATATGCGTTTGTCGTTGTAACTTGGGAATTGATTGCCGTAACCCGTGTGCATAGAACAGGACAATTCGCTCTTAAGGAAAGAGTGTTTTCACTCATCTCGACAATCCGTTCTCTCCCTCTTTCCTTCACACCATTTCTTAAAAGTTACAAACATAACATACAATATTTTTTTCTCTTAACGTCAAAATAGAACTCGTTTTCCCAGATGATGAATGCCATGCTGATAAGTTCTGGTTTACCCTAGAATTTGTGGGGGGAGACTATACTCTCTGCTAATCATATCTTGAATAAAATTCCACATAAAAATAATGATAAAACTCCTCATGAGTTATTGAAAGGCTATAAGCCTTCGTACAAATATCTCAAAGTGTGAGGGGTGCTTAGTTAAGGTCGAAATACCAAAGCCTAAGTAAGTGAAGATAGATCCCAAAATTGTTGATTATATGTTCATTGGATATGCACATAACAGTAGTGTTTATCGGTTCCTTGTGCACAGATCAGAAGACTCTGAGATACAAGAAGGAAATATAATTGAATCAAGCAATGTTATATTCTTTGAAGAAATATTTCCTTATCAGGAAAGAAAAGAAACAAAGTCTCAAAAAAGACCACGAGAAACCTCCAATAGTTCACATCAAGAGGATGTAGAACGTAGAAGGAGCAAACGATCAAGAAAGATCAAAAGTTTTGGTCCACACTTTGATATATTTATAATGGAAAGTCAAAAACCAACTTCAATAAAAGAGGCTTTGTCATGTTCAGATGCTCCGTTCTGGAAAGAAGCCATCAATAGTGAATTGGAATCTATCATGCAAAACCATACTTGGGAGCTGGTAGATTTACCACCAGGTACAAAATCTTTAGGTTACAAATGGATCTTAAAGAAAAATTTTAAACCTGACGATACTATTGATAAGTACAAGGTTAGACAGGTAGCCAAAAGTTATAAACAAAAGGAAGGTCTTGATCATTTTGATACCTTGGCTCCTGTATCAAGAAGGATGTCTATTAGATTGCTCGTTGTAGTAGCTGCTATAAATAACATGGAAATCCATCAAATGGATGTTAAAACAGCATTCTTGAATGAAGAATTGGAGGAAGAAATTTACATGCAACAACCGGAAGGATTTGTTGTTCCTGAAAAAAGAAAATAAGGTGTGCAGACTTGTGAAGTCTCTATATGGGCTCAAGCAAGCCCGTAAACAGTGGCATGAGAAATTTGACAAAACAATGTTGTCAAATTGTTTCAGCATAAATGAAAAAGACAAATATGTCTACTTCAAAAGCACCCCCAGAGGGATTGTCATAATATGTGTATACGTGGATGACATGTTAATCACGAGCTCTAATCATGAGATGATGATAGAGACAAAAAAGATGTTGAAAAAGCATTTTGATGTCAAAGACATGGGATTGACAGACGTCATTTTAGGATTAAAAATCCTATGGACACCAGAAGGGCTTGCTTTGCCACAGTCTCATTGCATTAAGACAGTGCTTAGAAAGTTTATTGCCTTCGAGGGTCCTATGGTTAAGATACCAATTGATCCAAACATGCACCTGATTAAGAATCGAGGTGATCCTGTATCTTAATTGGAGTATTCACATATTCTGGGCAGTCTGATGTATATTATGAACTGCACAAGATCTGACATTGCATGCGCTGTAAATCGTCTCAGCAAGTTTACCATAAACCCTAGTGCTGATCATTGGAAAGCTCTAGTCAGAGTCTTGAGAGATCTAAAATTCACTATAAATCTTGGATTACAATTTATAAGATATCCATTTGTATTAGAAGGATACAGTTATGCAAACTGGATATCAGATATGAAGGACACTAAGTCCACCAGTGGTTATGTGTTTACCATTAGAGGAGCAGCGGTGTCGTAGAAATCCTCAAAGCAAACTTGCATTGCTCGCTCCACTATGGAATCTGAGTTCATAGCTTTGGATCAAGCAGCAGTTGAAGTAGAATGGCTTCATACCTTTTTAGAGGATATGTCAATTTGAGAGAAACCTGTGTCAGCAATTATGATTCATTGTGATAATCAGTCGACAATTGCTAAGGCACAGAATAAAATGTATAATGACAAGTCTCGGCATATACGTCGAAAACATAAGACCGTAAGGCTGCTGATCTCAAGTGGTATAATCTTTATAGATTTTGTGAGATCTAAAGAGAACTTAACAGATCCTTTGACGAAAGGATTATCAAGAGATCAGGTAGAAAGTCTGTCGAGGGGAATGGGATTAAAACCCATCTATATAGAACCGAAATAATAGACACCCAACCAATATGACTGGAGATTCCAAAAACTTGGTTCAATGGGACAAGTAAGTTATCAAGGTTCTTAAGAGTACTCTGAAAGAGAAATCTTTCGCTCATTCCCATAACACAAGTGCTGTGAGGGGTAAAGGATAAGCAAAGATTTTTAATGACTCCACATAATACAGAGGCATGTAGGAAGTCACCTATGTAAGTATGAAATGTGGCCGCTTTAAACGAACACTTATGAATCCAAGATGGTCCAAGGCCGAAATAGACAAAACCGAGTAACTGAAGTGCCAAGGTAGAAGTTGTGTAGGTAATATTGTCTTGGCTTACACAAACGACTAAATAGTTCAAGACATTATGTTCACTATATAGCCTAATAAGTCCGATAGTATTCTACTAAGGAAGATTCAAAGCCACAATCTACCTATCCGGATGGAACTTCTGTCTGTTTGAACGTTTCTGAGTCTATTTCTGTCAATTTTCATTCATGTGGGGGATTGTTGGATTTAGTGTGTATTTTGAGCAAGTTTGATTGTATTTTAATATGGGTTAACAACTTCGGATTGGAGTGATTTTGAATTTAATTCAATTTACGTTCATTGGAGATGAACGTGGTATAATTACTTTCTCAAAACTCATAAAGGGTGAATGGAAAATTGATACTCAAAGTGTAGTGTTTGATGCATTTAATGTGGTTGGTTTTAGCAAAGGTTGTTAAAACCACATGGAAGTTTGTGTTGGTGGAAGAGTAGTTTATAAATATGAATGTGAGCATAAGGATCGGGCCCCTTAGAGATACCCAATTTTATATGTGAGAGAGAATTTAGGCTTTTTTGGTTAACACACACGCGCGTGCCGGACCGGGTCAGGTCGGTCGCGGGCCGCTGGGCCTGTTGGGCCAACCCTTTCCCTCTCATTTCTTTTTGTTCTGCAACAGAACACGCTAAGAGGCACCTCTCCCCGCTATCCTCTATAAATGCATCACCAAGACCTGCGTAAAACACACTCTGATTCCTTTCTCTCTTCTCCTTTTGTGCAAAACACGAGCGTATCGACGTGTTTTGCATTCTCTTCATTCTTCCTTTGTGCGTTTGGTCCAGGTTTGAAGACAATATATGCGTCTTCTGTTTTTCTTCTTGTTGTTGTTGACGACAATCTGCTTCTGTCTTCTTCCTTTCGTGTCATAGACTCAACATTCAAGGCATAATAAAGGTACGTGTGGTGTATAATCGAGTAATGTAACTTGATCATATGTGTTTGTCATTGTATCTTGGGGATTGATTGTCGTAACCCGTGTGTACAGAACGGGACAATTCGATCTTAAGAAAAGAGTGTTTTCACTCGTCTGGATAATCTGTTCTCTCGCACTTTTCTTCACACCATTTCTTAAAAGTTAGAAACATAACATACAATATTTTTTTCTTTTAACATCAAAACAGAACTCGCTTTCTCAGAAGACGAGTTCATCATTATATAAGAAATCATTCTCTGGGGAAGCTATTTCTGTTTTACATAAATCGTTTTCTGAAGAAACGAGTTATACTTACGTGGAAAAGGAATCACAAAAATTGGTTAGAACTCGCTTTATAGGGAAACGATTTCTTTAGTAAAATGAAACTCGCTTCCTGGGAAAACGACTTCTTCTTCGACGTTAATCGAAAAAAATTCACGTCGTATAAGTGCTCCCCGTGAGCTTGACACAAACACCCGTGACACAACCAAAAATCATACTCCTTCTATCCCATTCAAATTACAACGGTTTGATCCGACACGATAATTTATGTATGTGTTGAATTAATAAGAAATAATAATTTTGTCCTGTGAATGTGTGAGATAAAAAAGTGAGGGAAAAAAAAAAGAAATGATGATGTGTGGATTGATGTGATATAAAATAAAGATATTTTGATATTTTTGTATGAAAAAAATTAATAAACAAAAAAAGATTGTAATTCAAATGATAGAATTAAAAAAAAATGTTACAATTTGAATAGGACAAAAAAAGTAACAAAAAATCCATAAACATTTACACTAGCATCAGTGACACAATGCAGATCGTTCAAGCAATGTTGGGTTATGGTATCCTTCACACTAATTGAAGTCAACTAATTGAAGTCATTGCTGACCACCAAACCTCAAATACCGCCAGATTTCAAGCTTGATTAACAACATGTATTTTAATAAATTGATGTAGTTTACTAATATTTATAATTATACAAATACATTTTAGAGAATTTTGATGACTGTCCTAATCTATTTCAACTTATGTTTCAACTGTGGTCCCAGTAGAAAATTAAAAATAATTAGTATTTTAAATATCGCATTCGATAATTAATTACTCAATCAAATTGTGAAATAATTAAACATACCATGTCGTCGATAAATGAAAAATACTAGACGCTGCGTATATATAAAGAGAGCAGGATGCAATCTGGATCAGCTTATACACACCAGTTGTTGAAATCCATTCTTATGGGATAACTATTTCCAACACGAAAATTGATATATCCAAAACATATCTTTCATCTAATTTTTTTGACAAAAATATCCCTTCCTCATAATGTTGCCATAAATAATAAAAAAGGGTTGTGTAAATATCAATTATCTCTTTTTTTTTTCCTTCTATAGACAAAGATATATTCATTTCTGTAAGCACCTTGCTATTTATAAACAGGTACCAAGCGCCAGATTCTGTAGCATTGTCCATGCGGACCATGCATCCAGTGTCTAGCATCGACTATGGCATATTAGACACAATGTTCATCAGATGACGACTTTGGAGGGACAGTACCTCTTTGTGACATGATCTATTCGTCGTGGGGCATCGATTTCATGTATCGTTTTTAATGAATTGACGCGATAGATGCTTCATGCGCAAAAGGGCATGAGATAGATTAGATGGAGCCTTGGAAAGTTTAGGAAGTTCACCATGAGATCAGTTTCGAAAGCCATACGACTCCACTGAGTTAGTTGAGGCATGATTTATGCATATGACTGGAGGTCACTGGTCAGCACATGATATGTTTGTATGTCGGAGTTCCATGAACTCCCTCCAATTCCACACGAACAGGCACACATGATTCGGTACAAGAAATACTCCAAAATGGAGCTGAATGTCAATAAGGTTAACATGTACAACAGATCTAATCGTTAGCAACGCATAAAAACATTCTTCCTAGAGTAGCTACTACCAAGTCAAGTAGGGCGTGTACAACACGAGGGTGAGAGCACGACGGCCTATAGTCACAAACCAAATAAATGGTCATTCGGGCCAAAGATAGACGAACTGAACTGTCTGGTGTTCAAGTCATTGCCGTCCAGAGGTGAGCTGAATCTATCAAGCCACTGGGTCGGACTAGGGTTCTCGACCTCTTCCATCCACTCTGAAGTCATGTCAATGTCCTCGAGCAGGATAGGATCGACATCAAGAGACTTCTTCAACCGTCTAGCTAATCTGAGATTGTAGTTTACGTAGACGAGATCGTTTAACGCTTCCTTGTCGATCTTGTTGCGCTTCTCGAAGTGCATTTGTTGAAATGTGCTCCACTGCTTGTCGAAGGTGGAAGTACTGCAAACCTGACTCAGAATTCGGATGGCCACTCTCTGCAATACGGGTGCTGAGTCGCCAAATTGCTCCCACCAAAGCCCTATCAGATATTAACACAATCAGATTCAGAACCATTGTTTTACCATTTTTACTGGCAGAGGCCTGCCTCGTCATAAGCGGAAGTCTTTTGGCAACCGGTATCAACTAAATAGGTTTATGTCCACCAAAGGTAAACTCTTAAAAATCATAAGCAAACTTTGAAGCACATACTAACATTAAGTGAAAGACATAATTCCTGGGAAACAATACGCACCAGGTGCCACGGCATCACGAGCTTCTTTTGCTAGATTGCAACCAAACATACCACTTGCCCTTGTAAACAGGACAATTTGGTTCGTAATGTCACGTCTTAACTCAGGTGTCGGGAGCAGCTTCTCCAGAACGTTATAAAACTCTTGCTTTATAGATGAAAGAAACTTGATTTCGGGATTGTACTGGATGCTTGGATTCAAATAGGCTGCTGCTGAATGCAGGGGAGTATGAAGCTGGTGATGCCACTTCTTGTCGACGATATCCAGAAAAGTCTTGCACTTGCTCTCGTCCATTATGTAGTACGTCCTTATCGACTCCTTGGCCTTGGTCATCAACTCGTATATAAAACCCACAGCAGGTTTCCCATCAGCTACTTCTCTAAGCACCCTCAGGAAAGGCTCGGAAATCGCGATGCACTCCTCCACGGCCCCCCAATAATCATTGTCTTCCAGAGTACTAACACAGGATATGCTTTGCGGTTTGTTTACCAGGGCAATGTTGGAACAATACTCGGGACTATTGAACATGATTTTCAATCTCGGCCTTTGTTTGAACAGCAGTTGCAGAGAGAGGAAGTTTGACACAGATTTCGTGACACCCGTCCTTATGAGCTCCTGTCCGCCAGTAAACTTCTTCATCAGATCAAGCACAGGTGCATGGTTATAAATGAACTTCGTGATCGCCTGTGCTTCTACGAGACACCTGTTGACCCAGTCTACCTTGCAGAAGTCCTCAAGTATCATGTTTACGGAATGAGAAGCACAAGGAGAAACAAATATGGTTCCGTAGTTCAGAACGATGTGGTTCCCTATCCCTGTATAGCTGAGAGCTCCATCCAGAATTATTTGCACAACATTCTCGGAACTGAAATGTTGAATGACAGAGTCAAATGCATCAACTAAGGACTTGATGTTCTTGAAAAATGAGGAAGCATCAACGGATTTGTGAAAGAATGTCCTGGAAGGGGACGAGACCAGGAAGTTGATCATTGCCCTAGACTTGTTGTCAGTCCATGTGTCCGCAATTATAGTGCAACCAGTCACAGCCCACTCTTTCTCAATCTCCTTCGATTCATAGCTAATTTCTGATTTTATCTTTTCCAACCATGTAGACTTCAGTGTCTCCGGCGATGGCCCGACAAACCCATTGCCAAACTTTGAAATTGCATCAACCATCAGGTGATAGGAAGGAGACCGCGCCAAGCTGAAATCCAACTTATTTTCAAGAAAGAACAGAGCAATGCTTCTGTCCGCATTTTCTTGGTCATTTGAGGAAGATCCCATCTGGTTAACCGATGGAAAGACCTTTGCTACTGGAGACGCCGTGTCCAGGTACATGACAGGTTTGCCTAAAGATACATTTCCAGAGGAATTAGCCTCGCCCGATTTTTGCTTCTTGAGAGGGGGCAACTCTCTTCCTTCATCTCTTGTTGTAATAAGCTTCTTAACTCTATCCGATACATCGTCGCTCACTTTGCTGCATGGGTTTACGCCCCGACTAGGAAGTCGGGACAAATGATGCTTAAGTCTACTGATGCCACCATTGAGTACTCTTAAACAAAATTTGCACCTGACCCTGTTTCCATCTAGCTGTTCAGCGTATTCCCAGCAAACATCTTTCTCCCGAACCACTGTCACAGGACGATAACCCCAGTCAGTTTGAATATGAAAGTATGGAACATATAATTCTCTCAAACGTTCATAAAGCTCTATCCCGCTACACACATCTCAAATAGAGATGAATGCTATACTATATAACATCATGTGGACTCCTCATAAAATTCCCGTAGAATGTAGATAACATGGGGATAAGAGGAAAAGCAACGAAGAATTAAACCGATACTTACTGTATCCGAAAGAAAGGTTGCACCATCAACTCGTTTAGCCCTGAACACAAACCAGCATGCATTAGCGATTGCAGCCACTAGACAGCAATCATATTCACATTATAACATCCAATCCACGAGTAAAACGGCGCTCCAATCAGAGCAATGCCTAATCGGAATTGCAATACACATAAGATAGGTTCTTCGTCGAAGGCTTTTGTTTTCAACCAACCTTCTTAATGCATAAAAGTCAGAATCATTGTGGTTGCATCTAATTATCGCGTTAACATCGTTTAACATGTCCTTCAGTGCAGAATTCAGATACCAAATGAAGCATTAACATCCATCGTATTGTGTTCAAAACCGATCACTGCATGAACAGGATTTGATTCAGTATATGAGCGCGTGAGGGTAATTTCACCCGCTAGTTGCAACATTTTAACTATCATCATCATCATCATCATCATTCACTGAGTCAGTGACATCAACAGTTATCGCGATCACTAACCCCTTTCGCTCAAAATAAATCATATACATCTACACTACCTATCTGACTACAAGTTGCAACATGATAACAAGAACTAGCATGTTGTAAACTGACTCTGTTATTGTTCTCCATCTATCTCATAATTGTTACAACACACATTTATTTTATATTATTTTATATGTATAAATATAAATTTCGTTTTTATATCACGGATCGTCCCACGATATATATTAGATTGAAATACGTATTATTGATGTTTCGCGTAAATTCATCAAAAAAACTATATTTAATCATCATTATACGCGTGTTATAAGAATTTTGGGACGGAGATAGTATTATCCATCGATTTCTCCCAATTTGGTTTCAAACGAGTATCAGAACACTGGATCACTATTATGCTCGTAACAATCGAATACTCCTAATTAATTTCAGCTCATCGAAATTCGAGGGCTTGATCAAATTTTCATTTCGCAGTATTCAGATCTAGATCGGAAGTCATCAAATCTAGAAGCCGAAGACGAACTAGTGAGAAAATAAATAATATAGCAAGAAAATTAAAAAAGACAAAGAAAAAAAGATCGTGTTTGATGAGAAGTGAAACTCACAGTTGAAGATAACGAGATGGGTGAGATGAGATCTGAGAGGCCTTCGATAAATTGGGGAATAATCTAAGTTTGATTTTCTCGTGGTCCTTTTAGTTTCTAGGTTTTGAGAGGGTTCTTTTGGACAATATCTCGTGGGAAAGGGTGTGACAAAACGGTGTCGTATTGCTGTGGAGGAGAAATCGAAGAAAAAACTTTATCAGAGCGAGGTTTCGATCCTCGGACCTGTGGGTTATGGGCCCACCACGCTTCCGCTGCGCCACTCTGATATTGTTGGACTAATCTAAGGATTTAAAACAGTAGCTCTTTTATAAAAGAACCATCTTACTGCTCCTATGTGACAACTGACGATACATGATCATTTCCAACGCAAATATCGTTGTGTGTGTGTGTTTTTTTAAATAAGAATTATTGTATGTTTTTATTACACAGGTAATGTTTTCTTGCATCGATGTTTATGAAGAATACATTTTGCTAGATATAATTTGAGATGTCAAATAAACTTGTAACACGATAATTTTTACATGATATCATTATCAATATCGTAACATTCATCTTAACGTGAAAATTCGATAGATCCATATTATAATCCCACGGTCAAATTATGTGTTACGGTGCATATATCGTAACATTGACCCAACACTACCAAACGTGTTACTCGTCTATTTCACTCCCAAAACAAGACTCAAACAATCGAACGAGAACAAAACAGCCTAACGTTGAAAGGAACATTACATCACACGACGTAGCAGTTGCCTTTCCCACACGCAGCACCATTCATCCTCTTTCATCAAAATCTCTCTCAAAATTCTCCATTTTCTTTGACTCAACTTCTCCATTTCTCTACCTCTCCTCTACATGCTCCTATCCTTATTCATTCTCTACACTCAACCCCAAAAAATAAATTGAACTCTCCACATTTTTTATTTTTTTGGATCAACCAATCATTATTTTCTTGTACGAACACTCTAATTCATTATTCAACTACTCTCCCCACGTTGAGATTTAATTTTCTTGGGTTTCTTCCCATATGCTTCTTCATCTTCTAGACTTCGTTGTCATCATTGATCACTTCACCAGCAAATAACTCATATTCAAAGTCAGAAACTTTGAATTCTATTTCTTGTGCTATAAATTTTGATTTTTATATGCTAGCTAACCCTCTAGGTGTTCAAGGACTGTGAATTTTGCTGTTTGATTCAAGGGATTTGAGGAGACTGTTGCTTCAGTGAAACAGTAAGCACTGATTTCCACTGATATCCACTGATTTCTCATTTTGGTTCTTATTTTTACATGACAAATTGGTGGAAAAATTGAATCTTTTTGTGGAATTGTTTAAGGAGTGTGATCTATGGTGATGTAATTGAAGTGGGCAAATCTTGGATTGTGCTATTTCACCTTCTCTCTACCCCAATTTGTGGAACAGTATTTTTCAGAGATTTTAGGGTGATCTTTGCTATATTTTTGTTTGATTTTTTATTTTTATTTTCATTGTGGAATCTAACCGTTGTGAGAAAGATAATTAGTGATTACTACTGTAACTGAAAACTCTATTCAACGGTTCACAATCAATGCTAAAATAGTTATAATTAATCACTATTTGTGTACCATTTACTGTTCTTATGATAAGTTTCTGACTCAAAGTTTCCTGTTTTGTCATCAGTGTGATCGGATTCTGGTGTAGATTTCATCTGGGTTCTCAACTAGGGTTTCTGACAAGGTTTTTGCTGGGTGCCCATTTGAGTTTGAGCTTGTAGCAGTGGAAATGAAGATCTGGGTATTGAGCTTATTGGTTTTGGGATGCTGCTTCTTGCAATGCTTTGCTGATATCAATGAAGATAAGCAAGCATTGCTCGATTTCATTCGCGCTGTTCCTCATCTTAGATCCCCAAATTGGAATGAGAGTCTTTCGGTTTGTGGGAATTGGACTGGTGTTGCATGCAATACTGATCATAGTAGGGTGATCGCGCTGCGGTTGCCTGGGATCGGATTGGATGGCGTGATCCCGACGAATACTCTTGGCCGTCTTTCAGCTCTACAACTCCTGAGCTTGAGATCTAACATACTGTCTGGTCCTTTTCCTTCTGATTTGCTCAATCTTGGAAACTTGACCACTCTCTATCTTCAGTCAAACAATTTTTCAGGTCCTTTACCGGAAAATTTATCTGCTTTTGGGAACCTTGTAGTCCTCAATCTTTCCTACAATCAGTTCAATGGAAGCATTCCTTCTTCAATCTCGAATTTGACTCGGCTTAACACTCTTGATCTTTCTTATAACTCGCTTTCGGGTGATATCCCCAATATCAGCATAAGTAGCTTAAGGTCCCTTAATTTGTCCTACAACCACCTCAGTGGAACAGTGCCACCAGCTCTTCAAAGTTTTCCAAGTTCAGCATTTTTAGGGAATAGTATTTCCTTTTTGGTTCCTTCTCCAGCACCATCAGCTCTTCCTCCAAGCCCCTCGAAGAGGTCCAAAGCTCTTGGTGAGACGGCGTTGTTGGGTATCATTCTTGGTGCTTGTGTCATTGGGTTCGTGGTGGTTGCTGTTTTGATGGTTGTTTGTTGCTCTAACCCAGAAGCTGAAAATGCTAATGTAGTAGCCAAGTCGGAGAAGAAGAAGGAGAAATCATTCAAGACCAAGACGCCCGACAGCCAAGAAGTGAACGGAAGGATTGCATTCTTTGAGGGGTCGAGTTTGGCATTTGATCTGGAGGATTTACTTAGGGCTTCTGCCGAGGTGCTGGGTAAGGGTATGTTTGGAACCACATATAAGGCGTCACTGGAGGACTCAACTACAGTAGTTGTGAAAAGATTGAAGGAAGTAAACATTGGAAAGCGTGACTTCGAGCAGCAGATGGAAATCGTCGGTAGTATTAAGCATGAGAATGTGGCTCCTCTTAGAGCTTACTACTATTCAAAAGATGAGAAGCTTATGGTTTATGATTATTTCAGCTGTGGGAGTGTATCTGCAATGCTTCATGGTATATTTATTTGACTAGTTCGCTATTTGTGTTTTAAATTACTCCTATATAGTATGATTTCATCTTAAAAGTGCAAAACGTTCTTTCTATTCACTGATTCTTCAGGTAGACAAGGGGAGAATCGGACCTCAATGGACTGGGAAACACGGCTAAGGACCATAATCGGTACAGCTAAAGGCATTGCGCACATCCACAACGTGAATGGTGGGAAACTAGTTCATGGAAACATCAAGGCCTCCAACATTTTCCTCAACTCCCAACAACACGGCTCAATCTCCGACCTTGGTCTAGCAACAATAGTCAGCCCATTGATCCCACCGGTCCCTCGAGCCCCAGGATATCGTGCCCCAGAGGTGACAGACCCACGGAAGGCCACCCAAGCATCAGATGTCTACAGTTTTGGAGTCCTCGTACTGGAACTCCTGACGGGGAAGTCACCTGTTGGGGAAAGCGTGAACCTAGTGAAGTGGGTTCACTCCGTTGTTCGGGAAGAGTGGACTGCAGAAGTCTTTGACGTCGAGCTCCTGAAATACCCCAACATAGAGGAACAAATGGTCGAGATGTTACAAGTAGGCATGGCTTGCGCCACAAGAGTCCCAGATCAACGTCCAAAGATGTCGGAGGTTGTCCGAATGGTGGAGGACATACGACGTCTGAGTACGGATAATCGTCCTTCCTCGGAGGGTAAGTCGGAAGGTTCAACACCAACTCCTCCAATGCAGAGTATGTCCCATGTGATAGAGATCGGATCGAATTCTGCCCAACCCCAGGAATAAGATCTGTTCATTTCAAGCACTCCAAGAAATTGATTTAAGTCACGATGATTGATTTAAGTTACGTAGTTTGTAATGTGGCTTTGTTTTCGGATTACTGATTCTTTGTAGCCTTTTGTCGTAGTAGTAGTAGTTGAGTCCTTCCAGGGACACATAGGAGTAGTTCTTTCTCTTTTCTTCTCTTATTTTCATGCTGTCTGTTTCAGTGGCTCTTAATCAATCTAGTCTATCTAGTTTGAAATTTGAAAGTTTATGTTCCATGAGGCTTAACTTTTTGATCATTTTTGTATGGCCTTTGGTTGTGTTGTTACTGTCCTAGACTCCTAATGTCCTATGTGTTATTTTCATCTTCTTTAGATATGTAATCGTTAAGCAGACTTCAGGAGTTCAGACTATGATTTGAATTGTTTTGATCAAGGATGTTACAAAATACACTTGTTATGTGATGGGTCAATGTATTTCGTGGGAGTGAAAATGCTAGATATATATTTGTGAGATTTTTAATAATCGTTTATGAAATTGGTTTTTCAACATATTTTATATATAATCTAGAGATCGAACAAATAAAAACCTCTTTAAATTATATTTATTATTTAAATGTTTTTTTAACGGTTTCTGACTCTTCGCTTGCTTATCCAACGTTTTTCATTGGCACGATGATTGGTACACCAGAGATGCGCCCTTCCGGATTGAATTGACATGGCTTGTCGAAAATTGCAAACGTGGGACATTACTCCTCTCAAGATAATGATACTTCTATTCTTACACTCAAGTATAACAAACCTAATTTCCAATACAAATCAGCCTACGCGAAACCAGCCAATCAAAAACGCCGAAAACAAATCCCCTCGAATCAACTCGTCCCCATTTCCATCCTCTCCTCGATCTCAATCCTCAACTCATCAACGACCACTCGATCACGATCATCGATCATCGATCATCGATCAGGGCATCAAAGGTTAGTCATCGAATCTGCGATTCGTCTTCGATTTCGTGTGATTTAGGTTTTGGACTTGCGAGATCTGAGCTGATTTGTGTCCGTTTGTGGTTGAATTGTAGGTTAGAGTGATGGCGTCGAAGAGGATCTTGAAGGAACTGAAGGATCTGCAGAAGGATCCTCCCACTTCGTGTAGCGCAGGTGTTGTGTTTGGGATTTGGTGGTTTTTGGTGTTGTTTGTGATGTTGCTTGATGTATTTTGATTGATTGTGAGCTAAGAATACTGATCTGTGATGTGTTGATGAGTCGATGATGCGTATTAATAGTGTTGTGAAGAGGATAGGTGGCTTTGATATGTTTATCGGAGATCTTGTTGTTTGATGGTTGGTTGGTGATTAGTTGATCTTGGAGGTGGAATTGTCGGTTGATTGGTGTCTGATGGGGAAATAGCGATAGATAGTTGTCGGTAGACGTGTGTGGCTTCGTTGTGAGTTGCCGTGGAAATAATGTTGTTCTGCCAAATCGGGGAAGACATGCTGTGTAATGGATTTTATTGATTGTTTCGAAGCTTGTGGATGTGTATGTAGAAGGGGACTATTGATGGTACGCTAACGTGGAAAAAGAAGCTGAAATCTCTGTGTGCTAAGAGATTATTGCCTTTGTGGCTCTCGCTATTAAGGCATTCGTACATCACAATTCGAATCGATGGTGGACTATTTATTCTTATGTTGGAAAACATTGCCCTCGTGGATTAAATCAAAATGGATGTGTCAAACTGTCAATATTCAATAGTTTCATTGGATCGCTGATTTTTTGCTACAAACATTGCTCCTGAAGTCACTTATCTGATCATCATCATCTTCATGAAAATTCCTTGCGTGCCTCACTAGCGCTAATCGCCTCCCCTGAATTCACCCTCCCATTGATTCATCCTTTTTCTTTTTGTTACAAAGATCTCCACCAGTCACCTTTTTATACATGACATATATGCTGAGACTTGAGAGGCATCTGTAATTCTGTGTCAAAGGATATGGAAACATTTAGATTGATAGCCAGAGAGTCTGAGCAAACGGGCCCTTATATCGAAAGCTTGATAACCACAAGAGTCATCGGTTCCTTGCATACTAAATATAACTTGTTTGAGGATCCCTGTGGGGTTTTCGCAGATGGTCAACTTCTTGCATAGTATTCTAATGTTTGTTTCCTATCACGTCTTACCATATGCAATGCTTTTTATCCTGCGTTGATTCTGGCCTTTAAAATGAGCAGATTTTCATGGCATATGTTAACTGCTAGTAATTTTACACTCTGCAGTTCTTCAAGATTTTCAATGTGTTGCAGGTCCTGTCGCGGAAGACATGTTTCATTGGCAAGCAACGATTATGGGCCCTCCTGACAGTCCATATGCAGGAGGAGTCTTCTTAGTTACCATTCACTTTCCGCCGGATTACCCATTTAAACCTCCCAAGGTTTTGTTTGCTGCAGCTTCTCATTTCAGTTGACTACTCCTGCTTTAGTTGGAACTATGACAGTATGATATTCTGTAATGGTTTAGTTCTCAGCTTTTTGCTCGAAGTTGCCTTCAAATTTGAGCTTTCACCTTTCTAGGATAGAGCAGGAAGACATTAACAGAGCTTTAAATGAGGTGATGAGAGGAATGACTATAATGCAAGCGGTGCGATAAGCACTTCAATCATTCAGAAAGGATGAATGGTTGTATATGGTTGACTGAAGGTCTGGAATATGGAGGACAATAAGGACAACGATCTTCATGTGATTTTCTTATCCCAATTTTATGGGTTTGTATGGCAGACACCTTTTATCATAAGTTTGACTTTTCGGTAGAGATGGTTTAGTAACATGGTATCAAAGTAGACATGACATGTGATTAAGGGGTTTGAATTTTTTTTCAACCACTATTTGTTGTTCTGTGTATGTGTAGTTGTTTTGGCACATGAATTATAGTGGACCGGTGTATCATCCACGCTTCAGGCTGTGCAGGCTTTCTTGGGAGGTGTTTTGTCGTGAGTTTGATTTTTTGTTTGAGTTGGTTTAATGATACTGTTGTAAATACATCAATTATAAGTGTGTGCTCCTTCATCTTTCAACGCGGTCATGATATGACATAAAGGTTGTTTATGTCATTACTTACCATGACCTAAGGCGTTACAGAGGATAGAAGAGAATGATGTTTCTCTTTGTAGGCTGACCCTTTACGATGGATAAAAATTTAGTTTGTTGTCATTGTTGTGTTGTAGGTGTGCGCTATTTTCAGGTAATTCATTTCTTCTGGTTTTTAGTCATAATTTAGGGTTTAGGGAGTATGTCTCGTGACATAATTATGTTTAGTAACAAATGAACGATTGAGATTAAAACAACATAAATCAAGGGTTGAAATTATAATGTTATCTTTTAATCTCAATCATTCATTTTTCACCGTTTAATCTCAATCATTTATTTTTCACTAAACACACGTATGTCATGACACGCATTCCCTTTTGCCCATAATTTATTATTGTTACCTTTAGTTGAAACTTGGATCTTGAACGAGTTAAATACTCACATCTAAGTGACATATAGCAGGGAACTACAGGGTAGAAGTTGCACATAGATTTGAGTCAAGTACCTGTACCTGTACGTGTCATTCTGGCATGGCACTTGGTCTTTCTTTCGTGAAATTCAGCTAGCTTGTGAATGGTAATTTGCGAGTGATTGTATTCCAGTCGGTTTTCCCTAGATGCTGTGAAAAGTGTGGCATGTTTCTTGACAATCAGTTGTTTTGTGACTGTTGTCGTGTCCTTTTCTTGAAGGTGCATGGCTTTGACATCTTTCTTCCTTAAATCGTTCATGCTTAAAATGGAGTTTTCTATTGGCAATATATGTAAAGTATTAGTAGTGTAGAACCGTGTAAAGTATTAGACGGTCGCAATTTACCTCCTCTGTGTCGTGCCTTTTTCTGCATACGTGGGTGTTTTCTTTCAATCATACTGCATACAGGATCTTGTTCGGGATTCCTTTCATCTCACCTCTTAATGTGATCCAGCAGGTAGCATTCAGGACAAAGGTTTTCCATCCAAATATCAACAGCAACGGAAGCATATGCCTTGACATTTTGAAGGAACAGTGGAGCCCTGCTCTCACTATTTCTAAGGTTCTTGCTACCAACCTTTTCTCATTTTTAAGTTCAAGAATTAGAACTTTCCTGAGTTTTCCGCTAATCCACATAGGGGACAATTATGAGATTTGAAATGCCTTCTAACAGATTCTGTAAAACACAAAGGAATACGATGTGTATCCTGCAATCATGTGTATAATCTCTAAACTGGTTCACTGTGAAAAATAAAAGCTCTACGTACATCCTAGATTTTCATTTGTATAAAAAAATGCTTCTATATGTATTTATCACTGAAAGAAGTTCATAGTTATTGCACACTCAGGACGGGAACGCATCTCAGTTCAGAATATGGATCTGCGGTTTTGCTTAATAAGGAGCTTTGAAGTAGCTGTCACAATAGTATTTTTTTAACTTTGGGATTAGGTGGTTATTCAATATCTCCCATTAACTAATGACCTGTACTGTACATAATCGTATTACTTTCAGCCAAGATCATAACCAGTTTCTCCGTTATTCTTGTTGGTGCCACTTTTCATTCCATCTGATCTAATAGTTTTTTCTGTTCTTTTCCACTAGGTGTTGCTTTCCATTTGTTCCTTATTGACCGATCCTAACCCGGACGACCCATTGGTGCCCGAGATTGCTCACATGTACAAGACCGACAGGTCAAAGTACGAAAGCACCGCAAGGAGCTGGACACAGAAGTATGCCATGGGTTAAGGTCCTATATATAAAAATTGTGCATGGAGAGATGCATCTTCTGCTTGTACTTCTGTTTTCTTCTGCATTTGTGATGAAGTTTGATATGTCTCTCCTATTGGACAAAAGCGATCCGTCCAAGACTCTTCACTATGTTAAAAAGTTCAGGGCGCTTTCTTTTTAACTGTTTAAGTGGGTATAATTCTCTCCAAATATGTATCATATGATCTTTATTGATGCCTTCTTGTATCAACGGATGTTCGCTCGTGTATCAAATTACTTTCAGTCCCTCTTCGTCTCAATATGGGTCACATCCCATAGAGAAAAGCGTGCCTCCTCTCCCCTGCATCTCTTCTTTCATAAAATGGTTCCTGGCTAAGAATTCAAGAACTGGCGTCATGGTTGTAAAGTCCGTTGAGAATGGCCTGATAGTAGACTCCAAGACATGTCTAGTGCATATTGTTAGAACTTATCTTGATCGCTTCTTGTCCTGATAATGTCCTATGATACAAGCGTTCTTTCTTAGATTCTTTAGGATGCGACATTCGTTCGTGCAAGTTTTAGGTTCGGATTGGATCACTATATTGGGAAATGGTGCACTTCTACAGCTCTTTGAGACTTTCTCATACTGGTTGCTCTGTGCTGGCTGTCCCAGAAAGACACTTATCCATCTTTTTCGTGTATATTGGTGCTTTTTTTTTTTTTTTTGGTCGAAATAATTGTGCTTGTTAAGTGTATTTGCTTTATCATGCATTCCTGTAAGATAGGATAGGTACAGTTCTTTGTACTGTGACAATACAGACAGCCAAGGCCGAAATTGAAAAAGTTGCGTTGATAAAGATGATATCTACACCCTTTGAAACTGATGGAACAACCCGGTTTGTTGCGATTTAAGTTATCATGTATTATCTTGAGGGACCAATGTAGAGAATAATTTCATGTCGGCAGTCGTCTTTTTAGCTCTTGATGTTTTGAAGCACCATCGTGATACCAAGTTATGGAAGCGTATGAATCAACTAATGGTGCGTGGCCAATGCACATAACATGACAGTTGACTAGTTGAGAATCGTTGTTTCTAAACGAGGGAACCCGAGTCCATAGAATGCGAACTGGGAGGTTCTATAGTTTATGAATCTCCTAACGTCAAAGCAATCAACAAACAGAACAAGGTCATATAATCGTCGCGTGAACCAATTGAGCAGCTTGTTATGTCTATGTTCTCGTTGGCCACATGTGAAGTCTCATAGGCCTCATTTGGTACACAGATTAGATAAGATAGGATAAATAATAAGAGGATTATTAATCTCTATGAAATAAGTTATTCCATCTTATCTTTCACAAATCATGTTTGGTACAATTGAGATTATGAGACTAAAATTCAACAAAAAGTCTATTTATGCTATGGCAAACGGTCGATGACGATAGTCCACGATCGTATGTCAAGGGTCGGCGGCAGTTTTTGACCGTGGATGTGGTCGTTGGTTGATGGTAGCCGGGGGGAGGTGGTGTGACGATCGAACGATAGTCGGGGGTCGGGGGTCGACGGTCGAGGGTTTGTGGTCGTCGGTCGACGGTCGACGGTTGTCGATCGTGTGACAGTCGGGTGGAGACGGTGGTTGACTATCGACAGTCGGAGGTGGACGGTCGACGGCGGTCGACGATCGGGATCTGTGGTCGTCGGTTGACGGTCGGTCGGTGGTTAGTGCAGTCGACGGTGAGCGATCGACGATCAACGGTCGATGTTGGACATTGGATAATGTCAGACGAGTGGTATGACGATGGATAACGGTTAAATAGAAGTGTCTAAATAGGTATATCGACAGGTGAGATTAATAATACGATGGGAGAGATCGGATTGATAGTGAGGATATTAGAGGGGTTATCCCACCATGTAAGATTGCTAATCCATGTATTATTTTTCTTATCAAATATAAGATTAATAGAATTAGTTATTCAATCCTAATTTATCGTGAGTATCAAACATGGTCATAGGGCATACCTCCTTCAATCAATGGTATCACCTCTACCAGTAACCACCCATACATCATCCTTATAAAATGCATAGGGTCCCCTTTCAAACTTGGGATTGAGAATACATCCCATTATGGGCAAAGGAGACCCGTACAAAAATGATGAACAGATTTAAAAAACCCACAAAATGGGATCCTAAAAATGGACAAATCAAAAGTGAAAAAGATGAGAAAGGATACCATTTGTGGAAAGGTATGAAATCAAGCACATGCAATTTGGAAAGGGGCGGTGGGGGCTCAGATCATGAAAGGTTCGCGATAAGGTACTGTCCCTCTCGAGGACAAGACAACGTACAAAATTGACATTTTAAAATTAAATATATCGAATGCGATTTATTTGTGATAATCAGAAATCTGATTTATAATGTTGTTATCAATTTTTGATTTTAATGTTTATAAATAACTCATTTTTGAAGCCCCTATAAATAGCTGATGTTTGAAAGCCCAAAGCTCTACAGAGAAAGAAGCCATTTGGGAATTCAGGAGAAGGAAGGGGCGGCCTTACATGAAGGGAAAGAGTCTTGCAAGATGTTGGGTAGCCAAGGATGACTTGCCTGATCATTCACCATCATAATGGACGGTTTAACTTTGTAATGGAAATATCGATGACAAAAGTCATCGATAGAAATCTTCGTGTATGTCACACGGTATACTGCTATGACGGCGGGTGGCCAGGCAGTCTCCTTGGCTAACTTGACAGGCTCTTCTCGCTCATGTTAGGCTCTTCCTCTTCTTCCAACTACAAGAGGCATCTTCACGATGCTCATGGTATATTTTCATTCTTTCCTTTCCATTTCCAACAGTATATCAGATCTTTTCCAGTAAATTTCTTCATATGCTAGACCAACTTACCTATGGAGTCCTTATGCCCCGATCGTCATGTACCATCTTGACTGTATCCTCAACAAGTCCTGTTATGCGTGTTCTTGTTATTCATATTGATTCTTGAAGTCCGACTTACCATTAGTCAATGGCCACAGATTACCATTTTCTTTGCAGGCCGAGGAGATGCAGACGATGTTCGTTTAACAGATGTGGTTTTGCTTGAAGATAGGCGAAAATGAAACCATGGGTTCTAACTGATGTTTTCTACGGGATCATCAGTATGGTCCCAACAGCCTTTTTTGTCCACTTGAATAGACTGATTGCCAGAATAGTTTTGTCACATAATGGATCGAGGAGGGGGCAAAAATTTTTGGATTGTTTTATGACATCAATTGAAACAGAAGCTGAAAAGCTGATATCATTAAGGCAGGAAAATATCTAGACATGTTTGAAAACAATTCGATATCATTACCGTTTATAATATATTTTTCTGTATATTAGTTCGTGCAGCAATGAATGATTTTCTAAGACGAACTCGATGTCTTGAACCTCTCAGACAGGTTTTAGAACATTGGCCAAGGTGCATTTGCCTATGCTTGTTTTGCAAATTGTTGTGCAAGTGCGTAATTTTTCACTCTATTACTGTTCTGAACTCAAGCAGTTTCGTGATAAAGTAGTTCCTCAAGTGTCCAAAAACAAGGTATGCCAGCATTTTCTTGTGACTTTCTTATAGCTTACTGGATTTTCCCTCCTAACTCCGTTTGCTATAGTTTACTTCTGGGAACTCTTAGCCGCCCTACTTCGAAGGATCATACACCATGATGAGACATACCAATCTGTTCAGCTAATCTTTCAGATACGCATATTGTGCCGAACATCAAACAGACGGACTATTGTCCACGATGTCCTGCAAAGCTATTGATTAATCACACACCGATAACCTATGTTATAAGATATCTCAAAATTGGTCAAAATTGTGGGTGTGGGATTCATTTGACAATAGGATAAGTGTAATAAGTCCGAGGTACATATTTCAATGTCATTGTAAGTAGATTTTTGATATGTTTAATGAAAGCTTAATTTACTATGCCAGCACCAACAAGTCTAAGTGCCTAGCATAATCCCCAAAACCCATTCAATGAGTCCAATACACGGTGTATTTCCTCTGTCTCATATAGTTTACAACATGTACATATAGTTTGTAACATCTAAATATTTTATATTATTCTATACGTATGAATATAAATCTCGTTTTCATATCAAATCACGTCTGATCGTCCGTAACATATATTAGGCTGAAGTATATAACTTACACAACCATTAATGTATCACGATAAATTTATAAAAAACTATATTTGATCGTCGTTATACACGTGTCAAACTTTTATATAGACACACGTGTCCGGTCAAAAGGTTGCAAACTATATAGGACGGAGATAATATAAGATTGCTTTCGTAATTACCGGAACTGCTCAAGTATCGATATAAAACTTCACATACAATTCATGAAGCACATTCGCTGTTCATCACGAGTATTGATCATAATTGTTGATTTTAATCGAGACATACTTAAATTTATATATAATATAACATATACTCCTTCCGTCCCACAAAAGATGTAACGGATTGACTTGTCACGTGTATCGATGTAAAGTTTGACACGTATGCAACGACGTTCAAACGTAATTTTTTATAAATTTATCGTGAAACATCAATGGTTACATATTATAATTTAATACATGTTGCAGGACGATCAGATGTGATTTGATATGAAAGTGAGAATTGTATTCATGCATATAGAATAATACAGAATACGTATGTGTTGCATCTTTTGTGGGACGGAGGGAGTATCTGTTTGTCAAAAGAAGTTGGCTCAGTGATAAATCGTTTCCTCCAAATCGGATATGTTTTTTTTTCCTCATGACATACTACTTCCGCTTCATAATTATTGCAATGTTTCTCTCTCCATGCACTATTCAACATGCAATTTGAGGAGTTTCGTCACTCATCTAAACGACAAGATTTAAATTTACTATTAGCTCACGGTTATAATACGTAACGTTTACTATCATTAATGTTTCACGATATTTTTTTAAAAAATAACGTTTGATCGTTTTAAATACCGATCAAACTTTATACGTATCCGATCAAAATAGTATAATCTTTTTTGAATGGAGGGAGTATAATATCGTTTTTATCATCCCTATATGGAACATTAGACCTGAATCCAGTAACGCAAACGGAATTGTTTGCCTTTTCCTTTTTCATATTATTATGCGAGCAACAATATGTTCGCAAACCCTAGATTGATCAATCGGCTCCTTCACCAGCGTGTTGACAATGAGCGCTCCATCATCCATCAACAGGACACCACGATCAAGAATGTCTTTTTTCTCAACTTTCTGGCCTCGATCGAACCCAAATGATCGATGCCCACTTGTCGAAATTGCCCTTTTGTTCGATCGGATATGTATACTTTGTCGGTCTAGCTAGGGGACAATCTTGAATCTTGGTTTTTGATCTGAGATGGGATTTGTTTTTGTGGTGCTGTTTGATGTTTCTATTGCAAATGAGGCATTGG
>JAOVYX010000031.1:196851-208175 GCA_035668315.1 Drosera spatulata | reverse complement strand
TGAACTACATCTATTTTGTCGGCCTTCATGTTGGGCACTCCATACATCATAAGTCCTCCAATCCTGTCAGCACGCTCGTATACCGTCACAGAATGACCCATTCTGTTTAGCTGATCAGCCGCAGCTAAGCCAGCAGGTCCACTTCCAATAACTGCAACCTTTTTCCTGAAAATATACACAAAACATGAAGACACTGCCATCGGTAACTTCACATGATATCAAATTGAGGAAAGTGCATACCCTGTTCTTCTAGGGGGAGGCCGCGGTACCATCCATCCCTCTTCGAAGGCTTTGTCAATGATAGCACATTCGATACTCTTTATGGCTACAGGATTCTCAATAATTCCAAGTACACAGGAACCTTCGCAAGGGGCAGGACACACCCGGCCAGTGAATTCCGGGAAGTTATTTGTCTCTAAAAGCCGGTCTAAGGCTTCACGCCACCTATTCTGGTAGACCAACTCGTTGAATTCAGGGATCTTATTTCCAAGAGGACAGCCGGAATTTGCCTGCAAGGTTCGTACAGAATTCTAATATTGAGGATATTTTCCTTCAATGGGGAAAACAAGGACAGGTATAGAAGATAATCTCATACACACCTGGTGGCAGAAGGGGGTGCCGCAGTCCATGCAACGAGCCGTCTGGGTCTTCAGAAGTGGGACAGGTTTTGATTCCTCCATGACTTCCTCCCAATCCGCCATCCTCACATTAGGATCACGGTATTGAACCCCTTCACGCTCATAGGCAACAAAACCACGGTGCTTTTGAGCATCGCTAACTCGAGATGGTCGCTTTGGTTCAGCCTCCTTCTGCAAAGCCTTATGGAAGTTTAGATAATATAAAGGTATAATTGCGAAATGGTGACAAGGTCATGAAAATATTAATCCCAACTCCGACATGATTCCATTGCAACAATAAATGGTGTAAACATATCACAGTGATCAACATATATACTAAACGAATTAAAAACAACAGGCACTTGCCAATGTACCTCATTGTTGATCTGCTTAAGAGATGTGGCAGCTAACTTCTTAAGTTCCTCGAAAGCATCCTTCTCCACCACCTCAACCTCATCTTGTTCTCCGGGTTCGTCAGCTATAGTGCCTGAAGCCTCCTTGGAAGATTGCTCTGCTTTTTGGCTAGCAAGGACCCGTTTGTAATCCCTTGGGAAGACCTTGATGAATTTTGGCAAAAGAGTATCAAATTGTTCGAGAACTTTTTTTGCAAGCTGACTGCTCGTGTGGCGTTGATGTTGTTGTATCATCATCCTGAGGGTCAAAATATCGTCTTCTTCCTTGACTTTATCAAGGTCGACTAACTCAGGGTTGCATCTGGTATGGAACTTTCCATCTACATCAAGAACGTAAGCTATACCACCACTCATACCTGCAGCAAAATTTCTCCCCGTTTTGCCCAGTATAACAACTATTCCTCCAGTCATGTACTCGCAACCATGATCACCGATGCCTTCAACCACGGCCTTAGCCCCTGAATTCCGGACGCAAAATCTTTCTGCTGCCATCCCATTGAAGTATGCCTCCCCACTTATTGCTCCATAAAGAGCTACATTCCCAATAACAATGTTTTCCTTGGGATCAAAAGTGCTACCTCTTGGGGGATAAACAACGATCTTGCCACCGGATAATCCCTTTCCGACATAATCGTTGCTGTCCCCTTCAAGCTCCAGAGTGATTCCAGGGCAGAGAAAAGCTCCAAGGCTCTGGCCTGCACTTCCGTTAAAGTTGATGTGGATGGTATCAGCAGGTAAACCAGCCTGTCGATAGCGCTTGGTCACTTCATGGCTAAGCATGGTACCAACTGCACGGTTCACGTTGTGGATTGGAGTTTCTATATATACAGGAAGGCTTTTCTCTAAAGCAGCAGCTGAGAGAGAAATAAGTTTCTGATCCAAAGCCATGTCCAAACCGTGATCTTGCTTTTGGACACAATACTGAGCAGCATCTGGCCGAATATCCTTTGCAGGTCGAAGTAACAGAGAAAGATCAATGTTCTGCAACTTCTCATTGGACTTCACCACTTCTTGATCAACTTCAAGCATATCAGAATGGCCTACCATTTCATTCACTGTCCGAAACCCAAGCTGTGACATGATCTCCCTCACCTCCTCTGCTAGCATGAAAAAGAAGTTGATTACATGTTCAGGTTCCCCTGCAAACTTTTCTCGAAGCACTGGATCTTGAGTTGCGATGCCGACATGGCATGTATTTTTATGACACTTCCGCATCATAATGCATCCAAGTGTGATCAAAGGAGCAGTGCTGAACCCAAACTCTTCAGCTCCTAGAAGTGCAGCAATAGCTACATCTCTACCTGTTTTGAGTTGGCCATCTGTTTGAACAACAGCTCGCCCACGAAGGTCATTGGCAACCAAAGTTTGATGTGTTTCAGCCAAACCAAGCTCCCATGGGAGCCCTGCATTCTTTATTCCAGTCCACCGAGAAGCTCCAGTTCCTCCATCATGACCAGATATTAGTACATGGTCAGCACGTCCCTTTACGACCCCTGATGCGATCACTCCAACCCCTGCTTCAGACACGAGCTTGACACTAACTCGGGCAGCAGGATTTGCACTCTGAGATAGTGAGAGATTACATTACAGCATCAGATTAAGCAGTTCTTATCAAACTCAGAACAAAGCTGAAGATGATAATGATTCATGTAATTTGATAAGAAGGAAGTCACACACTACCTTAAGATCATGAATCAACTGTGCAAGATCCTCAATTGAGTAGATGTCATGATGTGGCGGTGGACTAATCAATCCTACCCCGGCAGTTGAATTCCTTGTTACGGCAATATCTCCAATAACCTTGTGCCCAGGAAGCTCACCTCCTTCACCCGGCTTGGCACCCTGTTTGAGTAGAAGTCGGAAAGCATTAATATAAAATCAATCTGCAATGAATACCGTAATTCATCTTATATTGTATTCTCACCAAGTTCCATTGGTAGATACAAGCTAAAGTCGCAAAGTCACCGACAGGTGATTTGCTGACTCGGCTTCATCTGTGCGCATATATGTAAATTCATGAACAAGAGAAACCTTTGTTCCTTCATAATATAGGGCCACCATAGGTAATTTAAGCATTCAAAAACTCCTCTATAGTTCAACTTCCTAAAAACAGAACAAGTATATACCTGTGCCATCTTTATCTGTAACTCATCAGCATTGGTCAGGTAGTAACTTGAAACACCAAATCTACCGCTGGCTACTTGCTTTATGGCACTTCTTTTTGGATTCATTGTGCCATTAGGAAGGGGCTCAAGGCGAGATGGGTTCTCTCCTCCCTCTCCTACAAAAGAAGCACGACTCAGAATTATTAATCAACTATCAAAAGGTGAACGTGAACCAAATGGTATATGGTGCTGAATCATCGAGTCCCAGGCAGCAAGGAGCAAAATCAGCAAATTTGTGCTGCACTTGATATATTGAGAGGGCACTTGAAAAATTATAGACATATGCAACATTCTCGCACCTGTGTTTGACTTCCCTCCGATTCTGTTCATAGCAATAGCAAGGGTGGTATGTGCCTCCAACGATATTGATCCATAACTCATGGCACCCGTGCAAAAGCGTTTCACTATCTGACTAGCTGGTTCCACTTCTTCCAGGGGAACTTTAGCCTCTACCTCCTTGAACTTAAGCAGTCCTCTCAAGTTACAAGCTTTGTTCAATTCGTTAACGCGCTTAGAGTATTCTTTATAAGCTTCCACACTATTAGACCGGGCAGCGTCCTGCAACTTAGCGATCGCCAGTGGATCATTAAGATGCAGTTCCCCACCAGCCCTCCAGTGGTAGTTGCCAGGGTTAGGCAGGGCAAGAGCTTCTGCACTTCCTGGAGCAAAGGCACGGGACGGAAATGCCATCTGATGGAGTTTCAGATAATCAGAGGCAAGCATTTCAAATGTTGCTCCCTCGACTCTGCTAGGAGTCCCTGTAAAACACCTCTGGATAACTTCAGATGAAAGACCAACAGCTTCAAATATCTGAGCACCCTTATAGGAAGCCAAGGTCGATATCCCCATCTTTGCAAGAACTTTCATCATTCCATAGTTGCTTGCTTTGAAGTATTTCTGCACTAACTCGCCCTTTGTGTGGAAATCACCACTGGAATTAGGTGGGATCTTTCCATCAACTTGCAGCCTCCAAATAGCTTCTACGGCCAAATAAGGGCAGATTGCATCAACTCCGAAGCCAACTAACGTACAAAAATGATGCACCTCATGCGGCTCCGCAGACTCAATTACGAGCCCCACTTGAGTACGCTCAAGCTTCTCGACCAGATGCTGATGCACGGCACCAACAGCTAAGAGGGAGCTCACGGCTACACGCTCAGGTGAGAAAGCTAGAAAAATATTCCAAGGAAGAAAATTCAGAAAAACAAACAATATATACAAGTAGTACCATAAGATGTACGAAGCATACTATGAATAAGAAAAATGGTTCGAATAAGGGGGTGGTATACCTCTGTCTGAAAGAACCAAGATGGTGTAACCATCCTTTATAGCAGCGCGTGCATCAGCACAGATCCTATCCAAAGTCTCCTCTAAGCCCTGCCTACCATGCTTCTTAGGGTAAGTGATGTCAAGCACTTTGCTGCGCCAGCCCCTGTGATTCATCTTTTTAACCGCTTCCATTTCCTCAATGGTCAGTAGAGGGCCTTTCAGAGAAAGGCGATGGCATTGCTCCTCCGTAGTTTCTGTCAGGTCACCTTCAGGACCAATTATGCATTCCATGGATGTTACTATCTTCTCTCGGATAGGATCAATAGGAGGGTTTGTTACTTGAGCGAACATCTGTTTGAAGTACTCAAAACTGAGTTTCTCTCTGTTGGACATGACAGCAAGGGGAGTGTCATTTCCCATGGAACCAAGAGCCTCAGTGCCATCTTTTGCCATGGGGAGCAACAGCATCTCCAATGCTTCTACAGTGTAACTGCACCATGAAAACAGAACCAATACTATAGTCCACTATGCGGCCATGGAAGAGTGAGAAAGAACATTACAGTTTATTCATGAGTTCGAAACAAGATTAAGATTGCCCACCCAAAAGCCTTCAAGGGAGCCAATAAACCATGGATCCCGGTGTTCTCCATGTCCTCGTCCTGATTAGACACCTGAAAGGAGATGGTAATGATAGATTGAAAGGGATAGCGAGAAAAAGATGGGCATGCATCATAAGAAATGCAGCATCAAACTTACCGCAGCTACCCCAGAAATAGGTGGGGTTGTCCTCTCGATCTCACTGACAGATTGAACAATATCCTTCAGCTCGATCTTCTGCCTCTTCAGCCACTCTCCATATGGCCTTGCCAAAGAATACTGTTGCTTCAGTGCCTCATCATCCACCACAATATGGTTCTCAAAGTCCACCAGAAGCATCATTCCAGGATTGAGTCTTCCCTTCCTAGATACATCTTCAGGTGGAACATCTACCACCCCGACCTCACTTGCCATTATTACTCGTCCACTTTTTGTGATGTAAAATCGACCAGGGCGCAACCCATTCCGATCCAATGTGGCTCCAAGATATCGACCATCAGTAACTACAAAGTAATATACCTGTCAAATTGGCGTATTTAAGACCGGAACAAACAAAAAGAAATTATTTCAGTACCCATATTACATGTTATAAGAGCTGGTCCATCCCAGGGCTCCACTAGGGATGAAAAATACTCATACAGAGCCTTCCTTTGCGGATCCATGTTCTTGTCATTTTGCCATGCTTCAGGAATCATCATCATGACAGCTTCCGGGAGACTTCTACCAGCGCGGACCAAAAGCTCTAGAACGCTGTCAAAAGCTCCTAAAATTGGAGAAGGAATCCATGGATTAGAATGCAATAATACAGACTAGAGATGATAGATCATACAGTACAAAACTTCGATGTAGTCATGAAGCGTTTCCAATTTACCTACAGCCCACAATCAATGTCATTCTCACCTGAATCAGATGAGCTGGGATCCACAATAGGCAGTAGCTTATTCATCTCATTTTTTGACAGGCCAAGCTCAGCGCACTTCAATAGGCCTTCACGAGCACGCATCCTGGAAAAACAGAACACAACCTCTAAATATCAGTGATTGAGTCAGGGACAGGCTAATACTCAGTAAATGACTCACCGCTAGATCACGAGGTCGGAGGATTCAACTCTTCCTTTCTCGCATCTACGGTTTAGACTGTTGATCATAGATTACAAACAGATTCCTTCGAATCCAGCTACTCTTCTAGCATGATATTAATGGGCAGCTCACCAGTTGGCATTGCCTCGGAGAGTATTTATTTCACCATTGTGGCCAATGACGCGCATAGGTTGGGCTCGATCCCAGCTTGGGAATGTGTTTGTAGAGAAACGAGAGTGTACCTGCAACAAAAATGAGCGAAGGGAAAAGAAAAAACATGACATTAGTATAAGATTCGATCTTAAATCATCACGAAAGCTTGAAGTTCGATCATAGGACTTAAATGCTTAAATAAATCACATCTAAGACACCCGATCCTGATTTCATATCACTAGACTGTAATCAAGGATGTTGAAGAACTAGAGAGATCACTGGTAGTTCATTGTCTCAGAAGTCATCCTTCCACCTTGCATCTTGTCAATTTACCAGTAGTCACAGAGCTGCTAATATTGAAAGCCTATTTAGCCATCAGAGGAAGAGAAAAGTATAGGAAAGACAAATTTACCAGGGCCATGTAGCTCGTAAACCTTTCGTCACCGAGGTCTGAATAGTAATATTCCTTCAGCTGGGCGGGCGTCAACTGACCTTTGTAGACAACAGTCCTGGAAGGAAAAATAAAGGCCATTGAGTTATTTTGCAACAGTAGTATTAACATAAAAAAGAGATGCACATCTGTCACGTAATAAACGATCGGCACATCTGTGGTGTAGTTACCTTGACGAAAGCGAACATATGTAGAAGTCCTTAACCCCGTTATGTTGAAGGTTCAATGCTGCTCTGATTTCTACCATCGCTAACCTCCTGAGAATGTACATCTGAGAGAAACCAAAAATAAATCTATCAGTATTGACCAATTGATCATTCAGACAATACAAGGGGAAACTTGACATGAAAAAGCTGCACCCAGCAGAAGTTGGTATACTGGAAACTCATGAGACAGGAATTATCAATCACAGCGAAAATGCACCTGTTGCTCGAAATCAAGTTTTGATCTTGGGGAAGAAGTAAGGAATACTTGCTCCACCACCGGCTCTGTCTGCACAGCAGACTTGCCCAATCCTGAGTTGTCTGTTGGAACAGGACGCCATCCGAGGACTGTATGACCAAGCGATTCAGCAACCTGCAACAACATAAAGCAGGCAGGAACCTCGGCTTTATAACCCCAGCGAGATAGTTTACTCTCATATCAAGCATCACATCCAGCATTGGGAGGACAACAAGATGACGAGCCGAGACATAAAAATTGTAATCATTCTTGTTATTTCCAGATCACAACACATACTTATCCACAAACAAATTACACTAATCAACAGAGACACAAGTGATATTTTCAGCCTTATTCTACTACCTTTGTGAATGCAATTTTGCTCTCCAGCCTTCGGCTCTCGGATGTAGGCAAGAAGAACATCCCAACCGCATATTCTCCCGGAGGTGGTAACTCAAATCCAACATCCTTAGTTAGCTATCGGACAAAAACAATTGGAGTAAACATTCATCATCAAAACTTTAGTATGCCAGAACTGCTCAGTAAACAAAAGAAACACAGTAAACATTGGGAAGGGATTGTCCGCTGTTGTAAACGTGTGCGGTTGGTGCCGTTGATTTTTTTTTAGCCATTGGATTAAGGAGGGAAAAAAATTATTTATAAAAATAATCCTAATCCCTAATCGAAGGGTGGAAAACCACAACTGCACATGTGCCAACAGCGGACGATCCGCTCCCCCGATGAATATAGTTGGCCTGATGGTAAACATCATACCAAAGGTTCCAGTTTGCGGGTACCCACCAAGAAACTTCTTACATTAAAATAGTGGAAATCAAAAGTTGCTGATGGGTAAAAAGTTACACAAGTATCTTCCTATAGCCTTTACAATTGAATATACAAATAAAATATAACTAGACTAAAATCCGTCACAAGATAACAAATTCACCTTTCAAAATTATATAAAATAGGAAAAAACAAATCGAAGTCCCTGAATCTTTTCCAACAGACTGACCTCTTTGAAGAAATCATGAGGAAGTGCGACAAGAATACCAGCTCCATCTCCAGTATTCACTTCGCATCCACAAGCTCCTCTGTGTGTCATCCTCACCAACATCTCCAACGCATCAGACACCTTTTATCCCCCAAAAAATAATGCACAAAACAATCAAACATATGCACCAAAACCTTGCACTAATCACACTATCATGTAACCAACGTACAATCCTTTCTCGAAATTATTTTAATCACCATATAAAGAATAGAACGGTACTCCTAGTATAAATTTAATTCTCACACACAAAAATGAATTTGTGCAAACTCGTCATGTCAGCTTTCTGCAGTCCAACGTTTGATGAGTTTCTAGATTGATTATTTGTAACATTTATCTCCACTTAAATAAGTTCTCATATAAATAAAAAAACCTGACAAGTCCATCAGATAAAAAATAATCAATTATCCGATCTCAAACAAATCTCATAGTATACCGTTTGGCGTCTGCTCTCGCCGGACAACTCCGCGACGAATCCGACCCCGCACGAGTCCTTATCAAACGCCGGATCGTACAACCCGATCGGCTTCTCCGGCACCAGCGACAATGCCGACCTCACCAAAACACCGTCTTTCCTCACCCTCCTCCTCATCATCCTCCCTTCCGAATCTCCCCGCAAACTGTTTAATCGATGATCCTGAACAACCTCGACGAGACTCGACCGCCTCACCGCATAACTCCTCGGCGATCTCCTCTCGTACCGACACAGCTGCACCACCCGAGGCTGTCGACACAACAGGTCAACGCCCCCGATCCCCGCCCGAAACCTCGTCGCCAAAAACGCCTCATTTCCTCGCACCAGCGTGCCGCCTCCACACGTCGCCGCCGCCGACATCGCGGCCGATCAGGAATCGAATTCGATTCCACTACGAAAACAACAACAACAAAGAAACAATTTATTGTTCCGATCTGATTCGTGCGTTGTGATGACGCTAATCAGAGAATCGGAGAATCGGAGAATTGAGAATCGAGACTCTGATGAGCAGATCTGATGAGGGATCGAGAGAGGAGTGTGGAGAGCGAGCGCCGAGGAGGGAGGATTTGGGGCGATTCGGAGAGTTGAGAGAAGAAACTGATAACGGCGAAAATGGAGGAGAGAGTGTGGGTGTGTGTGGGGACTTATGGCGAGAGAGAGAACTAAGGGGGGTGAGAGTGAGTCAGGGTGGGGGGTGATATGTGACGACGTTCGTGCGACGAGATAAATGTTGAGATTTATGTTGAGATTAGACATACAAAGACAACAGCATGAGTTACCATTGTGATTTTGGTTTAATAATCGGGATCTATTCAAATTATAATAATATTTTATTATTTTTTATTTTTTTCATATTGTAATAATCCCTTCTTCCCATCAATATCGGGTAAAGCTTTGACTGAAATCAAAGGACGTGGCCAGCATGGATTTTGAGTCTAGTGGGATTCGAATCCAATACCTTTAGTTTTGAGTCGAACACCACTAAACCAACCCAGGTTGGTTAATACATATATATTTTGTATTTCCTTCGTTTCAAAATGATTACAACGACACGTAGTTTAAGGTTTAATTTAGTACGATCAAACGTAATTTTTTACAAAAAGATTGTAAAATATTAATGATAGATTAAGTTATGAACTTTAATCCTGAACCAATTTAAGATTTTTCTGACATTGTTACGAATAAGAACGAAACGTTTTGAAATGCATGTCGTTGCAATCATTTTGGGACGGAGATAGTATTATTTTATACGTTTGAATATAAATCTCATTTTCATATCAAATCACGTCTGATCGTCTCGTGATTTCTATATATAAATTTTCACGATAAATTTATTGCGTTTTTCGTAGCACGAAGTGAGTATTTTCAACTTTGATACCTTTTTTTCATATAAAATTAATAAATTATTATTATTTTATATCACATCAATTTATCTTATCATTATTTTTTTTAATTTCTTTCTCTCACGCACTTATAAAGATATATTGATCATTTTTTATAAATTCAAAACATATAAATTATTATGTCAGATTAATCGATTACAATTTGAATGAGACAAAGATAGTGGATGTTATGTGTTGAGTGTTAAAATAAAAATTGAAACTAAAATAAGATGGATAGGATAGGGATTAAATGCAATGCAATAATTCAATTCAAACACTCAAAACATTTGTTTTAAGCCCATAGACTTATGAGGTTTTTATGACATGGATTTATTCCTCGTCACATAATATATATAACACTTTTTAGGTTGTCATAATTTACTTATAATCTTTTATTTTTTAACCAATGTTTAATTTTAAAAAAAATTATATCAATCATATTTTATTACAATACATTCGCTATCTTCTTTCATAATAACTCCATTACCAGTAAAAAATATTCTTTCTTCATCAAATTTCATAAAAATTTAACACATGTATAAATTTTCATATTGATCAAACGGTTATAAATATAATGGGACGAAAAAGTATCATTTATGTACTTGTCGTGTCTATCGCATATAAGAATAAGTTGTTCCGCTTCGTCGATGGTGTCTTTGAATTACTTGACAATAATCTCTCCGTCCTAAATAAAACGCGGCACTATCATTATTAATTATTATTCAATAAATAAATACTCATTTTGTCTTATATATTTTATAAAATTTATTTTTAATACCTAAATTTAAATTTATCTTTTTTTTAATTTTAATTCTTAACCATATAAAATTTCTTTTTTCATATTTTTTAATTCCAAATCAGATATTGAAAAATTTTAAGACAGCCCAAAACGATAAAACGATACAAAATTTATGGGACGGAGGAAGTAAGAGACAATATCTAACTCGATTCGAACTTCATCTCAATATTTTGTCTCCCTCATATATTAATCGAAATTTTTTTCTTATTGAGCCATCCCAAAATAAATTAAATATTTTTTTCATTTTGGATAATATTTTAATATAAAAAAAATCAAATCAGTTTCATCTATTATAATATATATTTATTGATTTTTTCTTAAATACTATAATAAATCATATATCATAAAAAAATATAATTTTTATATAAATAAAAATATTCAGTTAATATGAAATGGAAGAAAGAAGTGCATGAGATGTTGATCATGTCAGTTTAC
>JAOVYX010000031.1:143094-182513 GCA_035668315.1 Drosera spatulata | reverse complement strand
GGTTTTTGATTTCTTAAACCGAAACCGAAACCTTATAGCACGGTTCGGTTCCGGTTCCAAAACGGTTCCGGTTCCGACCGGTTTCGATTCCAGAATCGACGGTTCGGTTCCGGTTCCAAATGAAACCGTGGTCATGCTTAATGGGACGAGTTGCTTGAGAACAGTAAACTGACTCTGTTAGCCATGCCTATAGTTTAATACCTCACTTCCATACGCTATATGTGAAATTGTAACGGTAATCACTTGAGAACTTGACATTGAGTTTATATCTACAAATCTCATGAGATCCATAAACACAAAATGATAAAATAGCATCCAAAAAAAGAGAGATTTCCAAAAAAGGGAGCATCAGATCTCTCTCGATTTCCTAAATGCGAACAATAACATTAGTTACATTACAAAACTCTGAGTACTGTAAAATGACTCCTCCCTTGCATGCCTCGCGTTGCGAATTTCAGCTCACCTCGTCACCTTCTATGTATTTCACTCTTAATTTGATATCCACAGTGTTGGGAAAAACCAGTGTGAGGTGCAACGGAAATTGTCCAGTATTTTTCCCTCGTCGTGCAATTAAAATGGGATAAAAAAATAGCGTCGACACCAAAATTTTTACGTGAAAACCCCTTTAAAATAAAAGGGTAAAAACCACGGGACTGTTGCGGTATCAAAATATCCACTAAAGAGGGATAACAAATATCGTCCCTAGACTGTGCTAGAGGATTACAATCATCAGGATAACTCTCACTAATTTTTCTTCTCTAATAGGATAAAAAATATACCCGTAGAGGATATCCCTCAATATCCCAAACTATGTATTTTTCTAACTCTTCTTATGCTGTTTTTGTGTTTGATGTGTTATGCATTTGTTTTGCCCATTGCTGCCTATTTATAGGTAATTGAGGATGTCGTTGGAAAATTTTCGCCGCCTTGTTTTGCTGCTGTCGCCTTCGCCCATTGAGCACGCATGTCATCATTGGTTTCACGAATGCTCTTGTTTTTTTTCGAATTCTTCTTTAGTGCAATGCTCATGCTTTTTCCAATTGTTAGTGCGTCTCTTCCTTCTTTTTATTTTGTTAGTGCATAATTATGGGTCCCACGGAGGGAAACTTACTAGCAATTCTCCCCTCTCGAACGGTGGAGACCATCGTCATACCCGTTTGTTGTCTGCAGAAGTCAAATTTCTCCGTGGGTAAGGTTTTTGTCATCATATCTGACCCGTTGTCGTCAGTATGGATCTTCTCAAGTTGAAATCGCTTTCGATCCAATACATCACTTATCCAGTGATATCTCATATCAATGTGCTTCGACCTCGAATGAAAAGCCGGATTCCTGGCAAGGTGAATAGAGTCTATACCTGTCCTGTTGTAATCCCAACTCTAACAAGAAGTTCTTCATCCATAGCACTTCCTTTCTAACTTCAGTGACTGCAATATACTCTGCATCTGTAGTAGACAAAGCAATATATTTTTGTAACATTGACTGCCATGACACTGCTCCCCCTGCGAAGATTGTTATATATCCCGAGGTAGACTTTCGAGAATTTGCATCTCCGGTCATATCTGCATCTGTATAACAATCTAATATAGGTTTTTCTTGACCGTAGCATAAACATAGCTTAGATGTACCTCTAAGATATCTCAGAATCCATTTAATTGCTGTCCAATACTCTTTCCCTGGATTAGAAAGGAATCTGCTCACAACTCCAATTGCATAGGCAATATCGGGTCTGGTACATACCATGACATACATCAAGCTGCCAATGGTTAAAGCATATGGAATGCTCTACATCTTCTGCTTCTCTGTCTCACTTGAGGGGCACTGCTTCGTTGATAATTTGAAGTGACCTGCAAGTGGAGTGTTAACTGGTTTGGACTTGTTAATGTTGAACCTTTCCAATACTTTCTCGATGTGTCGTTCCTATAATAGCCATAACTTCCTGTTCTTTCTATCACGGAAGATCTGCATTCCAAGGATCTGCCTAGCAGGACCCAAATCCTTCATCGCAAAGGATTTGCTAAGAGCCTTTTTCAAAGTAGCGATCTTTTTAGTATCCTGACCGACAATCAACATATCATCAATATAGAGCAGTAGGATAATGAAGTTACCATAAACATAACTGCTGTCAGAATCCATTTAAGTAGCATAAACATAAGTAGCATAAACATAACTTAGACGTACCTATAAGATATCTCAGAATCCATTTAACTGCTGTCCAATGCTCTTTCCCTGGATTAGAAAGGAATCTTCTCACAACTCCAACTGCATAGGCAATATCGGGTCTGGTACATACCATGGCATACATCAAGCTGCCAATAGTTAAAGCATATGGAATGCTCTATATCTCCTGCTTCTCTGTCTCACTTGAGGGACACTACTTCGTTGATAATTTAAAGTGACCAGCAAGTGGAGCGTTAACTAGTTTGAACTTGTTAATGTTGAACCTTTCCAATACCTTCTCGATGTGTCGTTCCTATGTTAGCCATAACTTCCTGTTCGTTTCATCACGAAAGATTGCATTCCAAGGATCTACCTAGCAGGACCCAAATCCTTCATCGCAAAGGATTTTCTAAGAGCCTTTTTCAAAGCAGCGATCTTTTTAGTATACTGGCCGACAATCAACATATCATCAACATAGAGCAGTAGGATAATGAAGTTACCATCGACGAACTTCTGAATGAAGACGCAAAATCTGATGATGTCTTCTTGTACCCATTGTCCACCATAAAGGACTCAAACTTACTGTACCACTGTTGAGGCGCATGTTTCAAACCATACAGGCTCTTCTTCAACCTGCAAACGGGGTTTTTCTTCCCTTCGATCTGAAATCCTTCAGGCTGCTCCATGTATATCTCCTCCTCTAAGTCATCGTGGAGGAAAGCTGTCTTCACATAAAGTTGCTCGATCTCGAGATCCATGTTGACTGCTAATCCTACCACAACTTTGATAGAAGATATTTTAACAAGCGGGGAGAACATTTCATCAAAGTCAATACCTTTTCTTTTGAGTGAACCCTTTCACAACCAATCGAGCCTTATAACGCGGTTGTGAGCTTTTGTGTTCAGTCTTCAAGCGTAGACCCATCGGTTCTTTAGCACGCGCTTGCCCTTAGGCAATTTCACCAGCTCGAATGTGTGGTTCTCATGCAAGGATTGCATCTCTTGTTGCATGGCTTGCGACCAACGATCGCTATGTGGATCTGACATGCCTTTCCTGTAGCTCTCTGTTTCTCTTCCATCAGTCAGTATCACATACTCTGTATTAAGATACCTGGTGGATGGTCTGCGTTCTCTCGTAGAGTGTCGCGTACCTTGTTGTACTGGTGGTTGTACTGAAGTTGGTTCTTCCTGCGGCTCGAATGGTACTGGGCCATCAACATCAACATCAGCTTCCTCATCATCGAGATCATCCTGTATATCTCCCCCTTGGCCTTCCGGTGCCGGAGGAGGAAGTCGATCTAAATTCATTGGGACATCTGCTGGGGCTCTGGTCTTCCCTGACTTCTCGATGTTCTCAATGATCTTAGCCAGGAAGATCCAATAACATCTCTACTTCGGATGATCTTCCTGGCTATTGGATCCCATAACCTGAAACCAAATTCTTCACTAGGATAGGCAAGAAATATATACTGTTTTGTCTTACCATCAAGCTTAGAGCGTTCATCCTTGGGGATGTGCACAAACGCTCTGCATCCAAACACCTTCAAATGCTCAAAGGACACGTCTTTTCCTCTTCAAACCCTTTCTGGAATATCAACATTCAAAGGACTTGAAGGAGAATGGTTGATCAAGTAAGCAGATATTTGATGAATATTGCATGCCAATAGGTATCTCAGTAGAACACCATGTTCCTCATGTCCATACACAAAATGGTTTAGCAGAGTCTTTGATAAAAAGAATCCAATTGATTGTAGATGTCTATTCATGAAAACAAAGTTGCCTATCTCTGCTTGGGGACATACGGTATTACATCCTACAAATCTTATTCTCATTAGGCCAACGGTATTACATGCTGCAAATGAAAGATCTTGACAAGTCTAAATTTTGCATGGGCATACAAGTTGAACACTTAACAAGTGGAATTTTTATCCATCAATCGCTATATACTGAGAAGGTCATTTCTCAGTTTTATATGGATAAACCCCATCCCTTGACATCTCTAATAATTGTTAGATCATTAGATGTCAAAAAAATGAGTTTCAACCTCCAGAAGAGGAAGAAGACATCTTAGGACTTGAAGTTCCTTATTTAAATGTAATTGGTGCGCTTATGTATCTTACTAATTGCACAAGGTCGGACATTGCTTTTGCGGTTAACTTATTAGTAAGGCATAGTTCGACTCCGACAAGAAGACACTGGAATGAAATCAAACATGTCATGCGATATCTTCGTCGAAACGTTGATATGGGGTTAATTTATTCAAGAGGAGTAAAATCCACACTAGCTGGATTTGTAAATGCTATATCGTTGAATTCGGTGTACGACAAATCCTCTTATTGTAATGCACGAGACTAGCTGTGAATGTGTGTCACTATGATACAACATATATAAGAGGATGCTTTCAGCTCGTGAAAAGCCTTAAATCGTATATGAAGATAATGTAACTTGTGTTGCACAACTCAGAGGAGGTTATATTAAAGGCGACATAACAAAGCATGTATCATCAAAATCTTCTGGTCATATGATCTTCAAAATGATGGGGTTATTGATGTACGACAAATCCTCTTAAGTGATAACTTGACAGATTTATTCACAAAAACATTATCGGAAGCAACCTTTATGAAGTTCAGGCAATGATAGGAATGAGAAGGTTTAATAATCTTCTTGAATAAAATTTCAATGTTTAAAGAAGTTTTGTTTGAGGAGGAGACTATACACTTTTTCCTTCGTCAGGTTTTTATCCCACTGGGTTTTTTCTGACAAAATTTTAATAAGGTAATCGCAATATGTGATAAATACATCAAATGGGAGTGTTGTAATTATTCAATAATAATTATCCTTTAAAAATGATGTATTTATACCTAAGGTTACATATTTTTCTTTAGATCTCACCTACTTTTGAAGTTATTTAAGGGAGTTACCTAATTAGCTATTAATTAAACCTAATCACCTTAATTAGGTGAGAAAATTAGATATTAATTAATCATCTTGAATCCTATAAATAGAGTTTATTTGTAAGATATTATGTACACAATTCTAAGAGAAGAAAACCTCTCTTCTTCTCTCTATATATTTTAATTATTTTATTAATTTCGATATTTATCTTTCGACGAAATCAAATCGGATATATTGACGAATCACCTCAACCGATAAAATCACTTGTTTTATAACATATCCAACATTACCTTACTTTTCTATGGATTTTTATTTTGGTTTGAAAAGTACCTTTTCTATGGATTGATAAATCATAAAGTAGGCAAATTTGCTTCTTAGCTCTTCTTCATGGATGACGTTAGTAAAAGAAAAGAAAGGGAAAAAGAATAAGAATAAACGAGGATAACTCTTGCCTGGCAGTGGCTAACACAACTTGAATATCTCACCACAAACAATAACAACAATGTCGAGCTCTGTCTGCACTCCCTCAATCGCCTGCGTCTCCTCTTTCCTCCTCTCACAGGTAATCAATATTCCCTCAATCCCCAAATCAAAACCCTAATCTTCATTCCCAATGTTCTCACCCAATTTGTTCCGATTTTGTAGAAACATGATGTGGGTCACTCAAATCCTCGCTTCTCCGTTCGCTCCCAGGTTATTCCTATCCTTTTGATTCGCTGCAACGAACAGTTGTTACATGTGTTGATCGTGTTTTTGAGTTCACAGTGAAATGTTGACATGGTTAATGTATTTTTATAATTAGCGTAATCCGAGTCCGGGAACTGGTGGAGCAGGACGAGGCAGCGGTCGAGGTGGCGGTCGCAGTGGTGGTCAGGTCGATCAGCGTGTATGGCGCCGTAGAAAATTGGTACTCCTCTTTAGTGTTTTAGCAGTTCAGTTTTCACTGTTTTGATATCCTGCTAGTGTGTGACACATTCCTTGTTGAGATATGAAATATATAGATCTTATGCTGTTCCATTATTGTCGGTTGGTTGTGAGCTGGAACTGAGGCCACACATTTAATATTCGTCCTTTATGGATTAGTGTGACTGTTACGACAGTCATTTTCCTTCACAAATGCATGAGGGGAGAGTAAACATTGTGGTCTGTTGCGGTAGTTTGTTGGCTGCTTATGTATGCATAGTACTCTTATTAGTTGATTATATTCCGACAGTCGCTGCTGGTTGGTTTTTGTTTTGTGTAATTGTGCTTCTCCAATCTGTTGTTTTACAGACGAAGTCTAAGAGGAATCCTTTTTTGGATGGGGCGATGGAAAGGGTGCCATTCCTGGAGGAGCGAACGAGGACGGTACATGAAAGCGGAGCGGTGATGGGGGCGGACATAGAAAGGCTGCTTTTGTCAGAAGATAACCGCTTTGCTTTCGTGAATGATGTGGCTGCGGAGGCAGTGCAGTATATGGAGAAAAATCGGGACGAGTATGGTCACAAGAAACCCATCCTTCATGTGATTAGCAATCGCATGAATGATCTTGGGTTTCAACGTGATGAAGCGTACCTTGAGATCGACCCCCTCAAACCTCGTCCTGGTTTGATAAAGGAATTAGGAATAGATTGAGAACCGAAGTTCCTATCGGTATGTGACTGTACTTGAATTCATATTCCTGTGTTCGTTCGTTGTGATGCTCTTTGTTGCTGGAGCAAGTCGTAATGCTTAACAGACTTGTCACATCATTCCTGAAATCGCTGCAAGCTTTCGTCAGCGTGCCTTCGACAGTCCCGTCAACCGAAAATTTCCGTTTGCTAAGAAGAGTATTGATCTGGAAAAAGAAAAGAAAGAAAAAACTTGCGGGATAGCGCAATACACTACGGATTATTGGAAGCAATTCCTGTATTCAGATATGATCCTCTATCTTATTACTATTATTTTTATTTTATAAAATCTTTTGTATTTTACTAGTAATAAATAGTTGGTTAAATCCAGAAATGTTAGGTAAATAATGAAAAAAACCATAAGACTGCCAAACTTTAAATCCTATTGGCTGAGCCACAACATCGCACAAAATCTCGTTGTTTTACAAAGATAAATAAACAAATAAATAATCTTTGAGCTAGTTACATCATCTTTGATTTCCTATTGGTCCACGTCATCTAGTAGGACACCTGTATTTCCTCTCCCTCAACTATATATACAACTTCCCATCATCGCCTCTCTACCTATAATAACAGGAAGCGAAAGAAAAGAAGCACAGTACAATATATCAACCGAGAAGTGATCTTGGAAACAATGGTCAGACCTTTGAAGTCACACGTGTCGTCGATGTTCCTGTTAGTAATCATCGTCGTTGGTGAGTGATTGTTGTATTATTGTCGATTTAACGTATATTAGGTTCGACATCTATCGATTATTATGTTGATTTACTATTGTCAAGGTGTACGCGTTGCATGAGCGATTGATAAATCATTTTATGCACTTATAGAGCGCAACATCCGTGCCGGCCTTATCACTGATTATATCTTTCGAAGTTGGATTAAAAAAAAAAAAACTTTAATGGATACGCAGTGGTATAAGCAAATTATGATACATGCTGTTGTTATCGTCCAGGATTCTTTTTTGCCTTCACCATCGCGAACGATGAAGTGAAGGATGAAACTAAAAAGCTCGGGATGGTCATAGGGATAGACCTCGGCACAACATATTCATGTGTAGGTGTATATATACAAGAACGGACACGTAGAGATAATAGCGAATGATTAAGGCAACCGTATCACGCCTTCGTGGGTCGCCTTCACCAACAGTGAAAGATTGATCGGGGAGGCTGCGAAGAATCAGGCAGCTGCAAACCCTGAGAGGACCGTCTTTGATGTGAAGAGACTCATGGGAAGAGGGTAAGTGGTGCATCAGTCGTCGCTCTATGTGCTAGCTTGTTATAATTTGTATTAGGAGTTTGATTGTAAGATGTTGCGATTTAATCTTCGAGACAATCCCAGAATTATAATCCAGCAGACAATTGATCAATTCACAAGCACAATTGATAAATATCAAGAACGAAAAACGACATCACGTAAAAAAAAAACCCTCAAGGGGAAGAAAAAACCCACGGGAATAGCAACTCACTAATGAAGGAGTAAGATTACAGTGATTTTCTTTTGAAATCGTTTTTTCCTATGTATCGCTCTTTGAAAACCCTAATTTATAGGGGACAAAAAATCAACAAGTTAATGTCAAAAATAACAATCTCCATCTTTTCCATTTACTTCACGATCCATACCAGAGCAACTCACTAACGAACTCCCGTGCCACAGCCTCGCATCCCCCTTTGCGTGGCGGGGATGACTCAGCATGAAGAAACGTTGATCAACTCTAAACAACGCTCAAACTTGATCTTGGGAACTATCTTGGTAAGCATATCTGTCGCATTCTCCTTTGTGTGAACTTTCTGTAAATGTACAACCCCGGAATTCAACCACTCTCTAATCTTGTGATAACGAACATCGATATACTTCGTCCGAGTATGGTACACCTGATTCCTTGTCAAGTAGATCGCACTCTGACTATCACATAACATGCGAACACCTTTTTTCTGCTTGAACCCAATTTCCTCAAGTGATACTTCAACCATAATGCCTCTTTTCCATCCTCTGTTAATGCCATATACTCTACTTCCATGGTAGAAAATGCAACCACATCCTGCAACACAGATCTCCAGCTCACAGGTCCATCACAGAAAGTAAAAATATACCCACTCGTAGACCTTCTGGAATCCAAGTTACCGACATAATCAGCATCAACCATCCTAACCACATCACTCGATGCCATAACCTGTAGTTCCTGTCAAGTAGCGAAAGATCCACTTCATAGCATTCCAATGCGCTCTACCTGGATTCGCCATATACCTGCTGACTACACTAACTGCCTGAGCAATGTTTGGTCTGATACAAACCATGGCATGCATTAGGCATCCAACCGCATTAGCATACGGTACAAGAGACATGCGCTCCACCTCTTCTTCTGAGTCTGGACACATCTAAACAGACAACTTAAATTGTGCACCTAATGGAGTGGAAACAGGTTTTGTATCTCTCATATTAAACCTTTCCAAAACTTTATCAACGTAACCCTGTTGAGTCAACCACAACTTCTTCGTTGCTCTGTCTCTTCTAATCTCCATACCAAGGATCTTCTTTGCAGTACCAAAATCCTTCATCTCAAACTCCTTGTTTAACATCTTCTTCAACTGAAGAATGTCCTTCTTGCTATTAGCAGCAATGAGCATATCATCCACATATAAGCTGAGCAACAAAACAGAACCATCACCACAAAAACAGTACAATAGACACAAGGATCATACTCACTTCGAGAGTACCCATGCGTCACCATGAACCCGTCAAACCGCTTGTACCACTGCCTAGGTGATTGCTTTAGGCCGTACAACGATCTCTTCAATCTGCATACCAACCCTTCTTTGCCTGGTTCTACAAATCCCTCAGGTTGATCCATATAGATGATCTCCTCAAGATACCCGTGAAAAAATGCTCTCTTCACATCCATATGCTCTAACTCCATATCATATGCTGCTACCAATACGAGAATCAGTCTAATTGAGGTGTGTTTCACAACTGAAGAGTAAATTTCATTGTAATCCACACCCTCTTTCTGAGAGTATCCCTTGGCTACTAACCGAGCTTTATATTTACCTCCCTCTTTGATTCTGAGCACCCACTTGCAACCAACTGGTTTCGAACCCTTTGGAAGTGTCATCAACTCCCAAGTCTTGTTCTTTCTTAGTGACTCTATCTCTTCTAGCATAGCTGTCATCCATTTATCGCGATCATCAGACTTAACAGCTTCAGAGTAACTGCCTGGTTTACTGTCACCAGCCACTAAAGCAAAGGCTATCATATCCTCGAAACCATACCTCTCAGGCGCCTTTGGATTCCGCTTTCCTTTACCCAAGGCAATGCTATAGGGCACCTGTTGCTGTTCTGAAACAATTGCAGTTTCATGTTCCCTGCTGTGCTCCACCTGGTCAGAATCATTAGAACTCTGATGATGTTCATCTGAAATCTATTTTTGTGACACTTTAAGAAGCTCCACCTGAACTGATTCCTTCCTCGCATCGTCAACTCCTTCCTTTTGCTTCACCATGTGATTCTCATCAAAAATCATATCCCTTCTTATCACCTCTTTCTTTGTTACAGGATCCCACAACCTGTAACCCTTTACACCGTCTTCATATCCAAGAAAGATGCATTTCTTGGACCTTGCAACTATCTTAGACCTCTCACAACTCTGCATATAGGCATAGGCGGGAACACTAAAAATTCGTAACATAGAATAATCAACAAGTTTTTCTAACCATATCTCTTTTGGAACTCTGTGATCAATAGCTGCTGAAGGACTCCTGTTAATGAGAAAACAGGCAGTATTGACTGCCTCAACCCAGAAACTCTTAGGCAAATCCACGTTCAACCTCATATAACACGCTCTCTCCAACAATGTTCTGTTCATCCTCTCAGCTATCCCGTTCTGCTCTGGCGTTTCCCTCACTGTGAAACGTTTCGTGATTCCTTCATCCTTGCAGAACTGTATAAACTGATCATCCTTGTATTCTGTCCCATTATCTGATTTGAAGTACTTCAACTTCTTCCCAATCCGAGTCTCAACCCGAGCTTTTCATTGCTTAAAGATGCCGAATACCTCTGATTTATGCTCCATGAAGAAAACCCAAACCTTCCTTGAGTAGTCATCAGTGAAGGTGACAAAATACCGTTCGAGATATCCCTGATTGGCGCCCAGACATCAGAATGTACATAATCGAGCAAATCATTGCTAATATGGGATCCAGCCTTGAAACTCACCCGCTTCCGCTTCCCATACCCACAAAACCTGCAGAAGTCCAATTCACAAGACTTGACATCTTTGAGCAATTTTTTCTAATGAACATGTGACATACCTCCTTCACTCAAATGCCCAAGTCGAAGATGCCAAATTTTTGTATCGTCTCCACTGGACTTTCCACTAGATGAAACCGCAGCTCCACCTATCACCTTGCTTCCAATCAACTTGTACAGATTCCCTGTCCCTTCAGCCTTCATAATTACCAATGACCCTTTCAGCACTCTCATCTTGCTATCTCTGGTTGACGCAACACAACCTGCAGTGTCCAAGGTTCTAACTGAGATAAAGTTCTTCCTAAGGTCAGGGACATACCTCACATCCCCAAGTGTTCTGACAATGCCATCAAACATTTTCACCTTCACTGTACCTAATCCAGCCACCTTGCAAACCTTGTCATTTCCCATAACCACGGATTCTCCACTGCACGGAGTCAGAGTATCAAACCAATCTCTAAATTGGTACATATGAAACGAGCATCCGGAATCCATGATCCACTCGTTCCTCAGATCATCATCTCAAGCTACTAGTGCAATTTCATGGGACTCACCAACTCCAGAAGCCACGTAGAGATCATCGTCGCTGTCATCTACACTCTTAGCTATACTTGCAGAGTCTGAAAACTTTCCTTGTTCTTGTTTTGAGGACATTAAGCTCTCATATGCCCCTTCTCATGGCACTTGTAGCACTCAACATGAGAGAGATCCCGTTTTTCTAATCGAGACTTGGATCTTGATTTTCCTCTGCCACCCTTATTTCTGTGCTGACCTCTACCTCTGTTCTCTAATTTCACCAAGTACCCTTTCCCTTGACTGAACTCAGAAGGACTCAGCTTGTTGATATCAAGAACTGCAGAAGTCACCTCCTCAACACTCAACTTGTCCTTATCAACAAGTAGTGTTGCCTTCAGGGTAGCATACGAACCTGAAAAAGACTTTAATAGGATCAACGCCTGATCCTGCTCATCCACCTTAACATCCAAACTAGCCAATTGCGTTATAAGCCGATTGAACTCGATGATATGATCGTTCAAATCTGCCCCCTCCTTCATCTTCAGATCGAACAAATCTGCCTTCAAGTACAACTTATTTGACAACGATCTAGACATATATACAGATTTTAATTTCTCTCACATCTTTCTCTCACATTAGTCAGAACCTGATATTTAACCTGCGACGCAAGACTCAATCTGATTGTGGATGTATCCTTAACTTCCATTTCCTCCCTATTCTCCTCTTTCATATCATTCAATTTCTGTCCTTTCAGTGCCTTGAACAGTCCTTGTTGCAAAAGAACATCCTTGATTATATTTTGTCAAATGTTGAAATTATTCTTTCCATCAAACGACTCAATCTTAAACTTAGGCGTGTTCACCATTGTCTCAACACCAGAAACAATAAAATTCTAATTTTCGAACTATTCTTTCAAATCAACTATAAAAATTCCGATCGAAAAATCGAATCTTCGAAATCCTAGATCCAATTTTTCCCAAAATCACTAAACTTTCCCAAATCCCTTCACCAATTTCTCAAAACAACACCCAATCAATCACACACCAACAAAACTCCCAAAAAAAATTATTTTTCCATTAGCAAACAAATACCACCAAAGAATGCTGCGCTGACAGCCGAACTTGACGACGACGGCGTCTGCGGGAAAGGTGGCTAACTGGGTGGAGATAGGTGACGGCGGACTCCTGCAGATCTGAGCGAGGCAATGCAGGAGGTGTTTGGTGCGGCGGCGTGGCTCGACCTCTAGGGCGACAACTGGTGCGGCAGATCTAAGAACAAGACGGCGGCGTCCAGTGGCGCAGCGAGCGGCGAGGTCTACGACGGCATCCAGCGGCAGCGACGGTTCGGCTGCGACAATGTCGAACAAGGACGGCGGCGCTAGGAAGAGATGGCGGCGGCTGTGTCTGGCAGCTGGGATCTCAATAAAAAAATTAATCCTTGGCTCTGATATCACTTGTTGTGATTTAATCCTCGAGACAATCTCGCAATTATAATCCAGCAGGCAATTGATCAATACACCGGATTTAAGTTAAAAAAAAAACTCATGGGAAGAGAAACTCACTAATCAAGGAGTCAGATTACAGTGATTTTTCTTTTGAGATCGCTCTCTCCTGTGTATCGCTCTTTGAAAACCCTATTTTTTTCTCCTTCATAATTTTGTACACAATAAGGATATGTAATACCCCAAAGAAGAAATGCTTAAATGGTTTGATGGTACTTCCTATACCAACAAGGTGCACCTTTGTACCCCATCACTTTAGAACTTCGCAGTTAAGCGTGCTTAACGTAGAGCAATGTTGGGATGGGTGACCTCTTTGGAAGTTTCTCAGGACGTGCGCGAGTGAGGCCAAAGCGCACTGAAAGGACTAGTGTTGGTCTGTGGGACCAGTTGTCAGCCTGACGAGCGGTTCTTGGTGACGATCCGGTAGCAAGGATTTGGCCGGGGCTTTACAGTATGGTATCAGAGCAACCCTGCGATCGTGTGCTGGACCTGTGGACAAGAGGTCTAGGTCAACCGCCTAATGGTGGAAGGTTTTGGGACAGTGTGTCGTGTTTGAAGTCGTAACGAGGACGTTGCATTCTTTAAGTGGGGGTGTATGTAATACCCCAAAGAAGAAATGATTAAATGGTTTGATGGTACTACCTATACCAACGAGGTGCACCTTACTTTTCGATAGCCTATCATTTTAGAACTCCGCAGTTAAGCGTGCTTAACGTGGAGCAATGGTGGGATGGGTGACCTCCTGGGAAGTTTCTCAAGACGTGCGCGAGTGAAGCCAAAGCGCACTGAAAGAACTAGTGTTGGTTTGTGGGGTCAGTTATCAGCCTGACGAACGGTTCTTAGTGACAACCCGGTAACAAGAATATATTTATAAGGGACAAAAACTCAACAAGTCAATACCAAAAATAACATAAGATGCTAATGAAAATTGTTGTTTTTAGTTGGGGAAACAAGGAGGTGCAGAATGATATGAAATTGGTTCCATAGAAGGTAATGAACAAGGACGGAAAGCCTTACATTCAAGTCGAGATCAAGCACGGGGAGACTAAGGTCTTTAGCCCTGAGGAGATCAGCGCCATGATTCTTATGAAGATGAAGGAGACCGCCGAGGCTTACCTTGGAAAGAAAATCAAGGATGCTGTTATCACTGTCCCAGTTACTCTTAGGATATGAACAACCTTTATTGTTACAGATCTGCTTGCTGGTGGATTGATTTCAGTTGTTGAATTCGTGGTTAGTACGATGCAGCTTACTTCAATGACGCCCAAAGGCAAGCTACCAAGTTTGCCGGAGTCATTGCTGGACTGAATGTCGCTAGGATCATCAACGAGCCAACAGCAGCTGCCCTAGCCTATGGTTTGGACAAGAAGGGTGAGAAGAACATTATCGTATTCGACCTAGGTGGTGGGACATTCGATGTAAGCATCTTGACGATTGACAATGGGGTTTTTGTAGTCCTTGCTACCAATGGAGATACTCATTTGGGAGGTCAGACCGATCACCTTGTGCCTATACTATAGCTCCATGGTTTAATATCAGCTGCCGGTAATCATGTGTATTAATGTTTCTCGGCATCCTGTTGATGATGAATGTGAAATTTTGGTACAGGCGAGGACTTTGACCAGAGGATTATGGAATACTTTATCAAGTTGATCAAGAAGAAGCACGGAAAGGGTATCAGCAAGGACAACAAAGCTCTTGGCAAACTCAGGTGGGAAAGCGAGCGTGCCAAGAGAGCCTTGAGCAGCCAGCACCAAGTCCGTGTTGAGATCGAATCTCTGTTCGATGGTCTCGATTTCTCTGAACCACTTACGAGAGCCCGATTCGAGGAGTTGAACAACGATCTTTGTAGGAAGACCATGGAACCTGTGAAGAAGGCCATGGAGGACGCCAGATTGGAAAAGAACCAGATCGACGAAATTGTTCTTGTTGGTGGAAGCACCAGGATACCGAAAATTCAACAGCTCCTCAAGGATTACTTCAATGGAAAGGAACACAACAAGGGAGTGAATCCGGATGAGGCCGTTGCTTATGGAGCTGCTGTACAAGGAGGCATCTTGAGTGGTGAGGCGAAGGGTACATTACTTTCCAACTCTCCTAATTCTGAAAGCTTACAGATACGATTTTGCCGATTCCCTCAAACGTAATTTTGCTTTTGTTTGGATTCATGCAGCATTCCTTTTGTTGGATGTCACTCCCCTTACCCTTGGTATCGAAACTGTTGGAGGAGTGATGATGAAGTTGATTCTAGGAACACTGCTATCCCAACTCAGAAGTCCCAGGTTTTCACCACCTACCAGGATCAGCAGACCGCTGTCAGTATTCAGGTTTTTGAAGGTGAAAGAAGTCTCACAAAGGACTGCAGGCTTCTCGGAAAGTTCGACCTCACAGGCATTGCCCCTGCTCCAAGGTTCCCCTTAAGGCTGCAGTTTCGAGCTTTCTGTTAACTGAGACTCTGCAGCACACTAATATTTTGACGTCTTATCTAAACAGGGGAACTGCACAAGTCGAAGTCACGTTTTCAGTGGATGTCGACGGCATCCTGAACGTGAAGGCTGTAGACAAGGCTTCAGGTAAATCGGAGAAGATCACCATTACCAACGACAAGGGAAGACTCAGCCAGGAAGAGATTGATCGAATGGTAAAAGAGGCAGAGGAGTTTGCCAAGGAAGACAAGAAGGTAAAGGAGAGGATCGACGCCAGGAACAGCTTGGAGACTTATGTGTACAACATGAAGAATCAGATCAGCGACACAGATAAGCTCGCTGACAAGCTAGAATCTGACGAGAAGGAGAAGATAGAGGCCGCTGTGAAGGAGGCCCTTGAGGGGTTGGATGACAGTCAGACAGCTGAGAAGGAGGACTATGACGAGAAACTGAAGGAAGTCGAGGCTGTCTGCAACCCAATCATCACCGCTGTCTACCAGAGATCTGGTGGCCCAACAAGCAGTGGCGCATCGGATGACTATGATGAGGATGATGATCATGACGAACTTTAAACAATCTTTCAGAAGAGTTCTACGTTTACGTTAATGAATTAGATTTCATTATTAGTATTAAGTGGGAGGTGTAATATTCCTCAAGATTTTGCAGTTCTATTCCACAATGTATAGAAGAATACTTCAAACATTCTGTTTTTCTAGTGCTTTTAGCTAGTACAGTGTGGCAATAATCTCAAACCATCAGCAATGTAGCTACGTCTCATACAAATCAGCGCTGGACAACAGCATTGATTTGTGTAAAATACAGAACCAGAATAGCATTCAAGAAATCGCTGACAGGATCAATACTTGCATCCGCCATAGCCTGCAGCAAATGAAAAGAGCACCAATGTGACGGGAGAAATTGCGAAGGAGAAATTGCAAAAATAAGTATAGAAACTAGAAAGAAATTAAGACCAAAACATACTTGGATCTGTGATTGTGATGGCTCCAGTTTGCTTAAAGTCGCAAGCGTAATCCCGCCTCCCAGTAGTCTGGAAGTACAAGTTCATGGCATAAGCAGCATGAGCACGGACCGTGTTAGGAAGGAAGCATCGCCCCCCAGCTTGGATCAGCGCACAGTTCAATCCCAAGCCGCAAACATAGTCAATGTTCCTCTGAAGATCCTGATCTTTGGCTCCGTCGCGAGGTAGACACCATCTTTTTCCACTTAGTTCAGGGACTGGACTTCTGGGACTATAAGAAACATTGGCAGCTGCCTGCAAGAGCCAGAGAAAAAAGCTATGGATTTCAATCAGGCAAATGAGGTAGACAGACACGGCACTATGCTACCTTTTGCCTGAGAATCCCGATATCATAGACAGGTATTAGATCCTGCTCGAACAGTCCAAAATGCCTTTCGCTGGTCGGTCCAGGCTTCATATCTTCATTGAACAACGCGAAGATATATGTCTCAAAGGTTCTATTTGGCATCAGAGGGGTGCCTGCTCCCGACATAATGTGATGCATCAAGCCGGCATTGTAAGTGGCTGCACTCACTGGATCAACACCAGCCTGGCTCGGGTCTCCTGCTGATGGCCAACCCGTCTCTGCTATCACAATGTCAACATCTCCATATCCCAATCCCTTCATGCCTGAAAAGACGGCATCTAGTTGGGCGTCGAGCATACTGGTGTAGTTCAATCCTGTGTTCTCGTCAAACACCCCTTGATTAGGCCTAAACAAAGCGAAATCAAGGGTATCTGCGGAGCAGCCAAAGAAGGGATATGGATTCACCATGAAGGGAGAGCCAGTCGCTTTTAGGAAACTAAGGAGTGGCTTCAATACATGAGTGTCATAACCCTGCCTGAATCTTCCAGTTGATGGTGGCGTCGATGTTGAGAGAATAGCGAGCGAATGAGGCGTCGAGACCTGGTTCAAGGATGTTAAATTAAATCAGCACAGGTTTCATTTGAGTCCTATAAGCAACCACAGTGTAAAACACAGTATGCTGGACATATATGATAAAAGGCTTGGATATTCAAATTCTTGCCTGGATTCGACGATCTAGTGACTCTTCCACGAGGGCCGTGTGCAGGACCTGCATAGCAGGGACGAGAGTACTGATGAGGAGCTTATTGGCCGTTGACAGGACCTCGTTACCAACAAGGATGCGGATAATGTTAGTGGAACGAATGTAAGGAGATATGTAGGCCTTGACCCATTGCTCGGCGAAGCTGAGATTAGTGAGCCTAAGAATTTGCTCGTTGGGGATAGTGACGGTGATGGCAATGCCGGTATGAGCAAAGGCCTCAAGCATTTCTGGATGAGCATCAAATAGCCTCACCCTGTTAATAATGGTCGAGTCTAGTAAGAACTTGGCTACTTGCTCCGGTGGTGGAAGATTGTTCGCGATCGTCCCATAATTCACACCAATAGTTCCTTGAGCTCCTGTTGCAACATTGGAAAATAACATCATCTTTATTAAGACCGAAGTAATCAGACGTATCCTCCAACTCATAGTTGCTAGTTGTGATAAATTATACAGCCTGAAACAGACGAACAAAGTTATACACGACATAGAGCCGTAAGCTAGCGTACCATTAGACGCCGCAAGAAATACGATGGTTTGAGCCAAGATGATGAGCATAGCAGAAGTGGCATTTTGTTTCTCCTCCATGATTTCGACAATGGAAGAAAAAATCCGGGCATTGTATAGAGAAGTCCAGGCATGATATTCTGGCTAAGAAGACTTGCTTATTCGGTGATGCTTTTCTTTGTTGGAGAGGAAGCTTACTTCTGGTGTGAGCAAAGTATTTTATGCATCAGGTACTCTCGCTTAGGTAAGTTTTCAAATACTATTATTATTATTGAGCTTGGGGTGTGTTTAATAATAAATAAATATTTAAAAATAAAATTTTAACAAAGTATTCATTTTTCATACTAATCAGTACACTTTTCCCATTATTTATTACATCCGGAGAATAGAACCCTGGTCAGTACCGTGGGCGGGTACTATGATACCACTACACCAGATGCGCTCATCTTAGGAGGACTATACGTCTTGTATTGCAAGAGATTGAATTATATGTTTTGACAGTTTGCTCTGATTGAATTATGTACAGAGATTTGAGGATCACCGAGTTTATGTGAAATAAAGCAATGATGATGTAAACTCATGATCTTTGCCGTGTCTTCATTGGTTTCAGAAAGCATTGTTGTTCTTGCTGTTAAAAGAATTAAAGGTGCTAAACATATCTAACAAAATACAACATCAAACCCATCAACAAAATGTGAACATATATAACATATACAGTAATGGATACAATGCCACTACTAAACGAAATCTACACAGAGTGGAGAGGGGATCGCCACAAAGATCCCACATCATCACACTATCATGAGTTAGTCCGCTTTGTGATCGATCAAAGCACAGATTCTCTGCCAAATGGGGCAAAATATAATGAAAGAATTCCAGTGCATTGATGCAAATATCTCTCTTATATGCCGCAATGTACCATACTTACTACCCTCGGCCACTCGCAAGTCACAAGCAGCAGCAGCAGCAGCATTAAACTAGCCATTTCCTGATAGTTTTCGAGTATCATAACGAGCACTGGAACATTGTGCTATAAACTGGCAAACCACTGGTTTCATCTTGCCAGGAGTCCGTAGTTGACAAATGATCTGATCCGTCCGTCCCGGCCAGCAGTCACAATTACAAGCCCCCAGGCATGGGAGCTTGATGTACTCATAAACGAAGACTTCACGAACTCATGCTCCGCTCTGCTCATCAAGGGTGCGTCTCTGACGTGATCGGAAGAAATGAGCTTTTCCTCGGGCCAAGTCGCCGATCCCTTGGGGTAAGACTCCAAGAAGAAATCCTGGCTACGGGAGAAAAAGTTGCGGGATGACAAAGTAAGAGCATTTGTCATTCTTTCACTCAATGCATCAAGATGCCATTCCTTTGACGGATTCCTGCTTTGCAAACCGTGCCAGGCAATTGCAACGGATGCATTGGTACGAAATCGCTCGAATGAACTGACTTTCCGGACTTGAGAAAGATCAGGATCTTCGTGCTTGATGGAATCCCACATGTATACATTTGAATCTTCGCAAGCCGAGACTATATGCTTCCCATCAGATGTAAAAGATGCTGATATATGATTAGCAGCATTTCGAGGACCTGCAAATTACAAATAGATGCTTATAAGGTTCAAACTCTGATAGATGTTTCATCAAGTTGTGCAACAAAAGTTCCAAAAAAGGAGAGAGATGAGAGAGTAAAGATACTCACCCTTGTATTTTCCGATCACATTACTCCCCTGAAGAATCCTAATGCTGGTGTCAGCACAGGTGACCATAACTTGGTTCGGGTCGTCCACGAAATACTGGGTTGCAGAAGAAACGTTGTGAGGAAGATGATTCACTGAGAAACTACGAGTTTCAAACCAGAAAATGGGGAACCTAATAGAAGATGAAAAATAGGATCAGTACCTGAAATCCTGTTATTTTTTTGCAAGCCTTCTTTTTGCTGTGCAAGCAGATCTGAGAATCTACCTCCAAGTTACCTCTTAATATGTTGTACAAGCGGCAACAACCAGTTAATGTGCCAACAATTCCACCCTGAAACACAAGCAAGATTATCGTTATTATTATTAATCAAAGTCTTTGGGTTCCGGGGGGAGTATGGTCACAAGGCTGAAACTTAAAGGAATTGACGGAAGGGCACCACCAGGAGTGAAGCCTGCCGCTTAATTTGACTCAACGCGGGGAAACTTAAGTCCCCTGAACTATACCAATATAAATTCATATTGATGAATAGCAAAACCGAGCAGAATAAACCAACCTTTCCATCAGGCCGATAACAGATGGCAGTAACAATATCTTTGATATCAGCCCAATCAACAACATGACCTCCGGGAATTTCCCAGATCCGGACCTTTCCATCTATCGAACCGCTAATGAAGTATTTCTCATCCACAGGATTAAACCCGGCACATGTCACTGCTTATGCAAAAGATCAAAACAAAGACTGCGTTAAGAAATTAGCATTCCATAGATTGCATTAGAATAAGCAGTACAGGAAACACTTTGAGGAAAATGAACTGTTAACAATTAAAAGCAGTACGGGATTTACCATAGTTGCTATGCGGAAACACTTTGAGGCAATCATTAGCGCCAACATGCCATAATCGGACAGTATTATCCACTGAAGATGATAGTAAATGCTGCGCGGCAAGTGATAGGTTAGTCTCAATCGTATCTCAAGAAATATTAAAGAGGTTCATTCAGGATTAACCAGATGATGGCACTCACATTAGTTTTGGACCATGAAAGGTCCAAAATCTCGCCTTTGTGACCCTTGAACTCATGTAATGGCTTCTGCAATAGCCGGAAAACCTTCGGAGGAATAACTATGCAAGCAGAGTCAGACGTCCTCTTCGGGCTCTTCTCTTTCTCATGGTGTAGAGGCTTCAACTCTGGGAGATGATTCATCGTAAAATAAGTGCAAGACGGATCCATATCAGGAATGTCAAGCTCACTAGATCTATCATCTTCCACTACTTGCCACACTCGCACAATTCCATCTTCTCCACCACTTGCAAGATACTGTCCATCAGGGCTAAATTTCATGGCCAGGATGGAACCCTCATGAGCCTGGATATCTTGCCCCAAATAAAGGGCTGACAGTTCCTTGGTTTGCTTCCCGGAACGACGAACTTTGACATGCTGAATCCTGGCCCTGGAAACTGGACTACTCTTCTTAGATACTCCCTGATCCTCTACCACGCGAGAGAAGTTCCGAAATTTCTTCAGCCACCATTTCTTCACCCTCTTTGTTGGGGCAGCCGAGTCGGCTTTTTGTGTTGATCTACACTCCAAGGCCTCCCCCGACTTGGGTGAGAACTCAAGTGACTGTGCAAGCAGATCCAACAAGAATGAGCGCCCCGATCCTGCTTCTCCATTTTTCTCTATGATACCCTCATCACCAAGTTCAGCATCAGTAGAAATATTTCCCCCATCAGAACTCTGAGGATAATTATCCTCCATAGAACTAATACTGCTAAACGACTTCGAATTGTCTGTAGACCAGCAACACAACGAAGACGTGCTAGGGGAAATCTCATCGTTGAGTCTCAAGCTTCTATGAACAGAGTCATTACGAGAAATCACCCTATCAGACTCTCCATCTTTATTAGAACTGTGCACAATATCGCCACCAGGAACATTATTTACACTCAAACCAAACCAATCAAGGAATTTATTTCGCCGCTCGTTCACACTTTCAGGGCTCCTCATCCATGCATCGAACTGAGAACCATTCGGGACACCAGAAACAACACTAATGTACTCATTGGCATCGAAAAACTGGTTTTCATCATCATCACCGTTGCAACTTCCCATTGTTCCTATTCAGCAGAAGCATCAAACTTCCCCTCCAAAAAAGGAACTCTACCAAAACCAGTAAGCGAAGAGCAAAGTTCCATATCGGTAAACCAGTAAACGAAAAACAAAACAGACAACAGAACAAATAGAAGCGAAAACAACAATCAAAACCATACAGTAAAACACAAGAGATTCCAAAAATGGTTCACAAACCAAAACCGGCTCCCATCCTGTGCTATCATCAAACAAATTCGCTCCTTTCCATATGGACAACTAAACAAACACTAATCACTAGAGCCTCAAATTCAGTAAAAAGCGAAAATCCCACCAAACCCTAGACTCATGGCATCAAAAACAACAACAACAACAAAACCACTTTCGGACAATCACAAAACCCAATCCCCAAAAAACCAAAACCCCATTTCAAAAAATCTAAATGGGTGCCAAAATCACTACCATCCACAAATCAACAAATTCCCAAATCAGAAAGTCAATGCGAGACCAATCACTCACCTATATGTTCCCTGAGTCCGATTCCACGAATTTCGAGTGAAATCTCAAAAGGGTACGCGTAGATCAATCCTACAAAAATACCCAGGTGAGGAAATCCACAGATCACGAACCAGGAACCAAAGGGCAACTCACAACCCTCAAATAAAAAACCACTCAAATCAAAGGGAACGAGAAATTCCCCAAATCAAAAACCAAAATGGGGTAAGCAAGCAATGTAGAGTGAGAAAAGGCCCAAATCAGTGTATTTAGGAGAAAATTTCTGGTGAGTGAAGAACTATTAAGCAAATACTACGAGCAGTGGAAATGGAAAAGAGAGGAGAATGATGATCGAGTGAACAAACGGTGAGGGGGTTTGGGTTTGTTTGAGACCCCTTTTTGTATTGTATTATCTCGAAGAAGAAGAAGAAGAAGAGAATAGATAAATGGTTGATGGTGGAAGGAAATCACTAGTCACGGCTCATTTTCGCTATCATCTCTCTTTGCCCCCACACACACAACACAAGACAATGCGACCCTTTCAATTTCTACTCATTTGCTTTACCATTCACAGTGAGAGAAGATTGAAGAGAGAGAGAGAAGAGTTGTGAATCTTCGTTGATAGGTGTGAGAATTGAATTTGATTCTCGTGAGTGAATTCATTATTCAGCAACTACACACAAACATTCTCTCCTCTCTTTCTTGATTAATTTTCCTGATTGATCTCCTACGTGTACACAAATTTTATTAAGTACTACAAGCAGGGAAGTGATAAGAGATTAATGTGGATATGAGCCTATAACATGGTCTTATTAATTTGAGTGATGAGTAGTTTATGTTTTCTTAGTCAGATGTTGCAAGGTACCTTAATGCGTCCATTACCTTAGTGTGAACTTTTTGAAATGATCAATTTTTGTCTTGAGGACAAAAATCCGTCCATTTAGGTCAAAATAACATTTTAGGATCTGCATTAAAGTAAGTTCAATGGTGTGTGATATTTTTGCATAGTCATAATTATAATTTGTCTATGAATAATATAAAAATGCTAAAATCTACTTATTTTCCTATAGTGGGGAATTGACATATTTTAACATGATTAATTCTTTTAAAAACATTCACGATGATACAAGCTAAATTTGCCATTGTTAGAGCAAAGAAATAACAATGAATAGTTTCATTTAGTCAAAATATAGTTTCATCACTCCAATGCAACATTGCAAATCAATGGACAAAGATTAAATCACATGCTTGATTGAAATTCTTTATTTTTATTGTGAGCATTTTTTCACCAAATGTCAATTTTATTGTCAAATATGACAATTCATTTGACAAAAGGAAAATTCTGACATGAAAAATACATGTGCAGTGGAGCATATGATTTTAGATCACTTGTTAGTTTTTAGCTATAGCTAGCGTTTTATCTATTCTATTGGAGATGCTCTAACAATTTTTGTTCCCAAAATCTCCACCACAGCATAAGGAGAAGCACGACAAGGATAAGCCGTAGGACGATCCCAGCATCGACCACTGGAAGATCTGAGCCCATTGGGGATCGAAGACGACTCTCTCGTGCCGACATCGTCGGAGTTCGACAATTTCACGTGTCGCCTCTCAAATTTCTCTGTTCTCGCACTCCTCGCGTCCCTTGTACTCCCAGATGCGGTTAGGTTTTTGTTCTTCTTCGATCAGTTTTGTTGTGCGGAGATTCGATTAGTGTCGCATTAGATCAGTTTGTTTTCGATGAAATGAACATTGATTATCATCAATTGCTTTTGCTAGAAATGATATCACCGTATGTTTTTGGCATGGTGATGTTAAGGATATGAAATAGAGAGAATTGAAGGAAAAGGATGAATGGATAAACTTAGTAGTTAACTTTTGCATTGGACTTCAATTGTATGTGAGAATTCACAATTGTGGTTTTGTGATTCGTACTAAATGGGAAGTGCTCAAGCGGTGGAATTTGCCCAAGATTTGAGGAAATCAAGGAGGGATAAAGGGAGGATTGTGGCGTCCATGATTGTAACTATGTGATTCATTTGAGTGATTGTTTTCGTCTATATTTGAGTGTTGTTTAGTTGTTGGTTTTATTGGAATGTTGTTTTATTTTTTCCTGCGCTCTATTTTATTTTTTATACATGCATTCTGTTTTATTTGTTCATACGTTCGATTTTATTTTTTGTACATGCATTTTGTTTTATTCGAAAATATACGTTATGTTTCATTTTTGTACATGCAATCTGTTTCATTTGTTAATGCGTTCTATTTTTTCTTCTTTTTTTTGGGTGATGTCGAGATCTGATGATGCATAGTCTCGTATTAATATTATGTTTCATTTTTTATTATGCGTTCTATTTTATTTGTTTATACGTTTTGTTTTATTTGTACATGCGCTCTGTTTCATTTGTTCATGCGTTACATTTCGAAATAGAGCGCATGTTCAGACAGGAGCTCTATTTCATTTTTGTACTGACGCTTTATTTTATTTTTGTTCTGGCGCTCTAATTTCATTTTTTATCATGTATTCTGTTTTGTTTTGATTGAGGCATTCTATTTCATATTCCGACGACGTCGTCGGATTCCAACGAAGATTACGACGACGTTTCAGATTTCGACGACGGATCGAATTTCAATAAAGATTTTGACGACGGTAATTGGATTCCGACTAAGATTCCGATGACTGTGGCCAGATTCCGATGAAAATTTCGATAGCGGTTGGGTGATTGTAAGGGTTAGGATGAAGATGAGAATAGGTTAGGGGTTTAACTGATATGTATGAATTATATGTTTTTTAAATTTTGATTTCTTATGTATCTTTTTGATTTTTTTTTCAAATTTTCTATGTTTAGATAATTTACCCTTGATTTTTTATGTTAAAGTGAATTTTCATTAGCAAATTTGACATACGAAATGGTCAAAATCAAAATATAACAATAAAAATTGATCCCATTGGAATGTAAATATGTAAATTTTTATTATAATATAGTTTTATCTATCCAAATATTAAGTGCATTAGGTTTCTAAAATTATCAAGATTTCCTTGCATTTATTTGTAAGACCGATGAAATTTTCCATAATTGTTGGCAATTGAAATGAGGTTCAAAACCGTTGATTTCATCAACGAAGATGAAATTTGGGAAGAATTGGCTTGCATGCAATTTGCTCGAGTATGATGATAGTATAAGGTTAAGATACCACTCATCTGTAAGTTTATTTGATTTTATATCGTTGCGCGATCAACAAGTTGACTTTGATTTCTTTGTAATCGGTGCCTTTATGAATCTGTCAACCTTGGGATGGAGACATTTAGTACCAGAAAAGGACATCAAATAGCAAAAAACATGCAAAATAAATGTGAATCATGGTGCCCTTTCCCCAATTTCTCTAGCTGTTTGTTCCGATAAAAAGGTTCTTAATTTCTGAACTAAAAATCCATGATATAATTTAGACATTAAAGAGTATTTCTTATTCATGATTCCTGGTATACGTTCATATTTATCGTGAGAAATGGCACATAACATGATTATGAAAGAACACAAAATTTGAAGATACATAAAAATCAGAATCAACATTAAACAAGACCTCTTTTTTTTCTTTTTTCTTTTTTTTTGATAATTGTAAGTACAAATAGATCCATAGCTGGATCTTTAACATCATACAAACAAAATCGCAACAGAAAATACAAACCCGAAAAAGAAAAACAACAACTGTAAAATGCAGCTAGCCTAAAGAAAGTCCTTATTTCCTAGAGTTCGAGTTGATGCCGAGTTGCCCTTCTTCTTTTGACTCGACCTTGTGAAGGGGGTTCTTATCTTTGAATGCACGACAAAAAGCCCTTGTTATGGATAGGAAATGCGAGAGGTTTGACTGATGACCGGCTCCATTGCATTCATTCAACTAACTTAAATCGGTTATCAAAGAACCAATATGCTTCATATGCTTATGTCTCAGCAGATGGTCGAGGATATCGAACGATTACTCCAGGCAGGTTTTATCCGGACTGGACTACATCTTTATTTAAGTCGAAGAGTGTGTTTACCTCTAGTGGACTCCTTGTCAGTTGGGAACCTAATCTACTTTAGGGATTCACCTATTAGCCCTTAACTTTGATTATGAACTAATCGAGTACGGGCTTGTCTTCTCCCCTAGCTCATGTAGTTTACAAGGCCGTCATTAGTTCCTAATGGAATAAGGCCTTTACTGAACTGTAGCTGCATGAAGGGCGTCATGATTTTCATGGAGTAAGCCCTTCTATCGAGCTGAGGAGCACGCTAAAAAAAAAAAAAAAAAGAAAAGAAAACCCCGCCTCTCTACTCGTACCAAAGCAAATCTCGCAACGACCGAATACATTATATCCCCTTCGCGTCGGTCGTTAAGAGATAGTAAAAATCCCGAGAGGCCTACTATCTCCCGACATGATCACCAGTCCTTGCTCAAGGGTCTGATGCCAACACAGTGTAGTTCGAGTGCATCAGACCTCTGTGCCAATGATTGCCTTCTTGTCTAATCGAGCTTTTCCTCCAGGTTGGATAGTTTTTTGCTTTTTACAACAATTTCATCATTTAGAGGCCTTCCTTAACTCAATCCTCTTAGGGCTAGCCCAAAATTCCTCCGTTACTCAAGGTAGGCTTTAGTGAGAATCTTTACTCAAAGCGAAGATTTAGGAAAAGTGGTAGGTAGGAGCATAGAAAGTTTCATCGTAGATAAGCAAAGTCCAATGCCGAAGATGGCAAGTGAGACCGATCGATAAAGCTTGTCATCGGATGCCAGGAACCGACTAGCTCCCTGGAACCTACCACCAAATACCAATCTTGTCACCGGACCCAGCTTGTTATGCTATCGCCAGGGAAGAAAGTCCTTGCTTTCTCTACGACATTAGAAAATGATGATTTAGAAGGCATGGCTGATAATGACGGCCTTGTCCCTTTCTGTAGCTCTGTAGCCCTGCAACTAATGAAGCCCGCCATGCCATGCATGGAGTAAGGGCTTCTACCTTGCAGAGGGGGTACTCTGGGAAAAAAAAAACGAATTTTTTCTTCTATAACATATCCCCATCGCGTCGGTCGTTAAGAAAGAGTCGTCCTAAATAGAGCTTCTCTTCCCCAGCACGGCACCACTCCTTGCTCAAGGGTCTGATGCCGACACAGTGTAGTCCGAGTGCATCAGACCTCTGTGCTAATGACAGCCTTCTCATCTCTGATGGTTTTGACTTAGCGTGTCATGACTCCTACCACTGCTTCCGGGGGACTCCCAACCTTGAGGCATCCCACTACCGATAGTAAGCCGGCCTCCTAAGGACAGTTATACCTCGATAAAAAAGCGCACTAATGGTGTAGCGGGGTTTCACACACAGACACATGGCTATCTTCATGTTCAGGTACGTCTTCTTTTTTCTTCTCATCGAAGTTATTTCACAAAGACTTTTTAGAGCAACAAAGGACCATTAAGAGGATAACAACAACTAAAAACAGTAAAAATAACTCTAAAAGTGGGAGCCCTTATTCCATTACTTCATAATGGTCGGGTTTTTTTTCCGCAACTCTTGTCTCTATAGCTGCTGGAATGCAACCCCTTACACCTCCGCATAAACATAACAGAAGCATTATGCATGCTACTAGTACTACATTAAACATTAAACAAGACCTTATAGTTTCCTAGTACTACATCATTATGCATGCTACTTTCCAATAAAGTTGATTGCTTTCAAGAGCAAGATTATGCAAGTAATTACTCCGTTGAAATTAATAAATAACGTTGCGTCATCATTATAGTATACATTCATAATTTATTTTTAAGAATTTTATTATTCGTTTTAACGACGTAAAAAAATTACGTCGTTGTCTCAGGATTGAAATATATAATTTAAACTATCATTAATATTACATGATAATGATATTTGATCCTCTCGAGGACAGTTCGTAATATGAACAATTTTATTGCTTATATAACCCAATATTATGATTAATTTTGAACGAAAGGAGTATATTTTTTTCAACAAACTTGATTTTTGTCGGACCTTAGATAGGAGTATATTGTAGACTTTTTACTTTTATGCATTGTCGTGGTGAGAGATTTAATAGAGTAGTACAACCAGTGAGCAACTTAGGTTGATCTAGAGTAACTTGACCATAGGATCTAATAAAGCAAATAATTAGAGATTAGAACTAACAATCATTGTAGTGCAATTATCTAAAAGTTAAGAACAAAACAAAACTAGCAATCATATCAACTTTTTAATAGGAGTAATTTTATGTCTCCACTGTAGCCATGCAACCCGAGGTAAAAAGTTGCATATGCTTGTACTTAGCGAGACATCCCTTTTTTGTTTTTTTTTGGTATTGCGAAACATTCCCTTTTTTATACGGTTGAACTTTGGTGGTGTCTGTTACTCTGTTTGCCGTGCGGTTGCACAAGTTGTAACTTGTAACAACGCAATTCGGATACTGTTTATGTGGTTTCAAGTTTGCTAAACCAACTTATTATAAGCACATAAATATTTACAACGTGTGTAGATTGATACTAGTCTATACACCTTTGTAATTATACATGTGACAAAAAAAACCGATACGTGATTCACATTGTAAAAATAAATAACTAAATATAAATATCTGACAAAACTATAACACACACTTTTGTTTAGTATATACCTAGTTTGTGCACCCGTATTGTTTTTGCACAAGATAAATATAAATATATTTGACAATTATTAGTTTGTAGAGACGATGAAAACTGAGAGTTAATAGAATTTGACGAGATTTAAAAAATTGTGTTAAGAGATATATTTTATTAGATATATTAAAAAAAATTCACCTTTATGCTATATTTATTTTATTCCTAAAAATTATTATTTGATTTGATTAAAAATAAATTCGATAATTAATACACTTTATTAAAAATAAATATCTAAATAAAAAATATCCGATAAAATTATAACCCGCCACACTTTCATTTGGTATATAGTACATATATAGATACTTATAGAAGACAGAGCATATGATGTGTATCTATTGCTATAGTATTTGAATGCGACATATTGTGTCGGACAGGACGAGGTGGGACGGCTTTGAAAACAGCTATGTTGGTGAACCATATTGGCCTTTCGATTAATACAAGGGTATCATATCCCAACTCTAACTCAAATTCTAGGTTAAATTCTAGTTTAAATGTGCTCAACTTGGAGCCTATATAGATAACAGTCACTATAATAAGTCTCTTTCCTCTTAAAAGAGACCAAGAAAACCACACTGCGGCGAAACAACTTTTTCGCTCACATTTTAAACAAAAATCATGAGTTAGTTCACTGTTATAAAGTCAATAGCTATATCAAATGCTCTATGGAATGATAGAAAAGGAAACCATTTATGATCAAAGCCAACACAACAATGTTGTTGTATTCTATGTACGTAGTCTTTTGATTAACTGGTAAACTTAGCAATCGTTATTTTAATGCATGCTCTTGAAGTCGAGGACTCCGCATCGAACAATGAAAAAAGCTTGGTTTTATAGTCGCAGATCGAAGTTGTGATTTCATATCACGATCTTTTTCTTTTTTTCAAAGGCAACCACCATCTGTTCTGATATTCTATCAAAAAATCAATTCTATTAAAAATCTGAATTGATGATAGAAAACTTTCTAATATAGACCTTAACGTCGTGTTTTATGGAGAGAATTATAACTTGGGAGGAAAATACGGAAGAATGTGATCGATGTCTAGCCAGGAAAATTACGTACATGAAAACGCGAGAGCCACTATGCTATCTATGTGCGAGCATGTGATGAAAAAGTAATTTGTAGGCGCAACAACCGGTCGATAGAGTGTCGCAATTATTAAGAATGGGCACTTCGTTGGTTTGGTCCATTACTTGGAATTTTTTACTAATTAGAAGAGGCATATTCATACAGATAGCGACACCAAACATCTTTTGCCTCATGGTAATATTAAACTTAGAACTAACTAGTTTGTGCATCATGTTGTTATATATGGGACAAAAATAAGTGGAATTCATCACTATCCAAAAACTGAGAATTAATTTAAATTTTGAAGAAATTAGAAAAATTTTTATTTTTAAGATATATATTTTATAAGATATTAAGATTTTTCAACTTTATAAGACTTTTATTTCATTCCAAAACAAAAATTCTACTATTTGATTCAATTAAAAATAAATCCAACGGTTAATTCACTATATAAAAATAAATATTAAATCCAAAATATCCGATAAAATTATAACCCATAAAAAATTTCAAACAAAGTTACAATCTCAAACACTTTCATTTAGTATACACAAGTAAGTATAGACTCACTTGATGAAAAAAATGACCAAATCTAAAAATATCTGACCTTAAAAAACTATTTAGATAACTTATTCACTTGATAACAAAAAAATAAATGAATAAATATCCGACCAAACTACAACCTGAATCACTTTCGCTTAGTATATAGTAGATAGATATGTGATGTACAAATATGTACTTGCATATATATTAGAATAAATATTTACTACTTTCTCCATTTCAATATACATGCACCATTTTTTTATTGGGTTGTTCCAATTTACTTACAATCTTTACAAGTTTGGTAATTTTTTCACATAAAAATATCAAAATAATCATTATGTGCTAGAGTGCACTCCATCAGCTCCTCTTTCAACTGTTACAATAAATCTTAATATAATTAAAAATATTTTTTTATACCAAAATCCATAAAAATTCAACTTAAAAATAAAATCTCATATCGAAACGTTTGCATGTAAATTGGAATGAAGAAAGTATTAATTTATTTAGATAAAACAGGACATAACTTCCTGAACTTTCGACTTTTTTGCACATAATCTTGCTCAATTTTAGAAATAAGCATATACCCCTTTTGGAGGAGGGTTTTCTATAAAAGGAAAAAAATAAATAAATTTGGGATCATGTGTCAAAAATCAAGATTTTTTCAAAATTTAGGGGATTAAATGGTTATTTCTATAGTTAGGGGATAAATACAACCGAATGATAGTTAAGGAGATTAAATACTATTTTTTTTCATTTATTTATGAAAATAGTTTATCAAATCTAAACACAATGACGGTAGGTCAAGCATTCGTGTGAGGTTTGTCATTTGAGTTTGTTGGACAAATAGGAGCCAATCGGTAATTTGATGCTACGATATGAGCTGTCTCAATTTAGAAGTATATTCAAATCACTGTTGTTGAATAAGTAATCCCAATGTTTGACTTTGAATCCACTTTATTATCTTGTCCGACATTGCCTAATATGATACTGATAGAGCATATATATATACACGTTGTTCCTATTGTATACATGGAATTGTTGAGGTAATAGATTTGTACACATAAGTGTATACAATTAAAAAGATAAAGATAAAAAAAGATAACGTAATTCAATGATAAATAACTCTATTGTTTATCGAGAAATACGATAATGAAATAGATTTTATATACTATAAAGTTAACCTTTTTTCATATACCTTTACAAGATCATGCATGTGTACAATGTATTTATAGCATGGATAATGCTAGCCCATCATATTTGTGAGGAGTGACTTTGTGTTTAGTTTCTATAGTATAACAATATATTATCGATAGTACTCCACACTCAAGAGCAGCAAGCAACTAGCTACTATTGCGCTGTATCTTACTCCTTGTGCATTGTAGTACTGTCAAAAAATCCTACAGTCGATCAAGATATAAACAAGTCTCATATTTATCAACTAGGTTAGGACTATCATCGATAGATATCTCCTGAATATTTCAGCACTTACGATTCAGACATGATCGATGTAACGACTTGTTCAACTATAGGTAAATCTATGAATTCTGTGAATTTTAGGTTCATGAAAAAGGAAATGTGCTAGCCTAGGGGGATTGCACCTTTCCATATCATGATGATGAAGCGAGAACATCGCGGCCGGATACATGTTCTGTTTTGTACTTGAGCAAAAATTATGGGCTCAGAATGTAATGGTAATGGTCGAGACAAAATGGCGTAGTGTGTGGACTTTGTAGTTGACAGTTTCCACCAAATTCTCTTCTCTTGATAGAGAGATTTTATGAACTTTAATGGCGGAAAGATATGTGCCCACTTACCCATTTTCTAAGACAATTTTGTCCCAACCTTGCGGCCATCGTACAGCTTTTGCCGTAGAAAGTTGTAGGGGCTATATGTGTACTTATAAATATTAAGGGTACGCTATACACTTACCAACAAAGTCGTCGTCTTCTTCGGAAACTTTTATTTCGATGATGAGGGATATCAATCTTACGTACAGGATAATGGTCCTGCCCATGAAGAAAAATGGAGGACTTTCTGTTACCACATTGATTGACAGATAACCTCGATCAAACGGTTCAAAGAGAATCATGAGTTTACCTTGTCCTCTTATATATAAGAGGACGGATGTCTGATATATTTTAAAAATTCAATTTTATCAAAAATTTAAACTAATAATACAATATCAATAATATGATATATTTAACAGCGCTGTCATCGAAGTGAGGAGTGTCTCGGTTTTCTCGAACTGAAATTAGTCACAAGAACATGCCTACTTATGGTCCAAAAGGGTACGTAAAGATATGAGGTGCCTAGCTAGTTGTTTTGGATCATTCATTGAGAAAACAAAAACAGAGGAAAATTATGATCATGATCATTAAAAAAAGAAAAGAAGTGGGCAAAGAACGTTCATGGCTCTCTATGGTTTGAAGGTTACAGTTCATGGCAAGTTGGCAAAGAAGACCTTTATGGAAAAGGAACCACCAAAATTAACAAAGTTAGCACTACTTGATGGGCCTTTACAGATGATCTTGTTCTCTAAACAAGCCCATGATACAATTCAGGCTTAAGCTAAGCATGCCCAAGTTAGACCTTAAATCATAAACATATCTCTTTGACATTAAACATGTACTTAAACGCGAGCGAGGGATCAACAGAGCTCAATTTACTAGAAACAACTTAAACTTATAGTGACAAACATGTAATGTTTTGAATTGTGAGTGTATCGTATCGAACGCTGATACACCGGGAGCCCGTCGTCGCAGAACTAAAAGGGCCTTAGACGTGCTGCTGATACAGAATCTTCTGAGAACAGATATGAAACTTGTAACACACATAGGCAAGTACAAATTTGGTTTAATGTAGAAGTGTGAAACTAGTTGGGACAACATCCTTCATTGAACCCACATTGCTGATAATCTTGAGGGCAAGCAACCCTGTTGGGCGTTGCTGCCTTGAGAAATTAAGGAACCCTTTAACTCACCCCACCACAAACAACCTCTGCAATGTGATCATCCATCCATCTATCTCTCATACATACATACAAGATGATCAGATCAAAAAAAGCTTGTACTTTGAGCTCATATCACATGAGTTCCCAGTGAACCAGCTTTCCCATTTTATAGTGGAGTGTGCTGTGTGCTTATCTTTTTGGACCACCCTATAAGCTTAGAACTAATAGGATATGGTCCATCATGTACTTATACGTGTGATATCAACAATCTCAAGTCCTTTTGTATCAGGCTTATTGGTACTCTTTGGTTTTCTGGTGCCACGTCCTGAAAAATCATGGAGTGGTTTATAAATTATAAAGATTCTTTATTTTTTCAGATTAATTTTTTAGAATTGGGCTTTTTTCTTGGGCTTTAGGTGTAACATTTGGTGCTCTCGTTGAGAGGCTCAATGACATGGAAGTGGCAACCTAGGAAAGGGTTACCTGATGCTTGAAAAGTTCGAGTGAAAACCGTCCAAAGTGAGCCACTACAATCCTCCAGGGACCAAAACGGAAAAGAATTATCTGATGCTTGATAAGGCCCGAAAGGGAAAACCCTATCTGCGAAGAGTTCGGAATGGAGCCGTTCGTGGTCGTCCATTTCTCAAGGGGTATCGACTATGTGGGGTTTACCCACATCGACTAGGTGGGAAACCATGAAGTGCTTTATAAGTTAAAGAGTTTATCCTTTCTATTGAAATACTCTTTTGGGATTGGGCTCTCCTCTTGGGTTTTGGACCTAACACAAGCTTTGTATTGTGCTTGGATTTGAACCTATGGTCGTGGGGGTTGTTGCATTGCATGTCATGTGGTTTTGTTATTTCTATCGTCCGGTCGTGTGATGATCGAGTGTTCGAAGCATAATGCTCGAGGTGTAGCGTTGATGGTACTCTATCGAACACTGATTTCATGCATTCGACGGACGAGACAATTCAGTGCGTAACACACACATGAATGAAATGAAGGAGTACAAATCGCTATGATTAAAACAGTATGAGTCAGATCAGAGTTGTGTGATCCTTATACACTTCTGCATAAGTTGCAATATATCTAGCATTGTTTGAGTATTAAGATTCTTGCAACTGTTGAGGATATGTGGTGAGTTTAGTTGCTACCCATATATACCGTAGAGCTAGAGAAAGAATAAAATATATATGTGAACTACCAATAACGTATCAGCTTAAGATTTTAGGTTAGTTGTTAGACCCGATTCACATGTATATTATGTTCAGGCCCAAGTTTGGGTGTTGCACTCTTCTTTGGGGCTCTCTCCCTTGAATCCCTACAACTAGTATCAGAGTCCATGGTTCGTTGGGTCAAGTGAGATTGACCCAACTGCTCAGAAGATAGTAAAACCCGTTGTTGTGTTTGTTGTTCCGCAACAAGAAGGGACGGACAATAAGGTCTGGAGTGCAGTTAGGGTTGGGCATTACATAGGTTTGGTGGATAATCCATACCTTTGGACCCTCAAGAGTATTGTTGAAAATCCATGTCACCTCTACCATGGTGAAAAAGTCCACAACGAAGTGTGGTGAAAATTCCAAACATGTGTTGGCCCGAAAATGGTGGGTGTAACAGGCCCATGGATTCAGGCTCAAGATAGAGTTGGGTCATTTGGATGAACTCACACATTTGGGGGAGATTGTAGAGGATATATGATGAGTTGAGTTGCTACCTACATGGACCATGGAAAAAGAGAAAAAATAAAATATATATGTAATAACCTATCAGGTTAAACTTTTGGGTTAATAGTTGGACGTAATTCATATGTGTATTATGTTCAGACCCAACTTTGGGTTTTGGAGTGTCCTCTTAGACTCTTTCCCTGAATCATAATAACTATTTGTTGAGTTGGTGGTCCTAAATCATGGTGATTGGCGAGCTTGATCGAGAAGGACGCAGCATGGGCCGTGCTTGTGGCATAAGACCGTGAACGTTATGCCGCTAAAGTCCCACTCAATCCAAAACAAGAGCAAATAACTCGAACGGGTCCTAGGTATAAAAGATACGAAAACCAATAAAGTAGTTATATTACATAATTATAATAGTGATATTTAGTTCGCAAAGTTGCATATTGTTTCCAGTAACTAAATTATTACAAGTTATATTACATGATATTTTCAATAAGTTTACCGTAAGTTAAAGTGCTATCATTTCAGTTACTTATTGTCCAAAATAAACCTAAACAGATACATTATTCCAAAAGAAGGCGTGACAAGCTATATGCATGCAATCCTCACTCTACTGGACACTATAATCAACCAGTTGAGTACCTGCAAACAAAAAATATAACCCGTGAGTATAAAACTCAATAACGTAGAGTATATGTGTTTCATTTGCATGGCATTCCCCCGACTATGGCAAATCGATGAGTTTCAATAAAACGTTTTCGTATTTTATAAAAATATGAGCGTCATATCAAACAAATACTTTCGTTTTTATGTCTTCATATCTTTTATGTCTTTTCCTTTTTATTACCATGAGTTCATGACTCGACTCGAAAGACAACTCTAATGATATGATAGACTCAGAGTACAGAGATTGTATGTCAATCGTCAATCGTGATACACTATAAAATTATATTCCATTCTATTCGATCCGCACCTGCATCTTTCATACGTCGCATTCGCATCTCGTGCTTTTTCAATGAGGCTCCAGATGTCAGCATTGAGATGAGAAAGGTCTCTTTGCAAAGAGTTACCCGTGGCCCTACCACAACGACGTTAGAACCGCTGCATGCATACGAAAAGGACAGGGGATGCTCACCGCTTCATAGCTAGTTCCTCACCCGTTGTAACGCCCCGACTTTCACGTCTTGACGATGCGGGGACGTTATGCCATCACAAACCCAGTCCCTGACAAGGTCAAGTAACCCGGACAGGTTTAGAGGTATAGAGAGTCAAGAAAATATATCTGTACATCATCATTAGGTCATGCTCTGACTTTATTCCATAAGTGCGAATATCGAATACCCGTTTGGTTAAGATACATACCATGATCTGACGTATTACAATATCTCATATTATAAGTCTTGATGCGCTATGAGCCAAGATAGGTTTATGTTACATTATTGCATAAGTACGTGAGGTAACTAAATGCATGCAATCCTCACTCTAGTGCACACTGTCATCAACCTGCAAACGGAAAACATAACCCGTGAGTATAAAACTCAGTAACGTAGAGTATATGAGTTTTGTTTGTAGGGCAATCCCCCGACTATGACGAATTGGTGAGTCTCAATAAAACATTTTTGTAACTAATAGAAAAAATGGGCGTCATATCAAACAGTACTTATATTTATACGTCTTTATATCCTTTTTTTTTATTCTTATTATCCCCAATCCATGACTCGACTCGAAAGATAAATCCAAAGACATGACAGACTCAGAGTATAAAACTCAGTAACATAGAGTATATGAGTTTTGTTTGTAGGGCAATCCCCCGACTATGGCGAATTGGTGAGTCTCAATAAAATATTTTTGTAACTTATAGAAAATATGGGCGTCATCAAACAGTACTTGTATTTATACGTCTTCATATCCTTTCTTTCTTTTTTTTATTCTTATTATCCCGAGTCCATGACTCGACTCGAAAGATAAATCCAAAGACATGACAGACTCAGTGTATAGAGATAGTTTATCAAGCGTCAGCCGCACTACCCATGAGATTATGTTTCCGCACCTACATATTTCGTGCGTCACCTTGCACCTGATGTGCGCATTCAATGAGACATCATACGCCTGCATTGAGATAATTTGGCCCTTCTTGCAGAGAGTAACCCGTGGCCCCGTCACGACAGCGTCGAAGCCGCTGCATGCATGCTAAGAAGATGGGGGCTATCCACCGCTCCCTAGCTAGTTTCCTTACCCGTGACGATGACTCAAAGAATAACGTTTTCACTGTCACCCAGGCTTAATTACAAAATCAATGAATGATCTCAATGGATCCAAAAAGGGACATCAACTTCGACCTTCTTCATGACAATTCGAAGAATGTAAAAATGATCATGTCAAACCCAGGAAGAGATTCCATGCTCAACCTTCATAACATTTTCAACGAGAACAACTAACGATCCAACAGATCCAAGATGGGACGCGCAATGTTAGACCTTCACAACTCAAGGATACATATTGTTTTATTCATTTTTTGTTAGTTCATATCACAAGGATAATGAAACCAAGCCATACGTTCCCGTGTCATTTTTATTTAAGCATTTAGGGGTCGTTCTCGTTTATTTTCTGAGATGATATATATGTTATAATGATGCGTATTTTAGATCATTTCAACCCCATTACCCCACATCACATATCAAACATGCAAAACAATCATCCCCGGTCTCGATGATAATGTCAAGGCTTGTTATTACAATCCGATCCCCATGGTATATTTAGTATCCTTTTAGTACATAAACCCCGTGATCAAATATAATTCATCGTATCCCCACACCAAGCGTACAAATATATAACGAAGTACGTCCATGACATTTTAGGATCATAATTAGCATTAATTAACGTCCGCATGTGCCCATGCATGCACCCATGCATATATTATCGAAACCCTATAGTTTCATTATCACCTTATCGCATCAACCAAGGAAACAAGCATATCATCGCCCTCTTGGCGGCACCCTCCTCATCATAACACATTATATTGATGAAATATTAAGCACGAGACGGATCGAGAGGGGCTACGTTAACTTTGAAGCGTGTTTAACCTTAGTTTGTCTTAGAGTTCAAGAAACCTTTAGAAACCTTAAAACCTTTGACACCCAATGTAACCACCTCACTGTCCGGCTTTCGTCACCACTTTGTCCTCATCCTCATCACTGCCGGTGGCCGGAACAATGGCAGGAATGTCACCAGAAAGCTTCGACAAGGCGTTTTAAAACTTGTTTTCGTTCAAACTTCGAAACCCAAGAGATCCGAGCCTCACTCTCTTCACTGTCTAGCTGACACCACCTCTCTGGACCCGTTGGTGGCCAGAGAACGTCCTCGGACCAGACCAAGGGCTCGTGGATGGTTTTATTCAAATGAGGCGGAACACTACAAAAAAATGGTAAATTTACGACGGGCAAAAACAGCGACGGATATAATCCGTCGCAAAACTTAATTTATTGCGACGGATCCATCGTAAAATAAACCTTGAAAAAATAAATTAAAAGAAACAAAATTACGATGAAAAAGTCAACATCTGTCTCAAATTTAAAATAACACTACGACGGAATCCGTCGCAAAATACATAGGAAAAAATTATGATATAAAATAACAGTGAATTAAAAGTTTGCGACGCAATCTGTCGCAGAATGGAAGCATTAGGAAATCCTTTTTCCCAAATTTATCCTAAGGGTTTTGTGAAGACAACGTATTTACGACGGATTCGTCACATAATCCCATTGTCCTACAAAGTAACGACGGATTCCGTCGCATTAAAGCTATGGAAAATAATTTTGAGAAAATATTAACAGTGAATACAAGGGTTGCGACGGAATCCGTCGCAAGCTCAAGCATCTTTTTCCCAAATTTATCCTATTCCCAAATTTATCCTAAGTCTTTTGTGAAGACAGCGTATATGCGACGGATCCGTCGCAAACACACATTGTTCTACAAAAATTACGACAGATTCCGTCGCATTAAAGCTGGGTGAAAAAATTCTGAGAAAATATCAACAGTGAATACAAAGTCTGCGACGGAATCCATCGCAAACACAAGCAATATGAAAACTTACAATTATTATGTTTAAGGTTATTCGGGTTAAATTTGTCAAAGGATGTAGTATAATTAAAATCTCATGCTATATATTATGATTTAACTTATCATAGCTTAATTGTAAATATGTATCAAAGGTGTATAAGACATCTTTGGTAGCATAAGTAATGATTCGATCATCTATATCTTG